>JBCNYH010000024.1:13497055-13510117 GCA_039654325.1 Tandanus tandanus
ACACACACACACACACACACACACACACACACACACACACACACACACACACACACACACATACATACACACATACACACATACACACACATGGGGAGTTTTATTGAGGTATTACATGTAAATTAGTGTTCCAGCTATTTAAAACATACCATTACCAAAGAATTATTTCACAACAAAAAGTTTGACCCCCACATCCTAAACATAAATACATATTACACACCCTGCAACCAAAAAAGCTTTTTCTGTTTGAGAAAACATCACTGCTAGGAGAGGTTACTATCATTAGCTGGCCTCTTGTTAGCACACAAAGCAAAATGTGCTAATTACTCATGTTAGGATGTAAGCTTACACGAACACAAGGTAAAATTTAACAAGCCAAAACAAACTACTGAATATTTCCATCTCTAACACCTACAGGACTCTATTTAGTGATAGCATATAGACAAACAGTACATATGTGGCTTTTTGTTTTTTTGTTTTTTAGATGGACTTGTGCGGTGGTTATTTCACTTATGTTTATGGAAAATAAATGCATGTGTGTTATCAAATGGCATAACCATGAGATGCTTCAGAAAAGAGTTTAGTGTAAACTGACGATGTAAACAGCCACAGTTGAACTGTAGTAATTCATTAGTCAAGTCTGGTGTACAAGTTAATATTTGGGTGATGGAGCCTATTTTGTGAAGTCTATTCCCCCGTCTACTCCAGGAGGTGACTAAAGACGCAGTAGCATGAGTGTTTTTGGACTTAATGACTGAATGGCAGATCCATTTTTATACCATTGCTCCTACGTTAACAAGAACTGTTTATTTATGATTATAAAAATAGCAAAATGTATGAGGCTTACAGGTAAGACTTGTGTCCCCTACACTGCTTATTTCCACTAGCACTGTAAAATCTTAATATTAAAAAATTATTTAATACACAAATAAAAAAGGAGGTACACAAGTAGCATTATGTTCTGAAGGTTCTCTAAAAGTTTAATAAACTCCATTTACAGATGTAGGAGGAGTTGCAGATTATCAGCAATGCCCCTTGTAAAGCAGTGACATGCAGTACATGTTTTGCTATTGGAAAGCAGAACAATGTATTCAATAGAAAAATAAAAAGGAGGTGCACAATAATATGATGTAAATAAGATGTTGAGGATTACAAGTACGATGAAGGATGATGACAACGCAAGACGACGCTGTGATCCTGATGTGCCGCTTCAGCTTCACTGGCAGGCGACACATAAAATGAGCCAACACAAAACAACTGACTTGCAATTCTTACAGACCTTGTGAGGGCACCATATGGGCCTGCAAATGGTCTAGTCTTCTAATTAAATGCCAAAGGAATTAGAAGAACTCTTATCTGCACAGATAAACAACATGTGGATAATGGTGACATGCAGCTAGAGTGGGAGCTCTGCCTGGACTACTGACAAGAAAATTAGTAAGAGAAAAAAAGTGAAAGTGTGTTTCATTTGAGGCGGATCATGAGGGATTAACAACGAACACAAAAACCAATATGCAAACACTGCCATCATACATTTCAGATCAAAGGAGGAAACACATCCAATTGAGCAAACACCTCAAAGACAGGTATCAAGATCTTTTCATAGAATTCAAGGTGAGGTTCAATTCATGGTAATGTTACGTTAACAGTGTAGCCGAAGTGTTATCCTGAAATACACATTACCATTATTTTTGCTTGAGAGGACTGGTATTGCTATGTAACTTACTATGTTGTGCTTACAGTAACTAAATACTAAAGGTAATGTGTTAAGGCTAATAAAAGGTTACTGCAGCTTGTATTAGAAGGCTACAGTCCGAACCATTTAGTCTGTATCATCAAAACATAGTGTTAGAATTAGAAATAAAAATGATGTTAAACAAGTACAAAGGAGTGTATACTAAAATACATGAAATTAATTGTGTTGTGTTTTTTTTAAATATGGTATCATATTGGGTATCAAGAATCGTGGAATTTCACTGATATTGGTAAGTAATACTGTTATTGAGACAACCCTATACCCGGGCGTAAGACAAAAAGTTCTAGCTGTGATATATCAGAGGTGTGACCATCCAGAACAGCAGCTTATGTGTGACTGAAAATTTGACACTGTCTCTGATTATAATAAGGTCCATGCTACCATGATGTTCACAACATTCACTCAGTCTTCACATGTGTTGGATGTATGAGGAAGTGCTGCAATGAGCTGATCTACCTGATGAAATAAGTGCAGCGGCATTTTTAGCAGAGCAGGAAAATCTCCTGTGTATTCAGCTCTACTGGGAGAGCTGCCTTCCTCACTATCTGTATCAGAGAACGAGTCACACCAGACACTTATTGAGCTCTGAATTATTCATCTTTCTTTGCTCCTGTACATTCTTGGGTTTCACTTGGCATTTCCTTTGTGGAAGTCGACACAACAGTAATCATAATTCAACGTTTGAAAGCTTGCAACAAAGCACTGATTTGCAAAACAACAACTGAACTTTTCAATGAAGTCAGCAAGAGAACGGCTTTTTCTTCCTGTCTTTTTTTTTTTTTTTAATTGTCAGAACACCAACAAGTGCAATTACAGTTAACAATATTTGGGGGGGGGCGCAGCCCACTGCTTTTTAACACCACATCACCGAGGGAGATCTCTGACAGGAATGCAAATGTAAAACAATGCAATTAAACACAAGCAGAGCCTGGATCTTCATCCTGTGGCCAATCTACATATATGCTCTCCTAAACAAGTATAGATTTGGGTGCCAACCATTTACTTGTGTCTTCCCGCCAGAGGTGTCCACCAGCAAGCATTCTCAGTAAGCATACGCCTATTATTCCACACAGCTCTGGGTCATATTGTAAATGAACCTTTACGTGTTTATGAATTCAGACCAGAATCTGCTTCAGAAACTTCTTAAAATGTAATTGATACAAACAGTGAGAGACGATAAAGGCTGAACAGAATCTGGCACAGACAGCACCATGGCTGCTCCAGCATGTTTATCACAGTGCATGACTTACTTGCATCCTGTATATTTAAGGGGGTGTGTCTAATATTATTATTGATTGAAATCAACTTTTGTTGCCAGCCTAAGAGGTTTTATTGGCTCCAGGCATTCCTGAAAAGGTACATTCCTTTACTAAACAGTAACAAGGAAGCCAGTGTACAAAAAATAAATAACATGTGTGTCAGGTTACATTTCCAACTCCCCAGAAAGACTCAAAATGTACCCAAACAGTCTGGGCTGAAGAACAGCTTATAATATATAACCTGTCTTATATCATATATAAAGTAAAAAGCCATAAACAGGGATGATCGAGAACATGGCAGAGGCCAGATTTACACAATTGCTGGAATGCACGATAGATCGGTAGATAGATAACCAACCAACCAACAATCCCACCCACTATCAGGACTGACTAGAGATGACCAGTGAAAAGTTAACGAAAACAAAAGGAATTTTTTCTGACGTCCCTACTGTGCATGTTTTAAACAAGGTTTATTTTCAGAGTGTAAAATGCGGATAGTACTTTATCATTTAAAATGATTGAATAAAGTTTACAATAGTCAGTGTGCTGCTAATTGTGCCATTATTAAATGCCCAAAAAAAGCAAGTCTTCTGCTGAGATTGTGAGACAGCGAGAGAGACTTAGTGCACGCGAGTGTGCAGGTGTCTGTCAGAAGAGACAGAGCGAGTGTGTAATCAGATTGGATGCAGAAACTGAAGTCTTGTTTTGTCAGATTGTATTTTCTCTTCAAAATATAACTGAGGTGGTAGCAAAAGTCACACAGCATGCTCAGGAATGTTCCTATTCAGTGCTCAGTAAAAATCTTTTGTTATAGTGTGGTGAAAATTCTAAGGTGTACATGTATTGTTTCATGTTTGTACATGTATAGGCTCAAGAACGGAAGGGAGGGAGAGAGAGGGAGAGAGAGAGAAAAATGGTATTATTGGGGAGCATTTTCTCCACTCTTTTTAATTTATTTGAAAGGACATGAAAGTTATCTGGACATACTGTATTCCAATGTATGTTATTCTGCACCTGTCTGCAACCCCTCACTAAGTTCCACTGCTATTCTTTATAGATTGCACTGGTCATTATTAAAATAAACTGACTTTATTAATCTGCACATTGTTAATAGATCACCCACAGAATTAGCCACTCCCATCTGCGCTTTTTGGGATTGTGGCCTTATACTACTTTCTCACCGACGCAACTGTCACGCGGATACCCGCGGTTCCTCGAGGAGGAACACCCCACGGTGTAGATGCATATATTTTTTTCCCTCGTCCTCATCCTCTTCCCTTCGAAGGCATGACTCTGCAACATTAGCTGAGGTGAAGATTCACAGCCTTTTATATCGTGGAAAAAACGTTCACCGTGAGCATCATATGGTACCACCGGTGCTTGTCGATGTACACACGTTGTTTACGGTGGCCAATACGATGCTGGCGGTGGTGTCACACCTTTTCGGTCTTTCGGCAGAAATGCGGCGGAAAAATCAAACATGTTAGAATTTACTGTGAGTAGCTGCAGAAGGCTGTGGTACTGACAGTTCTCTGTGGCAACTTGCAATACACGCGACAACAATCACACGTTGCTCCGCGATGTTCTGGGGAAGCATCGTAAACTTCCGCGAGTCAAGTTGCGTCGGTGAGAAAGGGGCATTATGCTAATTTACCCTGTAACTCTGGCCCTAGATATTGAAACACATGCAGGTAAGCAGAAACACATGCAGCATCTTGTCTGCTGTTGTAAACAAGCTGACAGATTGCATTAAAACACCATGTTCAGAGAAGGGGGGCAGGGGTTGGAAAACAGCTCAAATTGGACTTCTAACTGCTCTGCTTCCAACACATCAACAACTGTTGAGAGTGTACATCTGTAGTTGAATAATACATGTTAGTCCTCTACTCACTCTGTCAAACACATCACAGGCAAACTGGGGGTGAGTGCTTCTTGACTGTCTAAGCAGCATCCCAATTTGGTCCCCTGTATCTGACAGGCTGAAATATCTTGGGAGCATTTTTAAAAGGCCAATGTTTGATGGATTCATGAGGAACACACAAATATAATTGCCATTTGTCACCATGCGTTCGGCGGATACCCCACACAGGGACCATGCAGAAGGCGCCTGGAGTGAACCGGCATCGCTGCTCTCTATGTAAAACTGTGGATAAACACCATCGTTTCTCTGTCACAGAAAATAGCTCCACTGGAAGAATTTCAAATTGTACCCCAAAGACACAGAATCACAGCATCACAGACCTCCCAAGAAGGAATATGTATGAATATAAACGTCTAGGAGCCGCACAAACAAGACTGGGTTTATAAAAAAAATTAAAAAAAACACAGTCAGATGGGAGGTTGTAGGAGCGTGGTAAGGCAGACCAGGTACATACACTCATTTGCATTACACTCAGTGGGAAGCTGAAACAAAAATACGAAAGATTTCTGAATTTCACCACTTTGTGTCCTGAATTTGAATTTGTTTACTAAAGTGAGGTTTTATTTAAGGAAATGTCCATCAGCAATTCATTTTATTCAGCTAAATAACTGTGCAACAAATATGTAATCTCTTAACCCACAGTTAAAAATGTCTCGCCTCTCCTTGAAAATCTCATTTACAAATACAGTCACTTACTACAACTATGCTTCTGTCCTCTTCAAAAATAGCCTGGGGTGGAATTTTTCCCTCCACACACACACACACACACACACACACACACAGTTCCATTCACAGGGACTGTATTTTCATTAGAAACTATACATCTCATGCCTATACTCGGACCTCAAAAACATCAGGATTATGATTTTAAAAAAATTAAATAAAGAAAGAATGAATATTACTCAAAAAGATTCAGACTGCTAATTTTCTTTAGCACATTAAAGCTCCTACATGAGCAGACCTTCCAACTCCACTGCAAGGACTTTCTTTAGTGAGTAGTGGGGTATAAAAATAGTGTTCAGTTCACCCTGGAGGTGTGTATCAGGACTGGGTAATGCAGAGGAGTGGGCAGTTCTCATGCAGCCTGAAGTGGGAAGTCAAATAAAGCTCACAGGACAAAGAAAAGCCACATGAAAGTCGCTGGGTCTGGTGTGTGTAAATCCTTCCTTCAGCTACCTTCAATAACTGCTTTACTTTGGAAATGGTTGCTAATGACTAATTCACTTTTCATGTTTAAATTAATTATTGTTTATTTAATGTTGGTCTATCAAGTTACGGTTTGGGAGATATGAAATATGTTCATTAGGAAATATGAAGAATGAAGAAAATCAAAAAATGATTCCTTTAGAAATCAGAATTCCTTTGGGAGTGGGTGAGACTGGAATAAACATTTTTAATGCATTCCCACACACATCTAGATCACACTCACATCCAAAATCTGTATTGTTTGTCTTGCCATAAGATAACATAAGATAAGATAGAACTTTATTGATCCTGAAAAATATTCTTGTGCCAAAGCATGCTTAAGAGCAGGTTACAGCACACTATTTACAAATACCAGACAAATTAGACTACAAAACATTTTCCAAAGCATCAGTGCATTTCCCAAGTCAGGACCATACACGGAGCCTGGTTATTAAATTAAAATAAATAAATAAATAAAGATGACTTAATAATAAACTAGGAAGTGGTTTATAACTTTTACAAAAGTTCAGTCTAAAACCAATAACCCAATAACACAGGGTGTTGTTTGTTTTGGGGGGGTTTTTAACCAAGGGCTATATCATCAGCTTTCTCTGTCATCTAGGACCAAATAATCGTTTAACATCATTCAACATGATTTACCTTTCATAGTAACAACTGATGCAAAGAATGTACAATAATCATAATCCTTAAAAGTTCTCATAGACCATAAAAAATAAGTCGACGGGCCGGATTTAGCCCGCAGGCCTTGAGTTTGACACCTTTGTTCAAAGTTCAAAGTCAGCTTTATTGTCAATTCAGCAGTATGTACAGGACATACAGTGGATTCAAATTTCGTTACTCTCGAGCCCTGGGTGCAACAGTAAACATAAATGCTAAAATAGTAACAATTAAAAAAGTAAAGGTCTGGCAATATAAGCTAAGCAAAGAGTGTTTAAGATAATAAAGAAAGTATATATACATGAAATGGTAAAGTGCATTCCAGACGAGTGGGTGGGATCACCTGCAATACGGAGGGATTCCCGAGTGAGGCGGGAGAAGTAGATGTCATGGAGGGAGGGGAGAGAAGCATCGCGATCTTCTCCGCTGCTTTCACAATGAGCTGGAGGGTCTTTCGGCAGGATGGGGTGCAACTGCCATACCACACGGTGATGAAGCTGGAGAGGGTGCTCTCGATGGTGCCACTGAAGAAGGTGCTCGTGATGGGGCTCTAGCTCTTCTTACTTTGCAGAAGAAGTAGAGGCGCTGGTGAGCTTTCCTGGCCAATGATGCGATGTAAGTGGTCCAGGAGAGGTCCTCTGTGACATGCACACCCAGGAACTTGGTGCTGCTCATTCTCTCCACAGCAGAGCCGTTGATGGAAAGAGGAGCGTGCTGGATGTGCACTCTCCTTAAGTCCACAACAATCTCATTTGTCAGGAAGTCCAGCAGCCAATTGCACAGTAAGGTGCTCAGCCCTAGCCGGTCCAGTTTCAGGATGAGCTGTTGGGGGATGATCGTGATGAATGTTGAACTGAAGTCCATGAACAGCATTCTGACATGAGTCTTTTGTGTTCAGACGGGTGAGGGCTGTGTGGAGGGCAGTGTAGATGGCATTATCGGTCGAGCAGTTGGACTGATATGCAAACTGTAGAGGGTCAAGGGAGAGGGGGGGAACAGACTTGATGTGTTGCATGACTAGCCTTTCGGAGCACTTCATGAGGATGTGGGTGAGGGCAACCGGACAGTAGTCATTAAAGCAGGTGGGTGGCGACTTCTTCGGGACAGGGATGATGGTGGTGGCTTTGAAGCATGCAGGGACAACAGCCTGGCACAGCGAGATGTTAAAGATGTCTGTGAGGACATCAGTAATTGCCCCGGACAGTCCCTCAGCACGTGACCGGGTATGTTGTCAGGACCAGGGGCTTTTCAGGCGTTGATCCTGCTCAGTGATCTCTTCACGCTGTCTGGGGACAGTGTCAACACCTAAAGGGGGAGGTGACTTCTTAGCAGGCATGCTGTTGCGTGCCCCGAAGCGGGCGAAGAAGGCATTCAGCTCATTCAGCAGAGGTGGTACTGTCACGGGTTTGCGGTGGGGGCTTGTAGTCCGTGATGGTCTGGATCCCCCGACACAGACTCCGTGTGTCCCTGCTATCGCTGAACTGGTGGGCTATCCTTCTGGAGTACTATTTCTTAGCCTCTCTGATGCCGCATGACAGGTTTGCCTTAGCTGTTCTCAGAGCAGTCTTGTTTCCTTCTTTGAACACAGTTTTCCGAGCCTTCAAGAACCCGTAGACTTCCCCTGTCCGCCATGGCCAGATTGGCCAAAGCAGTGACGGTCTTAGGGACTGTTACGTCTTTGATGCATTTGTTGATGTAAGCAGTGTTATTGTATGTGGCAGCTTGTTTAAACACCCTCCAGTCCATGGTGTTAAAACAGTCCTTGAGTGCCTCTGAAGACCCTTCTGGACAAGCCAGTACCTGCTTACGAACTGGTTTGGTGACTTTAACCAGTGGTCTGCATGCTGGTGTTAACATAACAGTGATGTGGTCAGAGGCACCACAGGGGGAGGGGAAGGGCTTTGATGGCCTCTCTCCGGGTGGTGTAAACCTGGTCCAGTGTGTTGTTACCCGAGTCGGAAAGTCTGTGTGTTGGTAGATTTTTGGAAACACGCTTTTCGGGTCCGCGTGGTTGAAATCCCCAGCCAAGATGAGAAAAGCATTCAGATGTGCTGTCTGCTGCTCATTGATGTGCTGGTATAGTTCGATAAGTGCCTCGTTCCTATTGTTGTCTTTGGAGCTTGGAGGGATGTAAACAGCAACAAGCAGAATGGCTGTGAATTCTCTTGGCAGGTAGAATGGTTGGCACTTATTAATCATAAATTCCACCAACAGAGAGCAGTGTTTGGAGATGACAGCAGTGTCGCAACACCAGGCATCATTGCATAAACAGAGTCCCCCACCACGGGTCTTACCCTCTGTAGCAAAAGCTCTGTCTGCTTGGTAGCATGTTAGCCGCTCGAGCTGAATAGCGTGGTCCGTAACATTGTTGTTGAGCCATGTTTGCCATAACACTTAATAAAAGAATAGTTTGTTTTTTTCTTTTAATGCACTAAATTTTATACATTTCGTATTTTCATGTGTCTACAGTCTGTTTAGCCAGAAGAACGGTCATAAACAATGTTCATAATATAACATTACCTCTCATTTTAATCTATGCACTATTTCAGATAACCTATATATATATCTTATTTTACACTCAACTGAACCAGAAAGTGAAATACTGCCATGATAACAGGTTTTATTTCTTAACTGTTTTGGGTCATACCACATATTCAATGTCAATCATGTAAACATATCCCTTCAAATAAACAGTACAAACATCAATACTGTGGAGGTACTGTATACACCTGCTGTATAAACCTGACTCATGACAAGGTGTTTGATATTTCAAGTCACCCTCATTCACACTCGCCCACTGTGTGTCTGCCCCACGCTGTCTCCTTCTTTAATAAGGACTAGGAAAACCAGGGCGTCTGGGATTTACTAATTTCAAATTTGGTAATTTGGCTGCTGATTGGGGGGGGGGGGGGGGTTTACAGCCCCTTCGGACCTTGTTCTGCTTAATTACATTTTGCACTGGAGAAGGCAACTTGACAGACAAGAGAGGGGATTCTTATGGAAGAAATCTTTTGCAGCTCGAGGGAAAGCAGAGGCAATCATCAATCATTCTTTGATTTCAAAATTGTATTTACTGCGATGAACATCTCTGACTGCTATAGAAATCATTACCTCATTGTGAGAGACAATTTGTGTCAAATGACATACTGAAAAAAATCATTCAGTTTTTGAGAGCCTGAATCCAAGCACTGAAGTCTCTTTTTTGTTGTGCCATCATCATCACAATGCAAATCGAAGAGACCCAAATAACACACATAATTGTTGCACTTTTTTAAATATAGTTTTTACATTCATTTTTGACAAATCGAAACTCTAAGGCCCGTTTCTTACAATCAGCTTCTATTCTGGGAAATCAGAAGAATGCACTAACAGCAAAACTTTACCGCAAGCGCAGCTGTAAAATGCACATCTTGTACAGATTTAGCCTTTTTACACAGCTACCACATTTTCTCGAAAGATCACTTATGACGTGACTCACACCAGGCAGCTGTGGCAGCTGCTAGCGCCAATGTGCTCCACCCAGCCTCCTGAACAACTCCAAACAAAAACCCAGCAACACAGCGGTGAAAGGGGCAAAATGGAAGGATGTATTTTCAGTTTCAGTTAGGCAGATGACTCACAAATTCCAACACACACACACACACACACACACACACCTCATCCAGTCCTGGGTGCTGACTGCAAACAAAGTGAAGGATCCAACTGCACTATACATCAGCTTTACTAAGAGACACAAGCATGACGTGTCTTGTATCTGTACTTGGGGGGGGGTAAGGAGTATGGGATCTGGGAAAGAAGCATTTCACCTCAATCCACATGAGACTGGACAGTTCATAAAAAAAAATATCTATAGACATGGTTCCTTTATTTGCTCGGTATCAATCTCTAACATTAACAGCGCTAATATGACAGCTGTGGGTCAGTGAGCTCTGGCTTTATGGTGCCAATCAAGACCTTAAGCCTAAAAATCAGGTTAAAGGACAGAGGGGCTCGTGTGTCTGAGTGGCTTTTTAAAGGGAGACGGCTGTATCGATTTTAGCGCTGTGTGCACTTCAACTCCCTGGTCACCCCTGAGTGATCAGAGGCCGGGCGGAATGACCTACTACGGAGCCAGTGAACCTGCAAACATGCAGGGCCAGAGGGGGCCACATCACCAGAGAGCTCTGTAATAGAAAAGGGGTTTAACCTTAATGTTGAAGCCAAAACCCTGTTAGAAGGCCAGTAATCCCCTTGCTCTACTATCATTTGAAGTGTTTTTTTTTTTCTCTTCACTGAAAAGCACCATTTCTTGCTGCCTTGCTAAGGCAGGCCTTGTTCTGTGCTGCTTCTTGGTAAAGTAACTCAATGTTCTCAGACAGAGCTCTAGCTCTATGCAGACTGCAAACACCACAGTGGACATCATACCCACCTTACAGCAGAGCTTCATACTGACGCAAATGTCATAAAGCCATGAGCTCGATTTTCTTGTCGTGTTCGTGCTCATGTGCCCACAGGTAACCTAAAGGGTGCATGCCAGCACCTCCGGCAGTGAGTGCACTTGTACTTTGCAGAAAATGTTCCTGTTTAGTCAATGGTTTAGAAATAATAAAAAAGGATGAAGTTTTTATAATACGTTTTTGAATACCACTGAAAAGACAATAAGTTATATGATGGCTGTTTCTTTACTGAAAATACATGCAAATATTTTCAGAGCTCCGCTTTTAGGCAGTGCCTAAATATTTATATTATATCCATATGCAAACTTCCCTTTCAGGAGTTTACCATGTTTAAGAAAGAAGGTTCCTTATTTTGTTTCAGCACAGAATATACTGACAATGATATAGTTGAGAAAAGTCAACCATGCAGTGATTACATGGAAAGAAATGGACACATGCAGGAGATAACTGGACTACATTAAACACGCATAAATTCTCTGACAGGCTCAGGCATTGGCAGAATGCTAATTAAAATGCTCAAAATTTTGAAAATGAATTCTCTCTACATCCAAGACAATGAGGAAATAATTATCACAGAGGTAGAATCACAATGGCCATTTTAATCAACCTCTGTGCTAGCATTTCACCCTATTTATACCGCTTTGAATTCATGACCCACTGCGAAGTAATCACTTGAAAATTAGCCTTCTGTTCTAATGGGCCCTTGCATTGGAGACATGTGATCAGACAAAATTAGCATTCTGTGTAACGAGAATGATATGAAGCCATTCTTTAAAACTAAAGTGATTTAACTGTGCAGGGGAGAGAAAAACATATGCTGCTATATTTTTTTAAACCAGTTTCTTCACAATGACATCGCTCAGTCCAATAGCCACAAAACTCCTACAAGATTAACACCAGCCATTTATCTAATTATTATTGGTTGTCAATTAAAATACATTTTGTATACAATCTGAATTGATCTTAAATAGTTCTGTACAATATATTAACGTAACACCATTACACTGAATCCTTCTACAGAGAACATGCCATTAAAACTACATGTCAACTAAACTCAGGTTCTCAGAATAAAATTCTGTGGCTCCATGCAAGAACCAAACAACCCATAAAAATGTTAATTTTGAGAAAAAACAAGATGAGTTTTTGTTTTTCTAAAATTCAATTTTATTTAAAAAACTTGGCAAATGGCATCTTTCTATGAGATAAACATTGTGCAAAATTTATGCAAAATAAAATTTGTTCCAATCTGGGATTTACATAGCCAATCTATAACGACCTCAGAAACATAAAAAATTTCTTCTGTGCATGAACCAGATAACCAACATTACAATTTTCAAACAACTAGTTCATATGTGAAATTGCATACAGATATTAATACAGATATCAATTTAATACACCACAGTGAGCATTTAGCCTTCATTTTCCTTACTATCCAGATGATGTCTGGACAAATTCTGATTCTGAACCCTCTGACACACTTGCCGAGTAGTGATGAGGAAGGTGTCTGATTCAGAACCCTCTGAGACACTTGCCTCATCTCTACTCGGCACATTGCCAGACTGACCAATCCCCCTTCTGAGACATCTCGGATTTGGGTTTGAGGATTGAAGGCTTTGATGGAAATCCCTGTATTCAGGATTGACAAGTATCATTATGCTTTGAACTGCTAGTGACACCTATTGTCCTTTGAATTAACTAATACTGTTCTAACAAGTTTATAGATTGTACTATGATGCCTAAGGTCTATAACTGAACCGCTGACCTTGGGATCAGTAACCCATCACCTTAACCACTAAGCCGCCACCACCACCAGGGCAGTGGTGGCTT
>JBCNYH010000024.1:13520630-13534371 GCA_039654325.1 Tandanus tandanus
ATGGGCACCAGCCTCCCCGCGACCCTAATTAGGAATAAGCGGTTCAGAAAATGAATGAATGAATGAATAATAATAATTATTATTATTATTTTTATTATTATTCTCTTTTCTCCCCTCTCCCCTCCAGAAAGAGGTACAGAACACTAAAAACAAAAACTAACAGGCTCAAGAACAGCTTTTTCCCACAAGCTGTTAAACGTGCCACACCACCACCATCATCACACACACTGACTGAATAAACATCATTCAGACCATCTTCCTGGACAGTACAATATTACCCTAAGTGCAATACTCATGTTTAGAGCAGGTCACGAACATCATATAACATTCTAGCATCATGCACCTTATGATTAAAAAGCTCTACCTCTCACCCTGTGTATACCATGCACCTTTGACATATCATTCACCCTTCTGTGTACGTGTGTGTGTGCATATACAGGATATATGTATGTATGTATGTATGTATATGTGTCTATAAGTGAACATAAAGGTAAGTGTATATATGTGTATGTAGGCATATGCACATTTACCTTAGTGTCTTTTTGTGCACTTTTCTTTTTTATATATAATTGCTGCTAAACAGAGAGCTGCTAAACTGATTTTCAATGTTCATGCAACAGCCAACAATTATGATCTTTATCTTATAGAGGTATAGGTTGCCTTGGAAAATTATTTTTAATTCTAAAGCTTATAATGTACTTTAATTATAATAATATTATGTATTTATTTTATTATAGCTATTTTAGCAATGTGTCTTACAATATTTTTACATTTTATGTTGTAAAATTCAATTTATGTGAAGTAAATAAACTTGTAAATTTGGAAATGTAACACAAAGTGTTTGTTAATGCTAGTACTAAGACTATAAAACACTGGTTCATTTTTTCAAATGCCCTGTTCAGAAATGTTGAAGTTTAATTATTGATATGCACATGAGATATTAATGCAAGTATAATGCATTTTATTCTTTGTTAAAATATATACAAATATGTTAAAGAAATCGCACACATATTCATAAACTTATTTCTCTTAAACAGGTTATAATGTCTGTGACGTCTTAAGACTTCAATAAAATGAGATTTTTTTTTACAGCAAGCCTAGCCCGTAAATGCAGCTATGCAGGTTTGTTTACATTAGACATCCAATGGCCGTTCCAGTCTAAATACAGTTAAATGATTAATACATCCCAAATATATAAATCCAATTCAACAAAAAGTATACAACCAAAAAGATTAAAAGCACTCTCAGGTTGGCTCTGTAATGCAACAAATGGGTTAAGCATGAATCGGGACCAGTTTATAGAGAGACTAGTAATTGCACTGCTAGGCAATGCTTATCTCGCCCTCTCGCTATCGGATTAGCTCACGTGACTCAAAGCTCAATTTATTTTAAGCCTCATGCTAACTCAGATAAACTTAGCTTTACTTCCTTATCTCTAAAACATCATAACTTTCAATTCCTACAAACTACACCGGAAATCAACATTCCTCTTCTCGCTCAAGTTTCACAGACGTTAACATTGTTACATTGAAATAAAATGACGAGATCTCGGAGCTGGCTCTCTCCACGTCGATGTTAAAAAAAGCCACATTTCGAAGGCTTAATTTTTAATACTTTTTCAAGAGACACTACAGTGGACTTGATCATATGCAGCGGTCATCTTTTTGATGAATTCCATTCACAAAATCAACTTTAACACCTTTTATCTTTAGCCTACTGCTAACTGCTCATGAGTCAAAATTGTAAACAGCTCCGAGTCAAAAATGCTCATTTAGTGTCGCCACTGTCCAGATGTGTGTTGGTTATGTTAATGAGAAAAGAAGCCCCTCTGCACCTCCTCTCTGTGTCAGTCAGACACACAGGACAGCACAGCAGAGACAATGAGCTGCACCAGAACAAATTAAAAAAAAAAAAAAACACTCTCAGCATAACTTTTAATATAAATAATATATAGAGAGATAAATTACAACAGTTAATCAAGGTCAGGAAAATGATTGCGATAATTTGCATTTATCGTTTAATGGGGCGATTAACTGACTATCGCGACAGGCCTGGGTCCAAGCGTATTGTTGGACAATCCCAGTCTTGTCTTCACCACAGAAGAGAAGCATTAATGTGAACTGCAACCACTTATTTCAAGACTGTATAGAAGAAAACAGTCCATGCTATTGATCTCCAAAATCAGCAGTAACACGGAGGTACATAAAATATGCATTTGCTTCACTAGAACAGCCAGACACCAGGTGACCAAAATCCTTGACAGACGAATCAGAATGATCCTCAAGGAGCTAAAAAACATGCCATCGATCATTTCAACGTAACTAATAAAACAAAGCATCTAAAAGCCTGGTATAGTGAATTATTCAAGAAGTGTCAAGCTGAGCCATGAAGAGTCTGATTATGCTTATATGGTCTGCAAATCAAAGCAGGATCACATAATCAGACTTCTGTATATGCTTTACTGCTCTTTTTATTTAGGATCCAGTTCAACATTGCAGCTTTGTGCTTTTTTTAAGCAAATGATATTTACCTGACTGATCATTTTATCTTGCTGCATGAAGTAGGCGTTTCACACAGGCTTTAAAACAGAAAGGCTTTAAACTAATGAAATTCTGGTTGGAAAGTGTAAATTGAAGTGTAAAAATGAAATTTGTGCATTTTTCAATGCATTGGGAGGTTTGGGATCTGTAGACAGCTCTATCTATGGAAATGTACTAACCTCCTTGTAAAGGCAAAGATAAAGATAAAGAATATCCTAGTGATTAGCATAATTCATGATGGCATGAACCTCTGGATAAACCACCTTCCACTAAAAAGCCCCAAAGCATCTTTGATCCGCTGCCACATTTCACACTGGGTACAAGGGCTGGGCAAAACGACAATATAATATTAATTTCCTTAGAAATTATGTCACAAGACACTTTTTAATGCATCTCAGTAACGTAACAAAGTGATTAATGACAAATTCTTCACCAACAATTTTCCACAAAGAACTTGGTGTTTATAATATAAAATAATGGATTTCATGTCAGCACATTACACTTCCTCTCTGCCCCATTCTATGAGGCAGTGGAATGATCCATTTTTATAGAAACATGCGAGCAAGAGATGGCATACAAAAATGGACAAATTTAATTCCCAATGTTGCGCGTTAGCAGTTTTCACAGCAACCCAAGAACACTGATGGACAAAATGCATGCTTACACAAAAACAAACAGCAAACTAGTGAGGTCATTATACTCACGAGATAAAAAAATAAAAAAATAAAAAAAATAAAAAAAATCAACCAGCCTGCTTACAGTGAGAATGCAAACAGATAGATAAAATGTCCCTGAATGTATGTCATTCTCAGGGGAGATTCCTCAGGGGTGCTTACTCTCAAAGAGTCCCTAGAACTGTTTGTTTTGACAGCACCTACTGATGTAGGCAGTTCTTGGTTCTAGAACAGTAAAGAGTTGGTGCTGCACTCGAACCAACTTTGAGAAACGATTCTTTGGCTGTCAAAACATGTAGAACTGCTTCGAGATTGGGCACCGTAATGGCTTTGGTGGAAAGAGGTAACTGACAGCTGTGTTAGAGTTGGTTGGACGGTATGTGGGGTCAAGTCACCAAACCCATTACAGTGGACGTCGGAGGGGACATGTCCCCCTCACGCGAACTTTTAGTGCAACAATCTATCCACTCGGTGCTCTTTTCATTATCAATTCCATTCAGAGAATGCCTAAATTAGCCAAACTCCATACCACATTTTCATTGTAACAGTCTACTCCTCACAGCATGAGCACAAGGCTGCATTCAGTGCCACTCTCCTTAAGTTCACTAAGGCTCGGAAACGTTCGTTACTGAATGCAGCCACTCAAAGAGCAAGCAAGCCGTAACTGCAGGTATCTGAAGTAGCTGAAGTTGGATTAAACTCACTATTACCTCAAAATGTTCAGCTACAACTACAAACCTTTTTTTGTTACAGAGTCTCTATATTAACACTAAATAACAGATTAGTTTTAAAGTCAACCAAATAAAGCTACTGTTAGTAAAAAAAAAAAAAAAAGAAAAAGAAAACGAGCTTCCCCTCTTATTGTTATACCTTATAGTAGACTGCTATTCGTTCACTGAAGATTTCTTGGTTTGCTCCCCAGACAAGATGAACATAAGAAAGTTAATCCCCATGAAGAGGAAAGTATGTCACAGCAGGTTAAGTTGTGCTCTTGGTGGCCAAACAGCGAGCTTTTCCTCCGAGAATGTGAGCAGTTCAGAGAGGATACTAAGCTAAAGATAGCTATAATTTTATTAAAAGGTCGAGTCTTACGTGGGACATGAGTATGCTTCAATATGTTAAATCTTATCTGCTAGGCATGTTGTAATCATTAGAACAAGAAAGTATGTAAATAACAAATATATAAATCCATATTTTTTGAGCGAGCAGCATTAGCCCTCCAAAACGCAACAAATAGATCATGGCATGGTCATGTGATCTGCTATGTCAGAAACGGGTCACGTAGGTTTGTTTACAACATGCAAGCATGTCAGTCACGGAGTCCTCATCAGTTTCCAGTCAATTTGATGAAATTCGGAGCGATGTCAGTGAACCTGACATTGATAAGCATGATTTAGGGAATGTTTTATTCGCATATGAACCCATGGGAGAAGATTTGAGGTCATCTTCCAGTGAAGAGGATGGAGATGACAGGGAAGATGGAGATGACAGGGAAGTTTGTGTAACTTAATTATACACATACCAACATATGTAAATATATCATGTAGCACCACTGTGTATAAATATATGGTGCATTTAAATCTACTCAAGCATCTCTAAAAATTAGTATCTACATAAATATGGCGCAGTACAACGTGTGTATATGTCTCACAGGGATACAGGCCTCTCGCGAAAACTTTATGCAGGCTTACTTGCTACAAAATGCCATTGAGCATATGTCTCCAGTTTTCCCTTTTTTTCGCGAGTAAGGACCGTTTTCAGTCATACTGGACAACCGCGCGAGTCCAGTGTGTGACGTTTCACGTACCTTGTGACCTAGTTGCGCCTGTTTGACAGCTGTGGGCATTAAGTAGCCAGGAAACACAAAATTTAACTCAAATATCACAGTACACACAGCTGTGATAAATGTTGGGACTGAAAGGTTTGATTTATTTAGTCACCATGAACTATTAGCAACAAAAACATGACTAAATATTTTATGTAAGACTTGACCTTTAAATCCAACTCCATCATTTAAACCATGGAAGGTTATTTAAAATAGAAACCTATTTACTGTATAAAAGCAGTGCTTACTGAGTACCATGAAACAAGTTCAATTTCTAGAAATTATGAATCATCATTTACTTTGTTTGTGCTTTATTTTATGCTTCAGATCACCTGAGTGAGAGGCAGGGTCAACACGCAGGGTCAGTGGAGAGAGTTCCAGTACCGAGGTAAGAGATGAATAGTATCTGGCAGTTTAGAATAAAATGTGATGCAGATGGTCTTTTCAGAATTTTATGGAACCTCGTTGCTTTGAAAATGATCAACTCAGTATACTATTTGTACAGGAACCTTCCTCGGTTCGGCTCATTTTCAAACTGCAAAGCTACAATGCACCCTATCAACATTTATTTAGTGTGCATATGCCTCATATGTTGTACATGTGTGTGAATAATTTTTTGTTGATTTGTTTTTTTAGTCCCAGACTGGTATGAAAACTATATAGCAACCTGTTAAAATGCACTAGAATGCAGGAAATGGCATCAACTGCATTAAAAAAAAAAGTTCTTATGGGATGACCCCAAGACTGCCACCACATTGTCCACTCCCATTACAAATACTTCCAACACTCATGCATTACAGTCATGATGGTGCAGGTGATGAAAGATAGAATACAGAGTATGAGTGCAAATGAAATAGACAAAGCCTTATTTTACTGATAATGTCTTAGTAATTCATTTACTAAGAGCATTTCAGATCTGTGGGAACAGTGCACTTTTTTCTTCCTCTTCAACCTTTTTATAAAGAGTGAAAAAATAGAGTTGGATCTACACTTTGCAACGTCTGAATTTAATTTACAAATTAACACTTACTTCTTATAGGTACACCATGGGCGGGGCTCTCCTCACTCGTGCCCACCTGCCCACTGGCACTACAGGCTCTGGAAGATGGGGTTGTACTCGTCTCTGTAGTATCAGGCAATCTTTTAGCATCAGTTTCACAAGGGTCTATATAAAAAAATACATACAGTCCTATTGAGAACACATTAAGCATACTGTATATCCACCTTTTTTCAAGGTAGCCAAGGCAGGCAGGAAAACACATACGTAAAATGGTTTGCTTTTACATAAGGAATAAAAAATATATCTTTAATTTGTCAAGATAAAACAGATTTATTTGGTGAGCTGTTGCACAATAGTGTGGGTGATGAGGTAAACCCAAGCCAGAACTCTGGATCTAATTTTCTCTTAGCTCCAAGGTATGCACTATCTGCCAAGGCTTTTACAGGCATGAGGACAGTATTCATCTAAACTGGAAAAAAGTTATTACAGGAAAAAAGTCAACAAAAAGCATGACTGAGATTAAAAGAAAAAGAAAAAAAGGCAGATTTTACATTTTTATACAGTGTCATGAATGGTATGATATTGATAACACTGCATCTCAACAGTAAACAGTACTATATACACTATACACACACACACACACACACACACACACACACACACATATATATATATATATATAAAAAATTTTAAGTGTATGTTTCCTAGTCATTAGTGCTTAGAAACCCTGTTTGAACAATCTAAAACCTGATTAAATCATTTGATTAATAATATTCACATTCAGAAAACTAAGCTTATACTGTATAATAAATTATACTGCCAGTTTTATGAGAGAATATCGCTGTCGCTTCTTTTACATACAGTATCACTCGACATCACATACGTGTTGGATCTGGTCGTGTTTCTCTTGAGTTTGGGTTTTTGGGCTGCATATGCTCACAGTGAGGAGAATGCAATCAGAATCAGCAGGAGCACATGTCTATTTTCTTGGAACATCAGTACCATTTGTTTTAGTTTTGTGTTTCCCAGAGCACTGCTTATTATACAAAACTAAAGTAAATGGCTGACATGCTGAAGTAGCTTCATATTCAGAGATGAATATGGTGTTACCAGAGCCTAGGGCTGATTTATGGAAAGCCTTTATTCAGACACTAACTTCATGAATCGATGCACACTTGCAGCATGGCCAGCCTGTAATGCATCACAGTATTTAGTGATTACAGTTTGAAATAAATTGTGCTATTCTCTGCATATACAAGGGAAATCCAGTGTTAACTGGGAGGCTTTCAAGGTCCTGTGATTATCCATTTGCTGGCAAAGCCTGTGATTGCTTACTTTGTCCCACTTTGCTATTCTTGACAGTACTGTAATGATGCTTTGTATAAATAGGCTGGTTGATGGTTCAGTGCCTAGAAAAATGAGACAAAGCTTATTTTCTATGTGATCATCTCACCAGCAAGTACAAAGTTAATTAAAAACTATAACTGGTAGTGATTCCTGTTAAGAGACACTCTCTTAAGCTGGAAAATAATGAAAACATTAGCATTTCTAATTGAACCACCCATAAATATATAATTTGTACACACACTGATCAGGAATAACATTAAATCCTATTTCTTTAAAATCCTAAGAGTTACAACTTTTCATCATGTACTTCAAACCATTTTTGTAGCATAGCAGAGTACATTATCCTGCTTAAAAAGGCCACTTCCATTAGGAAATACCAGTGCCATGAAAGGGTATACTTGGTCTGCAACAATGTTTAGGTAAATATATGAATCAGATCTACATGAATTCCAACACCAATGTCAAAGTCAGATCCACATGAATGCCAACACCCAAGTTTCCCCTACAGATCGTTGCCCAGAGCATCACATTGCCTTTGCCTCCTTCCTGTAATGCATCTCTAGTGCCATCTTCACTAGATAAGTGATGCACGCACACAACTGGTCATTTGTATGATCTAAAAGAAAGCATGATTTATCAGACCAGGCCACCTTCTGCCATTGCTCTTAGGTCCAGGGCTGATGCTCATATGCCTATAGTAGGTGCTTTCGCCAATGCACAGGCATCAACATGGGCACACTGACCAGTCTGTGGCTACGCAGCCATGCAGCATGCTGCACTGCTTGGTGTTCTGACACCTTTCTATCATAGCCAGCAATAATTTTTTTTACAATTTGCACTACAGTAACCCTAATGTTGGGTCAACCACACAGACTAGCCTTCACTCCCCACACTCATCAATCAGCCTTGGGTGCCCATAACTATGTTGCTGGTTCACAGATTGTCCTTACTTGAAAATTTAGATATTAACCACCGCATAAAAAGCATATCTCACAAAATCTGGCTGTTTGGAGAAGCTCTGACAGAGTCATTTATCCATCGCAACGTGGCTCTTAACAAAGTCACTCAAATCCTTACGCTTGCTCATTTTTCCTTCTGCTAATGCATCAACTTTATGAAACGACTTTTACTTTCTCCCTAAACGTCCTGCTACTTGGCATACATTATATATTATGCATATATGCAGGGGTGGAAATTAACACTAGTCCGCTGGCCCGTAGCGAGTCAAAAATCTATAGGGTGAGTTAAATTATCATTGTGTATAGGGCCTCCCTTGAATAAGAGGCCTTGCGCTCAGATGAGGAAGCATTAATAATTGGATTATTTTTGTGATAATTGGCCTAAAAGTTGTACAGAAAGGTAAAGGAATGAGATTACACCATCGAATGCAAGCCTGGAAGTTACGCTTAACAATTCCCTGCATCCACACAATAATCTGGATCACTGCCAAAATTTTATCAAGTGTTTCTTGTATCATTTCTGACTCATCCTGAAAATTTCATCAAAATCCATTCACAAGTTTTTGAGTAATGTTGCTAACAGACAGATAAACAAACGAACAAACCAACAACGGTGAACACATAACCTCCTTGGCGGAAGTGACCAGATTCCGAAATGTTGATTACACAAGCATGTGAATATGTGTCCGTCCAAAAGTATCCACTCCAAAATCTAGGTTTATGCCATCAGTAAATTAACACAAAAGATATTTCTACCAATAAAAGCTCAGAAGAAATATCCATTTGCTACATACTACACATTTAGAATCTTACAGGCTGCTGATTTGAAAGTTTGATTTAACAATGATAGTTTTTAAAGAAATTTTATTGTTTTGGACATGCATACTTTGAAAGGCCATAACTTCCAAGAAAATAACATTACAGCCAAAATTTAAAAAGTTTTTATAACCTTGAACATTTAAGAAAATTTCTACTTTAAAAAACTAGCAAATTAAAAACCTTTATTTCTGACCCCTTTGTGACTGATTACTCTAAGAGACCGTAAAAATTACAATTTCTGGCTTCGCTAAAGAACACAAATTTGGTTAAAAATAGTCGACATACTAAGAGCAAAAACAAAAAGGTACCTCAAACAAAGTCAATAAGACAGACTGTGATAATCCTGCACTTGATACAAGTTTAAATTGCAGAAAACCAAAAACACTTTTCTGAAATGAATTTCTCTCATGCACATGTCATCATCAGGAAGGTAAATCAATATTACCTAACAAAGACTTAATAACCTAAGGTAAACTTCCCATTTGTATCCTAAAGTAGCTAGTTAGCACAGATACAAGGCAGTATGAGGCAGCTCGCAGGTAAGATCGGGTGCTTGTTGGAAATGTATTGTATGAACAGAATTTTTTTAATTCAGCTAACTTTCAAACGAAATTATACATTCTTAATGAAGCAGAGTTGCAATAGCATTGATGCAGTCAGACCCTTATTCAGACTTTACAATGAGAGCAATTATACAGTACAGCAGCTTCACGTGAAATATTATATGAGGATGTCTACCCCTCACATCAAGCCCATAAGTTCTTGTTGAACATCCCATGCCAGCTTTAATCCCCCTTTGCCATTATACCACCTTCCACACGTCTCAGAAAGGTTTCTAGATTACAGAGCATGGCTATGGGGACTTGTGTTCATTCAGTCTCAAGTGCATTAGTGAGGTCCGGGACTGAAATTGGTTAAGGTTTGGGGTTCTCGGCCTTCCAGTTTATCTCAAAGCCTTTAAGTTGATTAAGGTTGAAGGCAGGGCTCTGTCCAGCACACTTGAGCTCTTCTGTGCCAACCTTGGCAAGACATGCCTTAATGGTGCTTGCTTTGTGTATAAGGGCATTCTCATACTGGATCAGGTATGGGCCTCTTAGACCAGTGAAGGAAAAACTTACAGAATACATCACAGAATACAAAAACAATATTTCTCTGGTTTTTTTAACAGTGTATACAATTGTATACTTTCAACTGGAAACAGTCTGGGGGAAAACATATGAAGAAGAAAACATCCACAGCTGCTTTCAATTCCTACAGCTTTAGAAACGTTTCATTTGCAGAGATAATGATGGTGGTGGACTTTTCTCGAAAACATTTTTTCTTTAAATAGGCCAAGGCATACTAATAAACAAGAAATACAGTCTTATCTCTTACCAAAAAAATTTAATCGGCCAGAATGTCTGTCTGAAACCATTTGCTTAAGCCTATACACAAGTGTTAATGACCCTTGCAACGGGCACAAAGATACCAGAACTTGTATGCCAGCTTCTGTTTCTTAACACTTGATATCGGATTTTTTCCACTTCAAATCAGTGCTGTGCTGTCAATTATACACAACCAAAACAAGATGTAAAAACGTTGAATAGGATATACTAAGTCCATGAAAACCTTTGCATTCAGCCAAAATGAACTGATAATGGAAGATACACTTTCTGGAAAAAAAGTTTATGGACACTTGACTATCAGATCCAGGTGTAGCTTCTTCCCAAGGTTGGTGCCACGAAGTTAAAAGCACACAATTGTGCAGAACGTTATTGTCTACTGTTGGGTTAGAATTTCCTTCACTAGAACTAAGAGGCTCAAACCTGTTCTAGCAGGACAGTCCCCCTGCACACACAGTGAGCTCCATTGAGAAATGCCTTGCCAAGGCTGGAGTGGGTGAACACGAGTCATTTGCACAGAGCACTGACCTCAACCCCACCGAACACGTTTGGGATGATCTAGAATTCTTGCAGTCGGACATCCGAATCACAATCACGTCTGCCATTTTGGAGTGAGGGGAAACAAGCTACACAGTTAATGTGTTTATTCATTTTTACATTATATTTCTAAACTTACGGTCTCATTACGCCCAAATGTCGTTGTGTAGTGGGCTGTGTGTCCCGTGTAAAGGAAGAACAGTCAGTTGAAACATCATATGTTGCCACTAAGTGGGCAAAGACGTAAGTAGCTAGGAGCTAACAACAGGTATGCACTGAAGTCAGATTCAATCAGTGAATCCAGGGAAGTTACAAAACCCTAAATCACATCACACTTATGTTTGTGGCCTGCATTTTGTCACTGGTGATCACTGGGTGAAATCAATGTTTTGTTTGAATATGGCGGCCAGGTTGCTAGTACCGGTCACGTGATTTTGGACGTCATGCCAACTGCCCCAGGTGTCCCGGCGTGACCTTAATAATGCTCTTGTGGATGAATGATCACAAATACCCACAGCAGCACTCCAAAATCTAGTGGACAGCCTTCCCAGAAGAGAGAAATTGATTATAATGGCCAAGAGGAATTGAACCTGCAGTCCAACAATCAAGAAACATATCAGATGTTATGGTCAAGCGTCCATAAACTTTAGTGTACAACACACAGGCTACTCCCTAATGAATAGGCATCTTTAAACTGCAGGTACTTTGCTTTAACTACACATATATAAACAAGTAAACAAACTAATGCCTACTGCTGCCATCAGAGTCCAAGACTTTATTTCAAAGCCTGGGTGATTGTATAAAGTGCAGTGATGAGTTAAGACTGTGCGTAAACAAAAGCTGATGGAAAAGCTCTCTCGCTCTCTCTCTCTCTCTCTCTCTCTCACCTTGGGAGTTATCCAGCAGCAGGCTCGTCTCATGCTGTTGCTTGTCCGGACCTACAGGCCCCTCCGGAGGTAACACTGTCTCCGCGGACATGAGCCAGCCCTCTCGTCGAGATACTGTACACACCCGAAACAAACACACAGTCTCCTTTCTGTATCAGCCGACGAGCCTGTTAGAAAAAGACGCAGCAAAGGAAAGCAGCGAGATGAAACCTGGGCTGTCCAGTTACTGCTTTCTGAGAAGAAAAGTGACGTCAGCAGGCAAAATGCCGTTAAACTCAAGTGGAAAGTTTCTGCCCCCCCTTTCTGACTAAACATGTAACCAACCAATTCACTCACTCAAACAACCGACATGTTTGACTTTTGTTTTTTTTTTCTGTCGTGTAAACAAGTGTTTGCTTCTTTTTTTTGGAATTAAGTTAAATGTCACCTCAGAAAGCTTTATAAAATGGGCTCGGTTGCTGTTACCTTTCAAACATATCAACTCCACCGCTTCACTTCAGCTGTTCCTTCTGCCTGTAAATCCTCCTCCTCCGCCCAAACAAACCAATCTCTTCACGTTAAAAACTTTCACTGATAAAATTTAAAACTTCACCTGCTGGCAAAACAAGGTATTCCCGGTTAGCACAGAAGTTTGGGCTCGTGAGTTTACCGAAGAAAAGTTGAACTGAAACGGTTTTCATCACATCCGGATTCCGCGCGCGCTCGCACAGCTGCACACAGAGAGCGCGCGCGCTGCCACACACAGAACATGGCGGAATTCCCCCCTTTATTTATTTATTTATTATTCATTCATTTTATTTCCAAATAAAACTGCCCCAAAATACAAGAAACTATTGTTTTTACATTTAATTAATGTTTACGGCATGAAAGGACTAATAATCATCTCTCCTCACAGCTAGTTCAAGTCGTTTCTTGTGCCCAGCTGTGCCACCAGTGCCAGATGTTCTCAGACGATAATATAATATAATATAAAGTGATGGTGTAATTGGGCAGCACAGTGGCGTAGTGGTTAGTACGTCCGCCTCGCAGCCAGAAGGTCTTTGCCCAGTGTCGACAGACATAGGCACATCGATAAAAGTGAGAGAGAGATGAGGGAGGGTGTAATCTGTATAGCATCACATCAAAACATATTACATAAAGGAAGACACTTAAGACCCTACTCTGATGAGTTTTACCAGAGGCGGCACAGTGGCGCAGTGGCACGTTAGCACGTCCGCCTCATGACAAGAAGGTCCTGGGTTCATGTCCTGGGATCAGCGAGAGTATTTCTGTGTGTATGTTCTCCCTGTGCTTGTGTGGGTTTCCTCCAGGTACTCCGGTTTCCTCCCACTGTCCAAAGACAAGCATATTAGGATAATTGGCTGTTAAAATTGCCTCTAGGTGCGTATGTGTGTGTGAATGGTTGTGTGTTGGTGTTGGACTTGCAAGCTGTTCAGGGTGTACCCCGCCTTTGCCCAGTGTCGGCTGAGATAGGCGCCAGCCTCCCCTCGAACCTAATAGGACTGAGTGGTTCGGCAAATGAGTGAGCGAGCGAGTTTTAATAGGATAGAAAAAATATATCATCATCTCATTCTTATAGAATGAAGTAGCCTCTGGTCATGGAACCAAATTCAAATTCAAATTCAAATTTATTTGTCACATACAAAATCATACACAGTAAAATATGTAGTGAAATGCTTAGTACGACTGTCCAGAAATGTGAAGAATAAGCTATCAAAATAACAAGAAGAAAAGAACAATAACAATAACTATAACTAAAACTATTTAAAGG
>JBCNYH010000024.1:13565143-13578269 GCA_039654325.1 Tandanus tandanus
TATACCTGTATATATATATATATCCCCAGTGTGTGAATGGGTGGAGTGATCCTACATAAAAGTCGGGGTCTCTATGCCGAGAAGCACATCAGTAACATGACCAGCAATACAAGAGGAGAGATAGTGTGCTCTAGTGTCCCTGAGGGGAAAGAGAGAGAGAGAGAGAGAGAGAGGGAGAGAGAGAGAGAGAGAGAAAGCTATCCAACCCAAACGTGCCTTGCAGCCATGCAATTATTTTTTGCACTGCATTCCAATATCAGCTCGGGAGCAATGCAAATTATTTAAGACATACTTTTTTTTTTCTGGAACTGCAATTATAATAATGATGATCTCAATTAGCGTTGCCATCACCTTGGACTATTTAGTGGCCGATTGCGCTGCCCGAGGGTGTGTTCTGCTACAGACATGCTGTCAGATTCGAGAGGAAAGGGACTGTTGCGGGCAGTGAACCCAAAACCTCAATATACCATGATTCTCATCTGCAATCATACAGTATCATGAGGGCCAATCAAAAGGGCCATTCTAGGCCTGGTGTAAAGTTATGTACTTTTGAATCTTGACAGTACTTGCCATTAAGAATTGCTTGCTTATATGAGGGGAAACAAGATCTCAACAAATAACCAAGATTGCCAGATGTGTGATTTTCTATAAGTTTCTAGAGTGCTGGGACAGTGGGGTAGTGGTTAGCACTTCCACCTCAAAGCAATTCTCATGGAATTGAAATATTTTCTCATACTTTTTTGTGGGTTGGTATGTTTCTATGCAATTTGAGGATTTGACATTTTACATGCATTAAATCATGTTTGGACTGTTTCTATTGACCTGAATCCTAAAGCTCTGCCTTTAATCTGGCCCAAATACAGCAATGAACTCATCTGAATACGGCTGCCAGAACACACTCACCTCTCAACTCTGATTAGACCATATCTCAGCAATGATATGGAGCAGAACTTACAGTTGAGCCATTTTTGGTGTGAAATTGAAATGCCACACAAGCATTAGACAAGGTTTGTTGCATTCGGGCCATTTTTAGCCCAGACTCCAAGCATTGCAAACACCTTAAATGTTGTTATTTATAGCTGAATCACTCATGTCCCAAAATTTATTAATTTTCATGTGTGTTTTTCATGCATCATTCATTGATTTTGATGTTAATGATTGTATATATCATTTACAAATTGAGGGGCAGATTGCAAATTGGTGGTCCGGTGGTAGGGCGCTGGATTACTGATCCCAAGGTTGGGGGTTTAAGCCCCACTATCAGCGGGATGCCACTGCTGTCCCCCCAGTGCAGCTAACTGGGTTATCAAAGGCCGGCCATGGTGAGAGGCATGTAAAAGAACCATTGCTGATTTTCGTCAAGAGACGGCTGCATAACCGGCAGCGTGTTCCTGCCCTGCGATGGCCTGGCGAGCTGTCCAGGGTGTACTCTGCCCTCGCCCAGAGTCGGCTGAGATGGGCGCCAGAATCCCAGCGACCCTAATTAGGATTAAGCGGTTGAGAAAATGAATGAATGAATGGATTTAAAAATTTAAAATTACATATCATGCGTACTCAAAAAAAAAAAAAAAAGTGGCTTCATTTTTTAGATTTTTTTTCCTCACATGAATAATTCCTTTTTCCGTTATGATCCCTTATCATTCATATGAAGTCATATGTTGAGTTCACAATAAGTGTAAAGCAGTGAAATGCACCTTTATAAGGCCCCCATTAAACCCCCCACCCCACCCCCCCGAAATATCGGAAATGTCAAAGATAGAAAACTACTAATGCCATCAGGTGAAAAGCGATTTAATGAACCAAAGTCTATTTCTCCACAAGTGAAATGCACAATGACCCATTTCAACATTCTCTCTCTATGTCTCTCTCTCTCTTGCGTGTGTGTCTGTCTTCTTCCCGTTCTGTTTAAAGTGCCTTCCTCTTCCTCTTCAGTGTGTGGTACAGAAGCCTCGCACCACTACCCCTTTCTTTTATTCATTGCACTGTAAATAACTCAACTTTATGAAAAGCAGCCAGTGTGACTCACGGCTACCGCTAACCACAACACATTATTTTTTCATGGCCTTTGAAAGAGGGGTCTGTAGTGTTGCTCACACTTTAATGTCTGCACTCTTTCTGATGTTGTGTAGTACACAGCGCCCCTTGTTGCATGCCGTATGCCATCCCTCACTTGAATTCACAAACACTTCCAAGTGCATAAATAGCATAGAAGAAGAAAAAGCCAAGGAAGACTAGTGCCCCGAGAGCTAGTGTACTGGAACTGTGTATAAGAGCCTCAGTACGACTACCAGCTGTTGCCACTGGGGTGAGGGGTATGAAGGGACAGGGATGGGAGGAGATGGTGGATGACACTGCTTCTGATCTTAGGTGGGAAGAAAGTAAGTGCAACAATTCATGATGAATAGATGGGTTCTTCAGGACCTGTAGAGCAGCCTTAGAGAGAAAAATGTGTAATGGTAATGTGACTCGGAGTCTTACCCCAAAGACTAAAACTGGTTTTAGATTACACTTTCAGCAGAATTCACAAACAGACTGTACAGTATATGTACTGTATGTCAGATTATATGATGAAGATCTTCTACCAATTGACCTGTGATGAATAAGTGCAATATTGCTCACGTCATCATTCATCGCAAGTCCAGGGACATAAAGAAACAGACAATAACATTCATTCATTCATACATTTGCCCAATGTATTAATCCTACCAGGGTTGCGGAAGGCTGGAGCCTATCTCAGCTGACTATTGCTATGGATTTCTATCCATTACACCACTGTGCTTCCCACAATAACAGACATAACGGACAAATTCTTCAAAGTGAGCTTGAGGTTATCCTGGCATTTTATGTGTACAAGTTTGGAGACCATGATTCCAACATGGCACGTGTTAAAGGAGCCCATTCACTTACCAGGCGTATTAAATAAACATAAAATACTCTTGGAAATGAAATCGGCCCAAATGTTTTTATGAAGCCATTTTATTAGTTCTGTAAATGAGTCTCAGTGACCCAAGCAAGAGAGATGGCAGAATTATCATACTGATCATGACTGCCACGCTGTAATCAGATCAGCATTGGCATGGAGGATGCGTGGAGCCTATCTCAGCCTACTCTGGGTAAAGATGGGGTACACCCTGAACAGCTCACCAGTCAATCGCAGGGCCAACACTCATACAACCATTCACACTCACACCTAGGGGCAATTAGCCAATTAGCTTAATGTGCATGTCTTTGGACTGTTTAAGGAAGCCTGAGTATTCGGAGGAAACCCTTGCAAGCGCAGGAAGAACATGCAAACTACACACAGAAATGCTCTCGCCAAGCCTGGGACCTTTATGCTGTGAGGTGGTTTTACTAACCACTACCCCACTGTGCCGCACTTGTATTTTTTGCATTTTCAAGAATTAGGGTTTGTGTCCAAACATATAATTTGCCCTAATAGCACCTGCAACTTTGCAAGGTTAGCAACTGTGACACACTCCAGGTTTGGGGGCACTAAATGTCCCTGAATGTGAACAGCTAAGCTTTTCACTGAGTTTATTTTCCCTTTACAAAACACTTTTCAGCATCCATTTTACTGATGCATGGTGTCCCTCTGAGACAGACACACAACTTTTCCATAAGTGCCGTAAAAAAATATTGTGTGCTGGGGGCTTGAGTCCACAGAGTGTATCTGTATTAACACTGAGCTACACAGGATAAAATAGGCAAAAATAAGCACTGGAACACAAACAACCTGTGAAATGGACACAAGCCCTTATATTTACTGAATTTTTCACCAAAGAATAAATCCCCTATACTAAAGACTGTTGCTGTTGGCATCACTTTACTGGTTTGTTTGGGTTTATTTAGCCATCGAGGCCCATGCAAAGCAGAAATGATCTTAAGGATATTAAAATTTTAATAAAATAGTAAACATGCTATTTTTCTTGTTGTACATGGCCGATAGCTGAATTGTCACGATGTCCCTCGCCAGATTTCGGGTCATGTACGACTTGATTTTATGCAATGACTTTTACATGTATAAGGAGAACACAACTTAGTTACGTTTTCTGCCATTTTACCTTGGATCACTTTACTGGTTTGTTTGGGTCATTTAGAAGATGAGGCACATGAGGCGGCGTAACACACAAATCTGAAATGATCTTATGGATATTAAAATTTAAATAATAATAAAAATGCTATCTTTCTTTTTGTACGTGGCCGATTTGTCACAATGTGCCTTGCCGGTTATCAGGTTGTGTACAACTCAATATCATGGAATAACTTAAAGATTTTGTTCTTAAAGTGTAATACTAGCCACTGCATCATAAAGCTAGCTTTAAGCTAACTCACATCTCGTAGTTTGATATGCTTGTGATAAATTTCGACAAAGGTCTTATATAGTGATTCCAAATTTTGTCTGTTTAGATAAAACTCAAATTTAAAAGCACCTCACATCGAGTATCCACTTTATACAGGTATACATAGCTACCTTGTTCCTCCACTCATTGGATGTTTTACCAGGTCATGTCTGTAGGAATGCCATCACTCATGGCTAATATGTTGCTATGTACCGTTTTTGTACCGTTTGTAAGTTTTTTTGTTTAGTTTTTTTGAAGAGGGGCATGCTGGCTTAGTGGTTAGCGCTGTAACCTTACAGTGAGAAGGTTCAGGGTCGAATCTTGGCCAAACGACGTTTCGGAGTGGAGTTTGCATGTATTCCCTATGCTTGTGTGGGTTTTCTCCATGTACTCCAGTTTCCTCCCACAGTTCAAAGACATGCAGAATAGTTCAACTAGCTACTCAAAATATCTATAGGTGTGAATGGCTGTTTGTGTCTGTGTTAGCCCTGCATTAGATTGGTGACCTGTCAGCTGGGATTGACTTCCTGGTGACCCTGATGGATAAGTGGTATAGATAATAGATGGAACAGTGTACATTAACCATCCTATGTCCCTAACTTCATCATTGTCAGTTTCCAACCTCGGTAGCACCGTTAGCTGGATATTTTTTTGACTTGTGACATATGGAGTGACATAAAAATACGTCTAACACCCGTATCAACACCAATTTTTCCAGTGGTGATTTTTTCTTTATCTCAATGGCAAGTTGGTCTAGTCTAAAGCTGTAGCTTTATAAAAAGTAACTAAATTGGCAACACAGTGTGCATGGTGCTATGGCTCATTGTAATAATACACCAAAAATGCATATGCTCAACAGATTCAACTGTAAATGTCCTACACTTTGTATCATGCTGCTTTTATATCAGCTGGTAGTCATGTAGAAAACATGATGGGTGTATACACTAGCCAACCTCCCCTGGTCTCTTCAGCCAAATCTCGAAATGCACTGTTAAACACACACACCATGGGGTCGGAGACAAAAGGAAATGAATAGAAGATATGCTGCTTTCCCAGGGAGGCCACACTCCAGCTCTAAAGAAAGCGGCATTAGGCCATGTTCTCCACAGATCAAAGTGGTGGACTGGAGAACACGGGCTGAGCCTATTAGAGTGCGAAAGCCTGCATTGGCCGCGGCCTCTTCTTTAGTTCTGATCTTCTAAACAATACTCTAGGTGCTGGAAGCTCGAAGAAAGATGTGTAACACAGCTATTAAACATTAATTGTTTTTTTCCTCCTCCTTCTCTCTCTTCTTGCTGCTTATTCTTATTCATGCTCCAGTGAAAAAAACTAATTTTTCAACGTTACATAAAAGCATAATGCAGGCCTGGTTTCCATGCAGTGTTGTTAAAGAATAAAAGATATACAATCTGTCTAGAAAAAAAGCAGAAATCCCCTGATGTTGGCGGTAGACAGCATTTCAAATCCTAGTTTTGGTCCTTTATTTTATTCAGCAGTGGAAAGCCATGAATACAGAAAATAATAATAATAATAATAATAATAATAATAATAATAATAATAATAATAGTAATAATAATAATGCCTGTTACAATTCTCCATCATGATCTCTACTCTCTGAAATTATGGACACAGTAATGAAAAGTATAAAAAATTAGTCAACCTTCAAAGAAATAAAGAAAAGCAGAAAACGTATTCACCAATTACATAAACAAATTTTTTTTTTTTTTGCTACTGTCCCAATTTAACCATATACACAGATGATCATATTCCCCATCATCAAAGAATGATAGTAATAGAAAGGATACATGACTCAACGGCCAGACATAATGTTCCATAACGTATGCACAGAGGTACAAGCAATAAATACACACATTAGGTAAAGCCTTACAGCTACGCAACGCAGATGCAGGAAAAAAGCAGGTTTGCTATTCTCAGCAAGCAAGGTGACAACAGTAAAAAGTCATGAAATTCCCGAAAAAGAAACACTGATCTTTTAGCTTAGAAAAAAAATGTCTGGTAAATGTGTGAATCCACCAACATTTTTTAATCTTTTTACATAATATGCACAATTATCAAAATACAGATAAAATCATCCCAGAAAAAATCCAGACAATCCTAAATCTAGTGGAGGAGCAGATTGCAGATCTGGAGGTTCTTCTGGTATCATGTGCAAGCAACAATTTTAGACATTTTTATTTTGTTTTATTATTATTATTATTATTTTATTATTTTTTACAAAAACCCATGCAAAATCTACAGGTAATATGCATTCTGTGGTTGAAAGTTAATTTCCCCCCCATCCTTCCCAAAAACAGTAATGCTGAGGTATGCATATTTTATGCATTATACACTTAGGCCATCATCCTGATCTTTTTTTAATTATATGCTTTTATTAAATCATATTTCCAGTCCACCACATGAGTTTAGACATGCATTTTTAGAAAAAACAAAAGCAAAACAAAAACCAAAAATAAAGTTCAAAACTAAAACAAACCCCCCCACAACATCCCCTTACAAGTATATGTTTACATAGTCATTCTACAAATGTTCCAGGACAATCTTTGACAATGCAAACCTTCCATCTCTGGCATCGGAAATGTAATTTGTATTGGCAATGTCTTATGAAACAAGTGGAGGAGAACATGGCGGCTCCTGAAGCTTTCTATCATCTCATGCATTCTGCCTTATTAGTTTTGAAATCATGGTGAAGAGGTAGAACCTTTTAGAAAGCCTTTTTGGATAAGTGGGAGAACCCTTTTTTTTTTCTTCCTAAGAAGCTGCGTCCTTATATTTGGTGTGATTAAATTAATATCAAGGTCATCTTCAAGTCAATTTCCAGCAACGGATGAGGGATAAGCTTTGTTCCTGGATCCAGCTTCTTCTCTGAGCTGAACTGGTGTAAGTATGTGTATCTGCGCTAAGCTAAAACAACACCGGAGAGCAATAACTCCACGCGTTCTCTTATGCACAAAATATACTTTTGACTTTTCAGGTGCAATATTTGTCATGTTTTCGATTTGATATTTGAACGAGGACTGGAAAAGTCAGCAGAGTGAAAAATGCTGGCCTTCAATGAACCTTAAAACAACTTTGTGTGCTAGCATCTTTATCTCATAAAAGAGGAGGCAGAATTTTGTGTAACTTTGGTTTGACTGAAAACAGAAATGTCTGTTAAAGCAACAACCCCTTTTCTAGATGACATTAGCTGTGACCGACCTTAACACTAAACTACGACTGGAGCACCTACTGTACTGTAGACTCTCTTAAGGACCAACTGGATCTGGACTGACATGGATTATACTGTACAATCAGTTCTATGAAGCAAAGCAAATATCACCTAGAAAAGGTTCTTGACATCAATCTCCTCTTTTATAATGGCTATATTCATTGCTTTTAAAAGATAACCAAGCCACATCATTTCAACTTGAAATCATGACGGTTTTTGGCTTTACTAGATATCTTAAAGTTTGGTTCCTGTGTTTTTAGTTTCGGCATTGACACAGATCGGAGAAGAAAACCACACAGATAGAAGACATGACAAATCAGATCAGACAGTCCCACTGTACGATACATTTCACTAGTTAAGAAAAAGAAATCATTGAGAATGGGAGACAAACAATGAAGAAAATAAAACCATCATATATACACACAGTGCTGTGCAAAAGTCTGGAGTGCATAAGAAATGCTGAACAGCAAATATGCTTTAAAAAAAAAAGAATGTAATTATCATTATTATTGTTTCTTTTTAATGTTTCAACACAGTACAGTAAAAAGCAATAAATGAAACAAAGCCGATATCTGGTGTGATGACCCTTTGCTTTAAATAGTAGTCTTAGGTAGAAGGTTTTATAAGGAAATGAGCTGAGTTCTTCTGGAGGTTTTGACTGATGCACTTGATCCTTATTTTTGCAGAAAAAAAAAAGAAAATTCAGCAGCATTCAAAGTTTGTTTGAAAAGTGGTCTTAAACGGCTTTCTTTACTAATATACAAATATTTTTTTCTGTAACATTTTAATCTTCTGCTGAAAAACAAACATTTGGAAATCTAAAATGTGTTCGTACTCAGTGTAAATCAAAACCTAGAATGAAGTTTACACACACACAAAAAAAAAAAAAAAAAAAAAGATTAGTGGCCAAGACTTTTGCACAGTACTATATATATATATATATATATATGTGTGTGTGTGTGTGTGTGTGTGTGTGTGTGTGTGTGTGTGTGTGTGTGTGTGTGTGTGGCGTTATATATCAAACAAACAATTATTCTGCACTTTCACAGACACGCAAATGGTTGTTTTGGTCATGATCCATGTCTAGCTGCTCTCTACTACTAGCCAGGCCACACCCTCTTTTTGGACCACATAAGCGGTCAATGGGAACTCTCCAACCAGAATTAAGTGAAACTTCCAAATCACTGTCTTCTTTCAAATCTTTGTACAGGGCTAACTGATGCAATCCCCGAGGTTATTCGAAGGTAGTCAGCGGAAAAAAAAAAAAAACACTTCTCTTTGTACTAGTTAAAGTCACAGAAGGATGACCAAAGAATCTGGTGGCTTCTGTCTAAGCTATTGGCCATTGATAGTGTTGGCTTTGGTTTCTAGCTGTTGCCTGTGACTCTTTGCAGGTAGACAAAGCTTTAGAACAAGGAGGTAAAGAGACTAGAGAAGAGAATATGCAGAAATGCACTTTTTTTTTCCTCAGCATGATGCTTACACAAACATTTACATTTCAACTCAGTTATCACATTTTACTTTTTAGCACAAACAGAGATAGAGAGACACTGGAGACTTTTTTGGACAGCTGCAACAGTCTTGATACCGCAGGTCTGTTATTGGTGTGACTTTAAAAATGGCATTTACAGTCGGTGGTGTTGTAAACAGAACAGAACATAAGCTTTGCAAAAGGAAACGAAAAGAAATACTGTTGTTTAAAGCGTATAGCAACATACAGGCAGTGACACTAATTTCTGGTACTACTTCTGTGCAAATAATAACATAGCAACAACTTGAATTGAACCAGCAATTGTATCTAACATCAGACTACTGTGGGTCGGAGATTCACAAACTTAAACTTTTTGGCAGTATATGTGGCCATCAATGTTTCTACAGAAAAGACTCATGTTTTTTCTTTCTGTTTTTGTCCATGAGTCTGGAGTGCGGTATGAAGTGGCCAAGCATTCTTGTCCTATTTTCATTAGCGTTTAAGAGGCAGACATCAGATGCCTGTTCTTATGTGGTCCTCAAAGGGCTGTGATTGTTTCTTTGGGACAGTCTCCTGGACTTGTTCTAAATAAATATTCCTCGCTTCCGTCTGCTGCCTTTCTGTGGTTGTGGAGTGGTTAGAGGGGGCTGGCTGCTCAGGGTGGGCAGAGTCCAGGCAAACGAGGGCTGAGTGAACTATCACTCCAAATCCTCTGATAGGTTTCCCTCCTCGAGCTCTCGTTCCTCATCCAAGTCTGGACTGTGATCGGCTGTCGTCACCAGTGACATCGGACAGTCATCATCGTCCATGTTGAGTGGCTCCTCCTTGACGTGAACTGGTGGCCTGAAAAAAAGTGACAGACTATGAAAGTTTAATATCCTGAGTTATTACACAACACATGTTAAGTTATTTACTCTGATTGGTAAGAAGAATGATTACATTTGCATAACAGCACCTCTGACATTAATGCAGGCAGTAAAGCAAATTACAGGTTTACATTAACACCATACATTCACATAAACAGTTTAAAAATTTGTGTTATCATATTGATTGGAGACTTTTGCTTTTTTTTCTAAGGAAACAACAAGTAAGACATCTTTCATGCTTTCTCTGTAACATAATAACCTGCAGGCTGCACGGTGGCGTAATGGTTAGCACATCCAGTTTGCATGTTTACCCTGTGCTTGCATGGGTTTCTTCCAGATACTCTGGTTTCCTCCCACATGTCAAAGACATGCACATTAGGCTAACCTGCTGTTTTAAATTAACCTTAGGTGTGAGTGTGAATGGTTGTGTGTTGGCACTGCGATGGACTGGTGAGCTGTTCAGAGTGGAAAACGAATGAATGAATAATCTGTATTTTCATCTTCAAGAAGAAAAAGAAAAGGTGTTGAAGGAAAGATGATTTGGAGCTTAAAACAAAAAACAAACAAAAAAAGTATTAAAGTTATATATAATAAAACCTGACGGAAAGTTGTGGCTGTATATGGAGAAGAGAACACTTCATGACACAGCGCTCATCGTTCATTTTCTGAAGCGCTTAATCCTAATTAGGGTCGCAGGGAGGCTGGTGCCCATCTCAGCCGACTCTGGGAGAGGGCAGAGTACACCCTGGACAGCTCGCCAGGCCATCGCAGGGCAGAACGCTGACGGCTATGCAGCCTACTCTTTACGAAAGTCAGCAATGGTTCTTTGACATGTTCTTTTACATCACAGGCATTTGATAACCAGGTTGCACTGGGGGGACAGCAGTGACAATCCGGTGACAGCAACATACTCACAGACACTCCAAAAACTGACTACAAGTTCACCACACTCTAAGCAAACTTTCACAAAAGGTAAGTTACTATTAAATATTTGGTATAAATGTAAATAGCAATGGCCATAAAATATGAAGAGCAAAGCGTTTGATACTTCAAGATTACTCACGGTACCTGGCTGAAAAAAAAAAAAAAAAAAAAAAAAGAAGAAGCAGCAACCCCATTATAAATAATGGAGAATTTCTCATCCCCTCAGCCCCTGGAGCAAAGGGGGAGTGAAGCTTTTTTATCTTGTTAATAGAAAGCGCAGGCCTTCGTTAATATGCAGAGGCTGCAGTGGCACTTCTTGAGAGGAGAGAGAACCTGCAGCTAGGCTCTTCCATTAATCAACTCCAGTCCGTCAGTTCGCTCGGACACTATGATCCATGTTTTTAACTCCAAATGGATGAATATCTTTACTGACTGTCAATAATTGGAGTGGGGAGGGAAAAAACCTATAGTGATGCTGTAAGCGAGCACCTTCTTCCCCGTGCAGAACAGTGGAGAGGAGAGGGTGGAAGTGGGGCTACTAACAAGAATAATAACGCTGTCACACACAAACAAGGCTTAACATGATCCTGGGCCCTTGGCAGGGAAAGGGGTTTGTGCTACCATGATAAATCTGACAAAACCTAATTATTTCTGACACATTGGATGCATCGGGAAATCCCGCCAGACTATGTGTGAGAGAGAGAGAGAGAGAGAGAGAGAGAGAGAGAGAGAGAGAGAGAGAGAGAGAGAGAGAGCAAAAGAGGGGAAACCTTATCAACCAGTCTCTGTATTAGAACATGTCTGGCAGACATCTCTTGGGCAGTACTCATCAATGACTGCAGGGAACTTTGAATTTGAAAAGAATTTTAAAAGGTACAGATTGCTTTAATATTCATAGCAAAATAAATTAATATTCAGCGGATGGCTACTTCTGATAGGAGAGATATTGTCTGGTGAAACCAGTGGGTTACACAGGGAACTAGGTTCAAACCAAAACAAAGTACTTCTGAGGCTGTAGGAGGTGAAACATGTCCATCAATAGAATCAGAACTACTGGTTTTATATACAGGTGTATATTACGGTGTATACCATTTTCACTGATATGGCAATTAGTGTGTGGTTCTGATCCAAACATTACAGGAAATTCAGTTGAGCGTCATTGCTGGGTTAAGTACAGCTCCCAGTGTGGCTGCTTATTATATTTAATATTGAAGTGGATTACTCACTGCCAAACGAGGATACCACTTGCTTCTCTCTATTACATTACGCGGCATCTCATTTTTATAATGCATCTGTGGCCCATTTCTAATTACACCTATAACTATTTCTACCCACACAGCAACACGTGTGCTGTTAGTGTGTCTGTAAACATGCATTATAACCACATAATGTGAAATGGAGCCATAAAAAGTCCCATTGACCTGCACCTCAGCCCTTCACTTGGCTCTTTAAAGCCACCGAGCTCACATTTGTCATGCCATAACAAACAGGGCTGCAGATATGGGCCTAAAGATATTACCTGGAGACAAATGATCCCCGGCCAGGGCAGCACTGCACTTGCCATTAAGCTCGACACAGGCCTTTACCCTGCATGTGAAGAAGCATGGCTTACAGATTTCATTTGCATTTATTAGAAATCAGTAGCACACTTGTGTTCTTGGAGGAGGGAAGAAAACGATTAGTCCCTTCTCCACTGTATTAAGACATCAGTACGAGTCATTTAGTGGTTAATGAGAGGCTCGCATTAGCAAGCCATGAGCTGGCACCAGATCCAGTCTGTATGTGTTTGTTTATCAAGACATGACTTTTACATCTGGGGATCTTATATTAAAAAAAAAAAAAAAAAAAAAAAACACCCAGACTTCTTTGTTTAATAGATTTAAATGGGATTATACTGTACACTGGACACTGCTGTATATACTTGCTCAATTATAAATTGGCCTCTTTGCATTTTTTTCCATTTTTATTCCCTCTCTCTTAAGTACACTTTAAGACAAAACACATCCACATTACACACCTGATGTAACATGGACTGTGTGTTTGTAACTTTATTCTCTGGGGAAAGGCCTCTTCATTATTAAACACATCAGAAAAAAGCCACTTACAAAACACAATTCTTCCATTCTGTAGTGGCCATGTAAAGAAGATACTGCATCCGCCACCTTTAATGTCCATGCTCAGACCAGAGAGAGAGAGAGAGAGAGAGAGAGAGAGAGAGAGAGAGAGAGAGAGAGAGAGAGAGAGAGACAAACAAAAAGAGAGAGAGAGAGAAAGAGAGATTGAGAGGGAGACAAACAGA
>JBCNYH010000024.1:13618851-13629064 GCA_039654325.1 Tandanus tandanus
GTGTAAACAAATTAACACACACACACACACACACACATACACACACACACACACACACACACACTCACACACACACACACACACACACGTCATGTGGAAAAGGGAATCAATGCGAGTGATCCTAAGTATCACAGTTAAGTAGATTACAGCAATGATTTCCCAAATCAATTTACTTCGCAGATCAGCAACACCGATGGGAAGTAATGCATTTAAAGCGATGATAACGTGTTCAAAGCACCAAAGGGGTAATGGTGAGGCAACAGATCCTCCATGCAGATTTATCTGCATGTAGATAATCATGTCTTCATTTCCATCAATACAGGAAAGTATCAATACAGACATGGACTACAGATGGAAGCTTCTGTGCTGAGCCTTTCAGTGCTTTCCAGGAAACAGTAATGAGTCCTAAAAAGCTTGGAAGAAGGCAGAGATTAAAAAAAAAAAAATGATGGAAGACCTTTCAAATATGAATGAACCCCAGCCAGCTGAGCAAGTGCTCTTGATCTTGAGCCACGGAAGATGAAGCAAGGCCTGAGCATACTTGTGAGTTCTTCTAAGATTTTTTATGGACTTTTAAATTTTGATTTTTGAAAACTCATGTCTACACTACCACAATTAAAGATGAGTTAGATTGACTGTATAGCATTCTCTGAGAAAATCTGTTTCTCTGCTCTCTTAAATCTTATAAAAATCTCTCTCTCTCTCTCTCTCTCTCTCCCTCTCTCTCTCTGATGTCACAGGTAATAGGGAGTCTATCGAATCCTACACCTCATCAAATGACATGCAGTAAATTACATGAGCTTCAAGCAGCTAGGCGAGTTTCTGTTCATCATTTGGAAAGACTTCTCTTCACCAGGCTACACATATCAGATCTGCCAGTTAGGATCCAATTAACACCCTGGCCAGAGTAATCAGATTGCATGTGTAAAGGCTGCTAGAACTCGTTTATTGCTCCCATGAATCTTCTGTCAGAAGGTAAATTTGTTGCTACTACATCAAAGTGTGCACTCTCTGGCAGACTTTTTTTTTCTTCCTCTCTCTACATCTAGCTGTAGGGTTATACTCCAACTTCTTTTGCATCACAATGACAAACACTCCACGCTGTCCTCTGCAATTTATACAGTCAGGGAAAACTTAAAAAAGCTACAACTGCTGGTGTCCAAGAGAAATATGCACACACATGCTTGTAACCCTCCAAAAGTCCTCATGCATGTCTTTTCTTTCCATAAGAATAACGGTTTCTACATAGCTACATTTCTCCTTGTGGGCCCACCAGGGGGAATTGAGTTAATAATAAATGGTAATGTGGGAGCATATGTCTCTGTATAAATTCGTCTGGCTTTTCGCATGGTTCCAGATGGAAGGCTAAGTAGATGAACATGGCACAGGAATGCGGTGCTTTGATGAGATGTGTGCGGCGGTGACCTTTAAAATGGCGACACCCTGAAGATGGCCCAGTGCTCACAGCGTGATTGGGTGGGATATCTCGAAATCTTGGGCTCTCCTCTCATCCAGAAAACTGTGCCAGAGCTCTCAACCCCCATCTAGGCCAGTGTAGGGGAAGCAAGCCAGGCAGAAAGTTGAGAGCCAGCACAGAGAGTAGGTTTTGAAAAGTTGCATTCACTCGTAGACTTCCAAACCCAGAGTGAAGCAAAGGTCAGCATGTCCACACTCAGTTCTTTTCGCCCATAGAAACGTTGTGCATTGGTGCCTGTTTGGGCTGCGTTAGAAGCATGTCTGTGAGCACAGAGGCTCAAAGTGCTTTTGTTTACTCTGTCATTGTATACCTCCACCTCGTTAATGCCTTTTCAGCAGCCTGGGCAGGACTTAAAGCTGTTCTCTGACCGTAGGCCAGAGGTTAGCTCTCTCTTTACATTTACCCTCCTGACATCCAGGAGAATATGCTCCATCACACATCCCCTAACACATACACACGTTGGCATGGAGTGCTGTGTGAGTGTTTGCTCAGTCTGTGTCATCTTGCCATTCATATTCAGCGAACTTTACATGTGTCAGTTTCAGTTTCTTGTAGATGCTCGCACTCTGCTAAATGCACGTTCCACCCATAACCGATGAGACAAGCTGAAGGCCTGGGTGCATCCTTGGGGGAAGCGGCAAACAAAAAACCTACATACAGATTAGACACGTGCAGACCGACACCTGAGCTGATCTGGAGGGAAGGGAAGGGGACAATTCTCAGGCGTGTGGGCTCCCTGTAATCCGTCTTCCCTTTCATCCCTGCCACTCCTTTATTTGTGTTTTAAATGTCAGTGTATAAAATGCGGAGGAGATATTGCCATTGGAAGAGCTGCGGAGATGCGAGAGGGCTGTTGTGTGCCTTGGGAAATCCTTGTAAGCAGTGTGGCAACGGCACGGGGATTTACGGGAGAGAAATAGGTGTTTATTGAGTGCTCCCGTGGGCTTACTGGGTAATAATAGACCTGTCACATTACGCAAATGTGGAAAAGCAGCTTGTGTGCACGTCAACAGCCTCAGATGCAGGAGCGGATAGAATTAGTCAAAGAGCCTTTAGACACTAATACGAGTAATTAAAACTGCACACTGCAGCACTTAGATGCTAACGTGGTAAATAATTTATATGACGTGATGTATGGATGGCTTCCCTTCCTCCTGAGAAGAAAGCAGTGGGATTTGTCAGTGTCGCGTGTACACAGGCTTTCGCTTACTTAATGAGGGGCTGCTCAAGCCGTTTACTTGCACGCTGCCGAGCAAGTGGTGGCTCTTATGTGAGTATTTACAATATTATGGTCTAAAACAGGCAATGCTCAGTAAGCTGAACACAATGAAAGGTACATAAAAATAGATATGGAGACCAGGTTCTAATTTAAAAGTGTAGTTCTCACAATGTTTCTGGGCAGAAGGTGTTAATAAAGAGAAGCCCAACAGATCTGATTAAATACAGCCTGTAGACATGACTCGACAGGGCCCATGATTCCTATTGATTCATATGGCTAACATGAGGCAAGGAAGGAATAAGCAAATGCAAATATTCAATATTTACTATCCACTGGTGTTATTAGAGTCAGAGCCTTTGTCCTGGCCCAACAGTTGTCACAGACTTTCCTCAGCCAATATCACTCTGCCTCATCTAAGTATTGTGTTGTACAAGTGGTAATTTGCAGTCACACAGTGTGCCTGGAATCCATTCTCTAAGTATACACAGAGCTAGAGAAATTCAATAGGCTGAGCATATTCAATACCTGCTAGACTTTTGTTTTACAACTAATGCCTGTGCTCTGGGGGGAAAAAAATACACCAAGCTATGAATTCTCTAATGCAAAATGCATATTTGTCCTGATAAGTCTGAGTATATTAACATTCGGGATACAACTGATTTGAATGATCCCAGTGAGACACATGATGGCACCCCATTGCAAGGCTTATCTTTTTGCCACCACATAATTAGACAGACTGGGGTGTGACTCCAATTGAAGGTGTCGCCTTTGTTATACTTGGGGAAAATATTAACAATGAGGGTTAACTGCAATTCTTTTTCTCATTATTTTATTCAATGTACAGAGTATTAATGAGGTTAAATATTAATCCCTGATAGCACATATTAGCAGCGAAGAGAGCACATGCTCTCACACTTCAGTTCGTACCTAAAAATACAGAGGCCCGGCAGTGCTTACGTAATGTTAAGCAGGAAATGAAGGCTGCATTTGTGTCATGGTGATGTGAAAGAGAAAAAAAGGCCAAATATGTTCTCTGACAGCCATGAAGTAAACAGCTCTGGTGGGAGGAAATGCACTGCGCACAATGCTAGCATGACCTTTAGCAAATCACTGACAACAGAAATAGAGCGTAACTGGAATCAATATGGCAAATTATACTGAAGGAGTTAAAATGGCAGCTAATTAGAATACACTATATTATAGGAAATTCTGCAGATGGCTATCATGCATAAAATAATTTATTTATTTATTTATTTATTGCAAGGAAATAGACTGTTGGTTTATGTACGGGACGGGTTATGCAGGAAAGCATGCATACTAATGTAATCATATCCAACTGAAAATAACACACTGCGTTTGTGACATGCATAATGCCAGAATGAAGATTATTATTATTCATTCTTTGTTAGCAAGTAAATTTGTTGACTACCTTCTCCAGTCATTAGTATTATATAGTGGGACATGCCTGAGGTGAAATCCTGCATCTCTCATAGCCTGACAGAAGCAGAAGCTTCACTATAGAAACCTAGGTTTTGTATATATGTGAGGGAGTGTGTGTGCTCCTGTGTCTGTTTGTCTCTCTCTCTGTGTGTGTGTGTGTGTGTGTGTGTGTGTGTGTGTGTGTGTGTGTGTACGTGCAGCCCTGACAGGTTTAGAATTTCAGTGACAAGTCCAGAATTACTTTGCCAAATCAAACAGACTAGTGGAACAGAGGAAATCTTTTCCAGAGCGCCATGTATTATGGATGGACTTAAGAGATTAACAAGGAGCTGCTCACCTGCAGTGGACGCTGTTTGTCGTTGTTCTTTGGAGACTTCAGGCCACTGCCTGGTTGCTGTAAGAGTAATTGCCTTGCTGCTTGAAGGGCCTGTGAAAAAGAGTAGGAAGAGAGTGGCAAAATGAGATTTTTATGTCTTTTTTCCTCTCGACACACACTTATACAGAACAAAAAGCGCATAATCCACTATCAATCCCACAAGTCCTACCTGCTTTCGGCTTTAAAACTGAGCCTGAAACATCGGGGCAAATATTATACATTTTTCATGATAAGCCACGAAGCCGTGATGAAGAATAAATACAGTTTGTCTAAAGCACCCGTGAAGTGTGGGTGAAAAAAACCACAGAGCGCGTCAGTAGAATTGACCTGTCTAGTGTGTGCTCAACTGAAATACCCACTTCTCTGCAAATTACCAGCTCATTTGCATATTCATAATATCAATTTGAAGTAGAGGCAGGCGATGTGAAGTGTTCCTACAAGCTGTAATTAAAGTTGACAAAATCAACATCAGATTACCTTAGGAGTGAATTAACAAGGAGCTGGGGTTTTACACTGTGCATTAGCCGTGCTTATGAGCACAGAAGGGGAAAATGGGCTTTCTAGGCCTAATCATACTGACTGCCTCCTGTGCCATCTCAGAGGGGAAGACTGCTACCCAATGTTAGACACACAGCAAAGGCAAGGAAATGGGAGGGGGAAAAATAAAATCTTGTTTTATTCAAGGAAAATGATGACAATAGCAAGAATGCAGCAACATGATGCAAGGTGTTGTCCATGTGTATCTAAAACTGTATCTGCAGCCACATCTAGAGAGGTGACAATAAATAAATAAATAAACAAAACAATTCATTCACAGGTGTTTCTTCAAGTAGAGACAGAGCTGAGGTGTGAGGAGTGAGTGAGGGGAAAAAAAACATCTTCAGATAAAGAGTGACACTACTTCTTGCACATTCAGGGGGTTGTTTTATTTTCTGGTGCTTGCCTGTATCCATGACAACAGCTGCCTTGACAGGATGTGCATATGGCACTGCTCTGCCAGCTGGTGAGAACAATGTTTGAACTAGTGCATTGAGATGCTGAGCAAACAGGCAAAGGGAGAAAAAGGAAAGAGAGAGAATGATAGGGGGGACAAGAGGGAGAGGAGGGGAGGAGAAAAAAAAAGTTGCCACATCTTAACCCTCTGGGAAGGCAGCCATCCCCCTGATCAATTATGAAAAGAGAGAGCGAGGAGCTGCCACTGTCTGTCTGGCGGTGGCTCTGAGGAGCCAGGCTCACGGAGCCCCCCGGTAAACAAACACAACACAGTGGCGCTAGGTCCTAACAGCATCGATCTGTCTCCTCAGACACATGCACATGATGCAGCGTGCTGATGTGGCCTTATGCTTCAGGGGGGGAACTGGTGTGGCAGGGACTGCTGGTGTACTTTACATCCCCTCCACTTCAGCCTGAAGCATGTGGACCCACTGTCTACAAGCTCCAAACAAATAACCAACAAGGCATGCCTCTGTACCTAACAAATAGCCAATTTCTAGCTTTTTCTCCAGCCTGGAAATATCACTGCCCCATGGATTCATGGGGAGAGGCCTTAGTGGTCTCTCCATTTTAATGTTGAATTGATTGATTAGTTACGGGGCTTGTGATGCTCCTGGATGCATGAGTGACTTAGAAGCCACAGCTAAACTTACTCCAAGTCTCAGGTCATTACTGGTTTAGATTTGAGGTGGAGATTTTAAATTGTGCAAGATTTCACGCCCATCCAAGCGTTGACTGTGATTGTGGAGCTTTATCCACTGCCTAATGGGCTTAGCACAACAATTAGCAGGAGGAAAATGTTTATCTGAGCTGGGATCAATACAGACTCAGTGTCCTTGGGTGAAGACGGACAAAGTCAAAGAAGTTATTCAATAAGGTACAGGTAGAGGTTCGCGCCACACTTTAATGGCTTCTTCAGAAGAAACAGTGAAAGTGCTGAGTGCAGGAAAAAGCAGTCAGCTTCCTACAGCCAATCATGCTAGGGTTTTCTTTTGTCAGCAAAATTTTGCAAGTAAAACTGTGTTTATTTGAATGGAATTCATGTCACATCCTGCGCCAGGTTCAATTTTGGAGAACATGAACATGTAAATCATTGACCAATGGCACATTTGCTTTGGATGTGTTGACCTCCGAAGGTCAACAGACCATTGTATTGTAGTGCAGACAATGCAAAACAGACAAAATACTTTCCAGCATGGGTATGTTGAAATGTAAATAAGGCTGTCTGGAAGTCTACTCTTATAATGCTGCTTTCTGAGCTCATAAACTCTGGATTATCTCATAATTCTGAGCAGGAACCCTAATAACAGCCACCATGGAGAAAAATGTGTGAAATTTGAAGATTTCAAATTTGATTTATTTTAAAGACATTATTTTATTTTACTGATTTATTTGAAATTTGATTTATTTTACAGACAGAAATGGTTGGTGAAGTAAAGGAATATGTGATGTATCACCAATGACACTTTATTTCATCTAATCTGATGTATTTTTTGGTGGTTATTGAATCTTGGCGATGTTGTACTATATCAGTTTCAGTACACGTAACTTGCTAGACATTAAAACATTTTCTATTAGCACACTAACTCTGGATTCGATCATATCACTATCATTCCCTTAATGGCTTTTGTTGATTATGATTACACATATGAATTTATTTAATTTATGACTTGAAAGCAGTAAAATGGAGGACTCTTATTCGTCTTCGAGTTCTTCCAGTGTTCTCAGTCCTAAGCATTTCATAGAAAACCTTTGTAGATGTGAAGTCCAGTCTGGCTGACCCTGACGCAATAGTTATTGCTGTACAAAGCCATTTCAGCTGCTATCGAACTTTCACAACGATGCATAAAGTATGCCAGCCATCAAAACTTTGCTGAAAGCTCATACCCCCAGAATGTGTTGCTGTGTGCGAGAAATGCCAGCTCCCATCCATTAATGCACACATTGTATAAACAGCACAATGTGCTGCATTCCTCAGAGCTAGGAGCTCAAGATTCTTGGCTCGAACATAAATAACAAGGCACTCAGGAACATATTTGATGTTGATATCCATCTCTGAGGACCAAGAGAAAAAGAAACACACACACACACACACACACACACACACACACACACACACACACACACACACACACACACACACACACGAGGACACAAGCACCTAGCTCAGGATCCTTATGAAAATAAGTTTCGGCCAAATGGATATGCTATAATTGGTTTCAGATAGCGAGGTCAGGAGAAAGCCGATACGGGTAACTATTATGCGAAACAGAGGGAGAAACACGAATGTTTACACAGGCACTCCCCAGCTACATTAATAGCCGGGCAGAGCTCACCGGAGAGGGAGTAAAAGAGAGACGAAAGAAACATATGTCAGCTATCGCCCCCCTCCTCGTATGGTCTGTGTTTAGACTTAATACATCAGTAATAAAAAACACATCACAATGCACCTTTGTGAGAGCCATTCCCTGATCTAAAACAAGCATGAAATACATTAGCAGCCAGACACAGTTTGGCACATCATTACAAACACGTCGCCATGCCTCCAGACCACTGCCTGAACCATGCTTTAATAGCACGGTCCAGACTCCAGAGCTGTGACTAAAGGTATTAAAAGAAAATACAAACAAGGATGAGATAGCATGCAAGATGAATTACCTCCTGAGGGTCAGAGGTAGTTGATTTGTTTGAGATCGGATATATATCCAGAGTGATGTAGGTTCTTGGGAATGCTAAGCTCACTGAAGCGGTGATGAGCAAGAAATACAATGTTTAGCAAGTTGTTAAAGTTTCCTGAGTCGATTTTTTTAAAAGAACAATTTAGCTGTGACTCTCTTTAACTGTCTTCCGATGCTGATAGCCATCCTGAAAATGGACAGTGAGGAGTAGCAAAGCACTAACATAATAGAGCACTCCATCATTGTAGCAGAACGATCCATATTTGTGGAAACAATCAGTAGGGTCAGTTTTCAACCAAAAGTTCCAAAAAGGCAATGGACAGAGTAAATGAGAGGACTGAATATTGAGGTAGCTTTTCAGAACTGAAGATACCTGAGAGATTTAATGGACTGGAAACCAACAGTCTTCTGGCTTTGCTTGTAAAATGTGGACTTACTGTAGGTGGAATTATCATTTACTTCTTTTACAGACTTTAACCTTAGTTCCTTTTCCACCAAAATAAATATTTGAAAAGTCTGAAAACTTTGCCGTGACAATAGTACAAGCACAACTGTTAGATCCGATAGGGAAGACATGTTTGGAATAACACTGCTCCTTCATCTGAGTGATCATTTTCATTAACCAGATCACATTTGCTGCAATAAAGTTAGAGCTCCATTATGCTCAGACGAAGACCATAGAGACCACTGTGGCAGCAAGGGGGTGATCGAGTACCCTCTACAGGCAGGGAGTGTCAGGCAGAGTCAGCAGGTAAATGTTGATGAGTTTCACCAGTGTGTTGTTATCAGCACCTATTTATGCATCTTCTATTTGCGTAATTCCTGACAAAGAGAGGCTGGTGACCAGCAGTCATGTGTCTATGTGTGTATAGTAGGTGGTTTGGTGCATTAATAAGCTTGAATGTGAAAAATGGCATCTGAAAAGTGCCAGCTTTGGCTTTGAAGCAAATAAGCAAAGTGAACTGTCCACCTGTCTCTGAGACTTCAGTATCCTGAACTGGAGTTCTATTACAAATGCACTGCATCTTGTGTCTGCTGTACATTCAACAAGTCCATACCATGCTTGTACTATTCAAGTGAAGTCACATCTAGGTTTTAGTTATGTCATTACTACATCTGTGCCAAAATTACTACATCCTTCTTAAGTTCTTATCGTGTCCCACATATCTTTTAACATGTCAACCATTCCCTCCACATCTGTGGAGACCAGACCACGTCCTTATGTTCCTACTACGTTGTATAAGTTCATCCTGCTTCCAACCAAGTTTTTCAGGATGTAGTGGGAACATGGTTGAGTGTGATGAAGGTTTTACGGAGTAAAAGGCTCACAGATGAATTCTTTTTAAATGTCATTATTGCTAATGACAATCATAAAACAAACAAACAAACAAACAAACAAATAAAAAGTTTGTTCATGTTGTGTATGTGGAGTAAGGAGACTGCAATGCATCTTTTTTGAAAAATTATAATTAAATGTTTGTCCCAGTTCAGAATTAACTTTCCTCTATGTCTGTATTTTTTGTAGATTTGATTCAGGACTCATTTTATGTAACATACTACATATCTAACTGATCAGCAGTAAACTGTGCTGTTAACTCCACCTCGGGGTACTATTAGGTTTATTAGTCATCTTCAAAATTAGTGCTGATCATTTGCTGTTGGGAAATATAAGTTTTAGTTTGTTGGTGGCAAAACTTCTGGTACTTTTTGCGGAGTGAAAAAGGCCCTTCGAGTTTTACTAGCTGATTAGGAGCATCCTATTCCTTATAGAGGCAGCAGTGGAATAAACGTCTGAGACAGCAGCTGCTGAGTATAAGCCTTAATGTTCTCCACTGCATCCGGAAGTTTACCGCCTGGCCAATAATGGTGTGCCAACTGAGCTACTGCCACTGGAGGGACAGGAAACAAAAAATACAAGTGAGTAATATGAGGAGAGTGAATGAGCGAGTGAGAGTGTGTGTGTGTGTGTGTGTGTGTGTGTGTGTGTGTGTGTGTGTGTGTGTGTGTGTGTGTGAAAGAGAGAGAGAGAG
>JBCNYH010000024.1:13681232-13694150 GCA_039654325.1 Tandanus tandanus
TGGGCAACCACGAAACAGGCTTGTCGGGATGAAATTGTAGTCCTTTTATTTTTCTCACATACCATATATATATATAATCTGAAAGATTTTTATGTAGATTAACACTGAATGTTAAGCTCAATATAACTTGCACCTGTCACATAATTATCTTGGCTAAACATTGTTTTTGTTAATGTTCCATTCATTTTAAATTGCCTCTGACTTTACTTTAATAGCCCAGCACCTCTGAACTGTGAAGGCTTACAATTTAAATCATATAAAATGCTTTAGAAATGCTATTAGTATGTGTGACCTCAGCATTAAGGGTTTACACAACGTCTCAAAATACTATTAAGTTATATATACCCACTCCATCAGCAATTCAACGCCACTAATAATGCCAATGTCTGATATTTACCTGAAACGCTGCCCTATGTCAAGATAAACTATTTCAAATCATGCACAGGAATACCTCCACAGCCCCATACCATGCTCTGAATATGAAAAGAAGACATTATGCTAACAAGTAAGATTACTGTACACAATATATATTTTTTTATCTTTAAAGTAAATACCATTCCTGTGTTGGGGAGAAAGTCATTGCAATATTTTTGACAGAGGCCAAATGCCCCTTATCTGTGTTAGTCAAGCAATTCAAGGCCTCCGAACAAAGATGGGTCTTCAAACTCCTTCTATTCATCACTGGACGTGTAATTACCCCCGGTTCGCAGTCTAGACGTTACCGCTTTCAGAGTATTTAAGACCCCTTTTGCAACACGCATGCCGCTTGCTCCCAGCCCTGCGTTAAATCTGCACCAGATAAATTAGCAAAGAATGCAATAAAAAGAGCACAATGAAAAGAACTTTATCCTTCCCGCTGCTAAATGAGATTTCTTTGAAATGCAGATCAGTGGCGCTAGATTAGTGAATTTTAGCTGCTGTCAACATCATAACAAAATACAAATGCGATTGTTCGCCTGGTTCTTATCTCCTTGCTTCCATCTGCTGCTTCGTTATTTACTCTCCTTGATTTACTATGCAGATCTAAATAAGACGCATCAAAAGGAGGGCTTACAGCACAATAGCTTCTTAAGCTTCTACATCAAGGTATTTGAGAGCACCGTCACATGAAAAGCCGGCCCATCAAAGGCCCATCCCTAATGAACTTCCATATCAGAGAGGGGTGTGTAGCGCTCCAAAGCAGCAAAGAGAGGGAAAGACGCTAAATCAGAGGAGGCAATTGGAGGCAGGAGACTTCCATGGCCCAGGGAGATTAACACCCTGCAGAGACCCTCACTGAAGCCCCAGACAGGCCTGGCCAAGCCAAACATCAGCACAGCCTCCTGTCTAGCACACCTCTCTACTGCACATTATCCATGAAATAAAAAGCCTTGTGTAGGACTGCGTGTGTTCAAGAGTATACTGAACCAGGCCTGAAGGCAGGAGTGCTGCATGTAAGTAATAAAACGCAAACCAGCACCCAGGACAGACATGGACAGCTTGACACAGCTCCATGATGAGTAATCACAGGGAAAATGCATTATTTCCCGGCATGTACACTGCGCAGGACACAAGAGTTCAGGAGAAGCTCGATTCTCATGGCGGTGCCACAATGATGACGGTAATCTTCAAAGCTCAGCCGTAATATTTAGGGAATAACCTCTAATTTCACGCCATATTTGTTGCATCCTACGTACACAGACAGGATTACAACTCAAATCCCACAACTCACACAGGCGGAGGAAGAGGGTGGGGGGGATACATGAGTGTTTGAAGATATCTCTGATGCTGTGAGCACTGGTCTGAGGTAAGAGAATCAGTTTAGTTGGGGCAATTAGGCCCGGAGGCAGAGCAGATGCAGCGCTGGCACATGTGCCTTGGAGCAGGGCCATGGAAGCCCACCAGACGATAAGAGGGCAATAGTGAGAGTGGAAGCAAGCAGCATAGGGGATGAAGTGCACAACGTGTGGCAGGCACTCATGAACCAGCTTCTGGGCCTGTTCCAGCTCCCTAATTCCCCAGTCTTCAGATAAAAAGAGCAGGGGAAATGTAGTGCCTTCTCCTATGGCTTGTTCATCAGAAAATGCAGAAAAAGGACTTTTCACGGCTGAAAGAAAACAAAACGGCATTAAAATTAAGCTGCATCCAGTTGGTCAAGCCACTGTTATACAAGCCGCTGTTATCCTCCCTGTGTCTCTTCGCTGTCCCTGCTCAGTCTCTCCTTTTTCCTCTCTTTCTACACGATGCCAAGTGGGCTCAGTGCCAGTCACATTTGCAACCACAAGGGACTGTTGCCTTTTTTCTTGTTTAATGAAATGACAAAACAACAGATTTACATATGCAGAAACAGGTGTTGTAACAGGTTTGACTCCTCTTGACCTAAACCATGTCGAGCAGGGGGAAAAAAACAAAACAAACAAAAAAAAAGTTTATTAGCAACAGCTGCCTAGAGGATATTTAGGCTCTGATGGGCATTCAAGTTTTCACCATCTGCCCTGCTGGTTGCCAGGAGTGACAATCTAAATTAAAAGCCACTCATCAAATATCGCAGAAATAAACCATTGTATTGCTGGGGCCATATGCTGTGAGTGGACCTATCAAAGACAAAAGCCTCTCAGGTACATGCTCAGAGTATAATTAACCTTCCAGTGAGCGTGCACGCTTCTGAATACGTTACACCGACTGACTGAAGACATCCCTGTGCAGAAAACAACGGCTTCTGTGTTATCCACACACACATTCCTGCATGGCCCTGTGTGGATACTCAGGAGTGTATGACGAGTAGAGGATGTCATTTCTAGAGGTTTGGAGAATTACCACAGACTCTGAAGCAGTTGCTGCAGGCATCTTGAGGAGCATACATATCAGCAGCTTACTGTCAGTGGAGTAGGGAACAATTACAATATTCTCTGTAGTATCAAACACTTGCCACTTTGATGCACATGATTTCAATATATTTCAACATTTATCAAGCTCTAGCTGTAGCTTGTAATAAAGGGACATTTTAAAACAGTGTTCTGCGTTAATTATTAATATATAAAATAAATAGAGGAAAATACAAGTTCAAGAAAAAAAATGTCAAAGAGTCAGAGAAAAAAACATTTGTCCTGGCCTTCTAAAAGACAAAGCCAGCATGGTATGCTTGTTTTTATTTAGAGGGATGCAGGAGGAACAAACCTGAGACAGTCATGACCCTGCCGCAGCACTGCAACTTGTTCTCTGGCAATGCCAGCAGAAGGCAGCACCATATGCCCCCAGCCCCGAGCACGATGCTCTTTCTGCAGTCTAATACGCCTGTCACGAGATATTACCATCACAAACCCTGCACTTTTAACATTTTCAAATAAACAGATTCCTCCTTCCTCCATATTGTTGTGATATTCTACTTCTGTCACTTGCTTTAACTGTTTTATTACTAATTACACAACACTGTACTCAAATGGGAAAGAACATCATGACGTCGACTTGCTGATTAGCCTCAGTGTAGAGTAATTTGTTCATTAGCACATTTCCAAGATGACCAAACATGGTTTTTATTACATTACGCATCTAACCGCAGCACCAAACCATGCACTCTTAATCTGCACAACACGAAAGACGTGAATGGTCATTTCTTCCTCGGGCACGCTTTCCCTTTTCTCCCAAAGCCGCTTACTCTTTACCACACACTCAGGCCGTGGATGCTGACCTTGCCCTTTGACAGAAATGACACACGACACTAACGAATCTTTTGTTCAGGCAGATTCCTGAAACCCAGACCTTCTCCATGACATCATCAGGTTTTTCACCTTTGAGATGACTTCACAGGCAACATCAGCATACAAGATATGGCTGATTTCCTTCTAACCTACAACCATTTTAGGCAAATAAGACATGAACCGTGAAGAAGACTATACCATGTACACCCTAAACATTTGCGTGTGGTGTGTGTGCATCTTTTACGCGGAAAGGTGACTACAGAGAACCTTTCAAAATTATTTCAGGTCAACAAATAGACCTTAAAGGCAATAAAGATAATAGATAGTAAATGTATTAATGTACCAGTGAGAAGGAAGGTTACAGTTAAGCGTAAGGAAAGAAAAAAATGATTTAAGGTTAAGGCACTGCTTCAAGAATGAATTTGTAAAGGGTGTTTCTCAACTATCTAATCACTTCGTCCAAACAGCAGTTAGACTGTGGAAAGATTTGGGTCATCTGTCCAAACCCGCAGTTGCTAAGAAGCACGGAGATGGAATTGTTCCTCTACTTCTGCCTTTATTCAAACAACACATTGGACACTGAGATCCTAGACTGCAATCCACATTTAATCCGTATCCGCTGACCCCACCCAAGGAAGCTTTTTTTCCTGGCCAGGAGTCAGGGTACTTTTCTGATCGGGGCTTAATAGGATGGTGACCCACAGCCTCAGCTCTCAGCCTCTTAGTTAGTGAAGCACATAAAAACACCATTACGATGATGTGGATAATTATGGTGCACGAGGGCCTCTTACATGCACCACGGTCTTTTATCTAAAGAAGTCAATCTCTCCTGAGCTTACAGGTAACAGCACATGATCATGGTAAACAAATACTTTCACACAGCACACAAGTGCCATTAAAGGCCAGAACTGTCAACACAAATTCCATTTTTACTGGAAGAAGAAGGGAGAAAGGAAGGGGGGGGGGGAACTTGATCACCTCTGGTTGCCTTAACTTGCATGCAGGTTGTCATGGAAACATTTCTATGAAGTTAATGTCGACAGAAACAGGCTTTCAAGCATAATTTTTTGACCCTGTTTAGAAGATAGCAGGCAGTGCGAAGTTTTCCACAACAGTGCAACACCTCGAGGTCGAGCAAGCAGGGAAACTTTGGACTTACACTGACAAATAAAGAGCAATGCTTCTCTATGAACTGTGATGGATGAAACTAGAAACAGTTCAGTCAAACAATTTACAGAATAAAAAAAAAAATCCCCGTGCTGACATTTTCAAGCTGAACAAATAAATCACGGTCATGTGTTCTATTATTCAAGTTCCAAACAGCGCAGATATGGATCCATATATTAACCCAGCGCCAGTCAAATCAGGCCTTAATTTTGACAAATGATTATAACTTAACACAATGCATGCACATTAATGCACAGAGCACAGGCATTTTCCTATCAGCTTAACACACGAGCCAGCCGTGATGGATGGTGTAATCTGGGGATGTATGCAAAATGCCAGGACCGACTGCGAGTTTGGACGCCAGTCATGGGTCAGCCCCCATCAAGCCATCACTCCAGCACAGGCAGGGAACTGGGACAGAGCTAATTAAAATCACCTGGAGAAAGCTGTGTGAGGCTAATGAAGGGTTGGGCTTCAGATTACACAGCGGGCTTAGAGGCGGTAAGGTGCGCTCTGCCAAATTTTACTACTGCTATTACAGGCACTTTGAAGCGGCCATGTGTTGAGTGATGAAATGGCATGAGACACACCTGCACCTCACCTGCACAGCTACCAGAGTAAATGCAAAGGCTCTGAGCCCCAAAATAACACTGAGGTGAAAGCCTGAAAACAAATCACAGGTCACCACTACAGCTGTCCTACCACACACCCTGTTAGCAATTAAAAAAAAAAAAAAAGAGATCATCCACCCTATTGATTTAGGTGCTGATATTCTTACGCAGGTATTCTTTATGCCATGAATAGCGCGTGTGTGTAAGAGGAGTGCTGTCCTTTGTATTACTTGCATCATTAACACCAGGCTTTAACTTACTATCACTATACATAGTGTCGACATTTCACCAGGACCGTGGGATGGGAAAGAGCAAACACGGTAAGGCATTAATAATAATAATAATAATAATAATAATAATAATAATAATAATAGTCATCGTCATTTTGATTTAATTTATTATATATCAAGATGAAATTAAATATGGTTGTAACATAAAAGGAATAGAAAATAGAAATTAGCCTAAATGACATAAAATGATAGGCTACATATTAACACGTGATATAATCACTAATCAAAGAAAAAAGGTTATTATAGTGCAGATAAGAATGACATTATTTCATTAAAAAATATTATAAATTAATAAAAAAAAAAAAACAAGAGGAGAAACTTCTGAAAACAGCAAAAAAAGTCATGCATTATAAAGTAGAGCATAAACAATATAATAATAATAATAACAATAACAATAACAACAACAATAATACTTATTATTATTACTGTAAAAGTACTCGGGTTATACATATGTAATTAACTAGTTATAAAGCACACTTGGATTTTTTTTTTGGGGGGGGGGGGGGATGTGTAGTTTAGCTCCTTACTGAAGCCCATCTCATCAGTGAACACAACACCTGATTTCTTTTCCTAAAACACGTTTATATTTCATTATTTGGCGTTACTGCATTTGTTGAAATGCGACCTTGATCCGTGTGTGCTTTTTAAAATGTAGTTTACACCTAATGTTATAAAGTCATTCCAAAAAAACAAACAAACAACGTTAACAAAGTGAAAGTTGGTGAAAAATGAACGCAGTGAAGGCGGACAGCTGAGCAGAGCTTGAGCTGAACATGAGGACTGAGGATCCCTGACCTACACAGGACCGGAGGCTACACGAGTTCCTCACCGCCGCGCAGCGCGTGGGTCCAAAACAACAAACAAACACCTTCAGCAACAAACACACGCCGTGTTCCGTAGCCGTTTGGCGTCTCTTGGCGTGTAAAGTTGTTAGAAAGTGCAGCTGAAGTGAAAGTCGGGGCGATAAACAGTCAGGAGAGAGAAACAAACTTACCAAACACACGCGGGTTTCCTCCGCGGGGAGAGAAGAGCTGGGAGGAAGTCACAAAAAAAAAAAAAAAATGTAAAAAGCAGCAAACGCTGTCTAGGGGTTATATCGTGAAACTGATTTTTTTTAACACGGGGGGAAAAAAACCCCGACAAAACAAGGCGCAGAGTAAATAAACGCTACGGTATTCCTCCGCTCGGAGATGCACGCGCTGCGTCGCGCTCCTCTCTCTCCGCGCTGTGTGCTGCTGTTATTCCTGACGCTAACAGCCCCCAAACAGCACTACACTCACTGCCGTTATAATGCTCTCACACACCATGCGATGCGAAGCTGCGCCTTGTTTTTTTTGCGTTACGATTCAACACACCAGGCTTGTATATTCCGCCAGGTCTATTTGGGGGGACTAGCTTATTAGAATGCGGCCCCCCGGGGGAGGCACAACGCGCGCGCACAGTTACATATTGTTATTTTTTGCAGTATTGCGACCCCGTGTGACGTCACGGCCACCTGCTGTGTAAATAAACCAAGGAAAGTCATTAGAAAGTTGCGTCTGGGTACCAGAGCTCGTTTTGTTTCCCCTGAAATCTGACACCTTGTCGTTATAATCCTCAAGATCAGAAAATATGAACTTGAGATCACTGCTAGTAATATCAGCACAGGAAGTGGAGCTGAGAATGAACACAGCACAGGCCTGCAATCTACCAGAAACTCACAATCAGCAAGGATTCTTATTTTAGTATTATAATAAAATTATTATTTTTAAAAAAAGGTAGTGGTGTTTTAGTAGCTATAGAGGCTCATGCCTGATGTAGGCTACACCTGTCAAAGTCAAACTGCGAACCTGAACCTGTACCTTATCATCAAACACTGAGCAATCACACAACATTTAGCAATGTTACTGCTTCACCACAGGTCTCTTACGTCACTTGCCCAGTTAACACGACCTTTGAAATCATTCAGATAATTAAAAATACAACCTATCATTACAATCAGTGCCTGATATCTTTAATTGCAGTTTTCCTGCGTCGCCAAGTCGTGTGAAATTCTGTGGTTTTGTTTACTGTCGTGTGCACGGAAATATTTAACACGTTTAGGTTAAAAAATAATAAAAATAAAAATAATAATAATAATAATAAAGATCCCAAGTTTTCCAGGTAGAGAGACAGCCATGCTGCTAATCGCAGGTTAAGCCACTGATGTTGAGATGTTGACCGACATGATAATTTGATATAAATTATTCAGGAAGGTTTTCTGAATAATAAGCCACCAAAACAAATTTCTACACATATTCATTTTAATGAGAAATCTGACGACACACCGTGTCAATCTCCACACAGCCTTCAGGCTGGAGGTCACAAATAGATCATCTTTATTTCTTACTTAAACAGTCCAATAGAAAGGCTTGGGATTTGATATTATTATTATTATTATTATTATTATTATTATTATTATTATTGTTGTTGTTATTGTTATTTTTATTGTTATTATTATTATTGTTGTTGTTGTTGTTATTAGTATTGTTGTTATTGTTATTTTTGTTGTTGTTATTTTTGTTGTTGTTGTTATTTTTATTGTTATTATTATTGTTATTATTATTATTATTATTGTTGTTATTATTATTATTATTATTATTATTATTACTATTAAATTTTTTTTAGGTTGAGGGAAAACAGTATATTAATGATCAGCATTCTCATATTCATACAGTTTTGTATTCACACAAGTCGGCTATATTTATAAAACGTGTCTGAAATCACCAAAAGTATAAATGACACCTCCATGCTAGCATGATGTTAAAGAAAACAGCCTGTCTGGAACATGTTTGTAGAATATTTACTCATGAATGTATGGTTTATTATAATAATAATAATAATAATATAATAACAATAACCAATAAAATATAATAGCATAAACCATATTTTAGATCAATCACAAGGTTTATATTAAATACAACATGATAAAAAATAAGGGTGAAATGCACAGTAGGGCAGGTTTTCATGTACAATTTCCTTTTCTGTTTCCTGCATTGCACTTTACTTAAAATAAGCCTAGATATGTATATATTTTTTTAAAAGTCGAAAACAATTTTAATGCATTTTAAATACATGATCAGATTTCCGTTGATATCAGTTTAGAGTTTTACCGAGGATTAAATAGATTGTAAGAAAATCACTGGCCAGAAAAGACTCAAAGATTTGAGTTTTGCTTCCACCTAGCGGCCGAAGCGTGAAACTGCACTGAATGTCCCTGATCGGAATGATTATAGATATAAACGTAAGCACACAGCGCCGCCTTGTGGTTAATATGACAAACCCTTGTGCGTGTTTTCGATCCGCGGAGTCTATGGTGGAAATCTCAAATAAATTTACACCCATCACTTACACCATCACTAAATCCACCCTCACACTGACCCACAACACGCCCTGTTTGAAAAGCAGACAACTGTTTTGCTCCTGGTGTTCATGGCAGAGATAGATGATATAAACAATTTATATACTCTAATCTAAAATTAAAAAAATAATCATATAATATAATATATATAAATATATTAACAAGTTTGATCAAATGAATTTCACAGATAAAACTCTGTAATGAGGGGCGTCTATTTACTTTTGATATGCATATTTACTTTTGGAAAATAAAATACACACCCACCCACCCACCTACATAAACATATAAAATTATATAATAAATATATTTTTAGAGAGAGAGAGAGAGAGAGAGAGAGAGAGAGAGAGCATTTAAAATAACCAATCATTTTTAAACTTGGACAAAAGTTGGTGACAATGTGACAAAAATAATGTATCTTAATTTAATTGAATTAAATGTATTTATTTTCTTGATATACTGTATTAATTCCGCAAGGGAAATTATTGCCTTTGCATTTAACCCATCCAAAGTGGACACACACACACACACACACACACACACACACACACACACACACTCGGAGCAGTGGGCTGCTACACACTGGGGCGTTCGGAGAGTTAGGAGAGTTAGAGTTAGGTGACATGAAGGTGGAAGAAGGGAAGTTGCAGCTCACTCCCCTCGCCGCCACCCATTTTTACTACTGGTTCCCAAACCTGCTTCTCTAACCATCAGGCCACAGCTGCCCCCATACATTTTAAGTAATTTATTGACAAGATTTCTGAATCTATTTGGTGCATTAAGACTCATTTTGTGGTGATGGGTCACATTTATTATTGAGTTTTTATAGTTCCTTTACAGGTCTATAGCAAATCTCAATTACCGTTAAACAAACAGTGCTTTAATAATGTTTTAAGTTGATGTAGCGTGTATGAGTGCAGTAAGAAAATATCATCATGCAGAGTTAAGTAACATGAAATGAAACTGAAGTGACTACATATAAATCCCTGGATATACAATTTTTGAGAACCTATAGAGGGTTTACACAGAATTTGACTAACAGTTAGAATTGTAATTTAAAAAAGAGTCAGAGTAAACACATCAGGACTAATATGCCTTAAAAAAATAAAAATAAAAAAAAACAAGTCATCAACCACAGCCTGCTGAAAAATCCAGCTTGGTCTGACCAGCTACCAGATGTCCAGAACATCGTCAGTTAATTCAAGGATTTACAGAACACAACAGAAACAAACAAACAAAAAAAAAAAACACATTTGTTGATCATACTTCAGAAAATCCACTTTAAGCTGATGAATAAAGTTCTTTTCTAGCTTCCTGATGCCCCGAATAAATAGGCTAATAAATATACACAACATGGCATTTCTCAGTAACAGTAATTTAGAAACTCTAACCGTTTCCCAGCATTCAGCTGTGCTGGTAGCTGCCCACACCAAGCTGGATTTTCTGCAGGGCAGCCATTTAATAGGCTACATGTAGATAAACCACATACAGCAGTACAGCCTATTGTGTGTCTATTTAAAGGACTATTAGACAGCATGTTCAAGTTTGTATTCTGATTCACACTGAATTCCTGAATCGTGAGAGATACTACAATGATTCCATAAACTCCAACCAAACTGCTCCATTAGCACAATTTAAAGGCCATTCTGTCACTTCTGTGTTATAACATGGTGGTTTTGTTTAAAAAGGGAAAAATGTGCTGTTCTATGCACACATTTTAAAATTCCCATTAAAGATCAGAAAATAAGAGCCCAGAATAGACCCAGGGACCTGGGCAGCTGTCTGTGCCTAGATTCTGCAATAGTTATTTCTTCTGCATTCATTATAAATCAGTACTTCTGAGTTATGACTCTGGTTGAGGTGTAGATATGGACGTATGCACATCTTTTAAATTTTGTTACATCTGGGTAAAATTTGGCTAATTCTTATTTTTACTATTTTTCTTATCCTTACAGAGACCTGTATAGAGTAAAATTACATTTTAATGTTATAATTCATTCATTTTGTTCAATTTCTAAGCTGCTTAATCCTGATTAGGGTCGCGGGGACGCTGGAGCCTATCTCAGCCGACTCTGGGAGAGGGCAGAGTACACCCTGAACAGCTCGCCAGGCCATCGCAGGGCCAACACTCACACAACCATTCACACTCACTCTCACATCTAGGGGCGATTTGGAGAAGCAAATTAACCTACTGTGCATGTTTTTGAATTGCAGGAGGAAACTGGAGTACCTGGAGGAAATCCATGCAAGCACAGGGGGAACATGCAGACTACACACAGAAATGCCGGAAACCGGGAATCGAACCCAGGCCTTCTTGCTGTAAGGCGGACGTGCCAACCACTGCGCCACCGTGCCTCCCCAATGTTATAATATTAAAAGAGATTATATTTTAAAATGCAATGAGTATTGTAAGTATGGATGGGTAATTACAGTCAGTTTCCCTTTGATTCCCGAAATATTCAAAGAAATATTTATTTGCACTTGCTTGTGGCTGTTCACAGCTTTTAGTGTAGCCTGTATTTTTATATTATACAACTGAGCAGTTGAGGGTTAAGGGCCTTGCTCAAGGGCCCAACAGTGACAGCTTGTTGATACTGGGGCTTAACCACCAACTTTTGGACCAGTAACCCAGAGGGTTAACCACTGAGCCACCACTGCCCCATACCCCAAACTGACATAGGCCAAAATCTCTTTCAGTTGCAACACTTTTCACCCATTTGGAACAAAATCTCACTTACTCATTTGCTGAACTGCCAGTAGGGTAGCGGATACATCATTGATACTGGGTGAAGGCGGGATACACCCTGAACAGCTCGCCAGGCCATCACAGGGCAACACACACCCACACACACACACAACCATTCACACTCACGTCTAGGGGCAATTTGGAACAGCATGATGTGCATGTTTTGGACTGTGGGAAGTAACCGGACACACAAGCACTTGTAGAAGATGCAAACTTCACAAAGAAATGCCCTCGCTGAGCCCGGGACTCGAACCCAGGACCTTCTTGCTGTGAGTCGGACACGCTAAGAAAAAATGTAGTAAATTATTTAATTAATTTGTTCATGGGTGGCACGGTGGCGAGGGGTTATCATGTCCGCCTCACAGCAAGACAGTCCTGGGTTCGATTTCTGGGCTCAGCCGTTTCTGTGTGGAGTTTGCATGTACTCCCCATGCTTGTGTGGGTTTCCTCCGGATACTCCGGTTTTCTCCCAGTGTCAAAAAACATGCATAGTTGGCTAATTGGCTGTTCCACATCGCCCCTATGTGTGAGAGTGAGTGTGAAAGGTTATGTAAGTGATGGACTTAGGCATACACACACACACACACACACACACACACACACACACACAGACACACACGCACACTCCCCCACACTTAGCAGCAATTTAGAGCAATTACTACACTGTAAAAAATTTACCGTAAAGTATATGGTAAATAACTGCCAGCAGAGGTGCCAGTAAATTACCGTAAGTTTTACAGTAAGAAATTCTTTACCGTAAATATACGCTACAGTTAATTACAGTAATTTTCACAGTATGAAACAGCTTACCAAAAATAATGCAACAATAAATTACTGTATTTTTAACGGTAATCTTTCTGCAAACTTGGCAACAGTAAATTACTGCAATTTGTATGCTGCTTTACATTTACAGCATTTGGCAGACGCTCTAAGAGCGACTTACAATGATAATTTTTATACAACTGTATAAATTCAGGGTTAAGGGCCTTGCTCAAGGGCCCAACAGTGGTGATAGTGGGGATTGAACCGCTGACCTTCGGGTCAGTAACCC
>JBCNYH010000024.1:13694250-13704680 GCA_039654325.1 Tandanus tandanus
GTGTGTGTGTGTGTGTGTGTGTGTGTGTTTGTGTGTGTGCGCACTGGGGGAAAGATGATAAATCCTGATGAGCTGACACTGAGACAGCACATTTCCACCAAACACAAGCAGAAAAAAAACCTGCATAATTTATCAGGTCTGCAATAATTACCACCATCTTCCTTCAGTTAATGGCATCAGAGGAAAACATTAGTGGACATAATACCGTGTGTGTGTGTGTGTGTGTGTGTGTGTGTGTGTGTGTGTGTGTGTGTGTGTGTGTGTGTTGTTTCGATCTTGGTGTTCCCACAAGACTGGGAGCATCGGACACTTTTGATCTTTTGGGGTCGTTTGAATGGTGCCTATAAGAAAACCTAATCTTTTACAAAAAATCCTTCCCTCCCTTCCTTACTCCCTCACTCACCCCCTCACTTGCTCACACACCCTCTCGCTCCCTCACTCACCCCCTCACTCCCTCATCACCTAACTTACTCCCTCCCTCATCCCTCACTTGCCCCCTTGCTCGCTCACTCCCTTGTTCTCTTACTGTCTCTATCACTCACTCGTTCACTCACTCAAAGTACCCGCTTTATCCTGGACGGGTCACACTTTTACAAAAACTGCTTTTATTTATAAAATTGGAGCTTTTTGTTTGCTGAGATTAAGGTCAGGATTAGGTTTAGGTGTAGACATGAATTAGATGTTTTAATAATTACCCACATGTGTGTGTATGCAAAACAGAGCAAGAGAGACATACACAGAGAGAGAGAGAGAGAGAGAGAGAGAGAGAGAGAGAGAGAGAGAGAGAGAGAGAGAGCAGACAGCAGACAAGAAGGATTTTATAGTAACACAGAAAGAGAAATTCTCTAATAGTTATACATTAGTGGAACGGAGAGATTACAGTATCAAAGCTAATCAAATTTTTAAAAATGGAAATTGTAAAAATATTTAAAGAGTCCCAGACAATTAAACCACCTGTCGAAGACAATATCTGTTCAAACTGACTGACCGTAGAGTCTATTTATTAACAACTGTTATGAAGAATATCCCTGCACTACAGTGACTTACATATTTTACATAATCATCACACACCAGCAGGACATTTTTACTATTCATAATATCATTCAGTAACACCTCACTGTACCAACATCTGAATGAAAGTATTTGCTCCTTTCTGATTTTGCCCTTATTTCTGGTTTGTGGTTCTGTGTCTCTATACACTTTTCTTTGAGTTTGAAGAGTATAAAACTTGATATGAAAATAGCAACGCTTCACCTCTTAACGACTAACTTCTGTCTGTATTTTCTTATTGCCGATATTAAACAAACAAAAAGGTAACTTTTGAAATAACGGGGAAAAAATTTGTGATGCCGTTTGAAAGATTAAGTTTTCATGAGTGTAAAAGTGGGCTTGCAGATCTCATCTCTCACACCTTCCCTGTTTATATATTACCAATGCAGTGCATTTCACCTCTTCTCACCATTTACCTGCAGCTCCCAGAAAATGCTTCGTGTATGTCTGTGGTAGTAATGTCTGAGTGGAATGTACTCCACACCAGTCCCATCATCTTTCAGGTACTTCTCCACATGCTTAAAGAACCAGGGCTTGTAGTAATGACCAATGCGATTAATCTGGCAGACACGTAAAAAGAAAAAAAATAATAATATTACATGGTGGCTTCATGGGAATATTTGTTTTTTAGCTTCTGAAACAATACTGCTAAGTACCATTAATCAAATCTCACAACACTGCTGAAAGCCCCTGGATGGTTATGAGACCCATCAACACAAAATGAGTCTTAATGCACCCAAAAAAACCTTCTGAGAAAATAGAATTTTCTCTAAAAGTCTTGTGAATAAATATTCGTGAAATTTGACTTTTTTTTTTTTTTGGTCACATTTTGTCCGATTTTAAAGCTTTTTAGCCATTTTAATGCTGAGTGGTCCCTTTACTTATATACCCTGCCTGGCCAAAAAAGTCTGACGCTCTAATATTATGTCGGATCGCCCTTAGCCTTAACTATAGTGCATACTCACCATGGCATTGTTGCTCCAGTTGGTCCGGTCGAGGCTCAGCAACATTAATGTAGCAATAAAATGAAGTCAGCTGATGACCTGAATGTACTGAATGAGCAGGTTATCACATCAATGGATTTTTTCTTCCCTGATGGCACGGATATAAAATGGGGACTCAAATAATGAAAGAGTGGTTCAGGGAGCATCAGGAATTATTTTCACATATGTATTGGCACCCCAGAGTCCTGACCTTAATCCTATTGAAAGTTTCCCAAAGTTTCAAATTGCCCCTAGGTGTGAGAGTGAGTTTGAATGGTTGTATGTGTGTTGGCCCTGCGATGCCTGGCGAGCTGTTCACTACTCCACCCTCGCCCAGAGTCGGCTGAGATTAAGGATTAAGCGGCTAAGAAAATGAATGAATGAATTATGGATATTTCCATGAAAACCTTGTCCGTCCCTACTTTGACCCCTGCTATTGACAGTGATTATGAATAATGGATTGTCAAAAATACATCTACAGCGAATTTATGCACTTGTTTCCAGTTTCATAAAATAAACTACATCATTTAGATTCCTTTAGCATTTTCTGTTAGTGCTGAATTATTGAAATTAACAAATCACTAAAATAACCATCTAAGTTTTGTAATTACTGTACTATTTCAGCCTTTATCATATTCTTTCACAATGTACTGCTTACCCAATTATTAATGCTAGCTATTATAAATTTGTTCACTGAGCTACTAATGGGAGCTAGACAGTGGAATATATATGAAATGTTTGAAATTAGGTGGTGAAAAAGAGGAGCTGAAAATACTTTTTTGTTATATGTTGGTGTAGATTCTCAATCATCCAGGTCATGGTAATCCTAAAAAGCCTGAGTCGAGACAACTGGACTTCTTTTTGTGGTTTTTGAAAATGTTTCGCTTTTAATCCAAAAAGTTTCGTCAGTTAGAAAAATCTGGTGGAAAGTTCCAGTCTTATATAGGCTGAGGAAAAAACTCTCAAGTCACATGCAAATCACTGTCCCACATCCATTCCATTGCTTGTTAGGGTCCTTTGTCCACTAATGTTATTTACCTGGTCTGCATATGGGGTTGCTTGGTCACCTGAATCAAGGTGTGAAGTGAAGTGAAACCTCTTGGGAAGGAGATCCTCCAGAGCTGCCTTGTAAGTGCTTGAAAGGTGGAACCTCAAACCGCCTCCTCAGTTTAATGTTGATTTTTCCTTCTTCACATAGATGGACTCTTTTACTCCTCTTTCAAACCATCTCTCTTCCCTTTCCAGAATCTGTACATTGCTGTTCTCAAATGAGTGTCTCTTGTCCTTGAGATGTAGGTGGACTGCTGAGTCTTGACCTGAAGAGGTGGCTCTCCTGTGTTGTGCCATCGGTATACATAGGAGAAACTAAACAACAACTGCACAAATGGATTGCAATGTAAAATGTCAAAAAGGAAACTGATAAACCCCTTAGCATAATTCCTATCAGTATCATGACTACTAAGCTGCAACAAAAATTAACACTATGTGGAACTAGACATATTCTTTGTAAACATCTCTCAATTTAAAGTCAATTTAAAGCTATGCAAATAAACACATAGAAAACTTCTACAGTGCGTTCTTTACTCTCAGACCCCGGAGGGTACTCTGCAACTAGACACTTAAAAATAAATAAATAAATAAAAAACACTCTAAGAATATGAAACTACAACAACACAACAACAACAACAATAATAATAAATATTACTACTTTGCCAAAGTTTAGAAATTGAAATCAGTTGAGAATCAGGTATAACCCAGGAATCACTAAGCCATGAAGATGCTGGAAAGCCAGCATTTTTGTCCACAGCAAATCTTATATCGCCATGGACTGAGAAGTTGCCATTCAAGGAAAAAGCCCCTGCTCCAAAACTGACACCTTCAAGCTTTGCAAACGTTTGCAGCTGACAAAATGAAAAAGCTTTGCTCTCAGTAACTGTAGGTTTGGAGGACTAATGAAGAGCTATTCAATCCCAAGAACATGGTGCTTTAAAATTGGGTTTGTACCAAAAAAAAAAATTAATAAAAAATAAAAAACACAACCAAACAAAAAAAAAATTGACTTCTAAAGAGAGTGGTGAAATATCCAACCAGAATTCTGACAGGAGCTTGTTATATAAAGCTTTGAATAAAGAGACCACATTTAATGGTGATTCGTATATATCACCTGGTTCACAAAAGCACATGCAGGTTGCTGTCTGTAGAGGGAAGACTAGCATTCATGGACAGAGGTTCATGGGTAGTCAGACTATTTTTAAGCCTGGCTTTGAGCAACACACAGTGTTTGGCTGCAACCTGAGTGGATAAGGCTAGTCACAGTGTGTGGAGTATCATTGGACTGGAACTTCCCTCTCTGTCCTGTCTCTCAGGCATACATTGTACAGGAATATTGGCTGAAGAGCCAGGACCTGCCATGGCTTCCTGCCACACTGAGCTGCCGACACTCAGTGCCTGGATACGAGAAGAAGATGAGGAAGAAAAAGAGCCAAAATCTTCACAAAGGAGCTCAAGCGATGAGTCTGAGGAATCTGAACCTGAGCCACCACTGGTGGTGCGAAGGAAGGTTTCTTTCGCAGACGCATTCGGCTTAAACTTGGTTTCTGTAAAGGAGTTTGATAACAGAGTTGAGAGTGCTAAAGGCACAGAGGGTGAGGAGTACCATCTGTCCTGCATCTTTAATGTCCCAGGCTCGGATGAGGAGCTGGCGCTTCGACTTCAGCAGAACAAGCTGGAGCTGGAGAGCATTGAGCTCCTGCCTGGCTCCACCACTATCCGTGGCACTGTCCGTGTGCTTAACCTCTCTTATCACAAGGTTGTTTATGCACACACTACTTTTGATGGCTGGCAGAGCTACTTTGACCAGCTAGCTGAGTATGTTCCTGGATCCAGCGATGGAGAGACAGATCGCTTCTCCTTCCAGTTCACCCTGATGCCTCCCCTTCCACCCAATGGGATGCGGGTGGAGTTCTGTCTTTGCTATGAATCCTCCACTGGTGTATTTTGGGCAAACAATGGAGGTATGAACTATGTGCTTTTCTGCCAACAGAAAGTGGGGAGAGCACCGAAAGAGAAGGAAGAAGGAAAAGAAAGGGAAACCAAAGAGAACAATCCAAAGGGAAAAAAGAGCTGCTTGAAATCTATCAAGTAAGAGAAGCTGATTTTGTAGTTACTCAAATTACCAACGTTTATTCAGACAACAGTCTACCAAACATGCAATAGGGGAAAAAAATCAGTTACATGCAATGCTCTGACTGTTCTAAAGAAATGATACTTAAACAAGACTGACATGTAAATAGAGTGTATAATTTATTCCACTCAATATGTTTACAGAAAGGAGAGTTGTGCTGAGCCAAAGCCCATGGACATGAGCAATGAACTCTCAGGTGGGAGCCAGAAAAAACACTTGAGGGGTAAACCTAATCAATTTTAAATCCAAGTCTGATTAATTTTTTCTTTTTTTTTTTTTTTTTTAGAACATGAGCCATCCAGGTCTGCAGATAATAATAAAAGGAAAACTCAGCACAAAGCAGAAAGTCGATCAAGAGATACACAAGAGGAGAGCTGTAAAACTTTGGTAAGGTCAAGTGTTTCCTTTGCAGGGTTTGTCTTACATTACTAATACACAAAGCACATAAACAAGCAGGTCGATATTGTAGCGGTGGGGGGTATACAAGAATTTCAAGCACTTTGGAGACGTTCTATTGAGTCAGTGTTCTGTTTTTTGTCAGGAATTTGCTGCTTATTATGTATATATACACCTTTATCCTTTGTATTTCACCCTACTCAGACATTACCTTACACAGTACACAGGTTTGTGATCGACAGTGTTCTCTCTTTTACTTTATGATTCTTCAGACTTTTATATGCATAAACACCAAGGTAACATATGATTTGTCAGCTCAAAGGAAGAACTACATGTAGTTAACACAGGATAGGCTAGATGAAGTGGGGTCAGCAGAAGAGGCGTGGCTAGTTACAATGGATTCACTCTATGCAGGGTCTTGGATTTCTACATGTGTACCTTGCGAAACCACAGCGTGTGTGCCCAATTTTAGTAGGTTTCATTAGAAGGCCAACGAATCCAAGATTTAAAATCAATCCTACATGCAAATATTAGAGAAGGGCAGTGGTGGCCTGGTGGTAGGGTGCTGGATTACTGAGCCTAAGGTCGGGGGTTCATGTCACTGCCATCCCTCCAGTGCAGCTAACTGTCTATGATGAGAGGCATGTAAAAGGACCATTGCTGACTTTCCTCAGCGTGTTTCTGCCCAGTGATGGCCTAGCGAGCTGTCCAGGGTGTACTCTGCCCTCGCCCGGAGTTGGCTGAGATGGGCCTCCCCGTGACCCTAATTAGGATTAAGCGGTTCAGAAAATGAATGAATATATATATATATTTATTTATTTATTTATTTTCAATTGTATAAATTGAGGGGGCATTTCTGTGTGGATGAAACTGTGTGTTTCATCTTCTCCCAGTGCTTGCATGGGTTTCCTCCGGGTACTCCGGTTTCCTTCCACAGACATGTACATTAGACATCCACTAGGCTACTCAAAACTGCCCATAGGTGTGAATCTGAGTTTTGTTTGTTCCTGTGTTAGTCATGCAGAAGCCTGGTGACCTGTTTGGAGTGTACCGTGCCTCTCACCTGAAGTAAGCTGGGAATGACCCCAGATTCCCCTCAACCTTAAGGGAATAAGCGGTACAGATAAATAATTAAATGAATATAACACATTTTAATATTCTAAGACTGAAGTATATTAGAAATTAAAGTTAAATGTAAATCAAGGTAATTTAAGTTAAAATTAAATCTAAACTTAAAAACACACTCATGAAACTTGCACATTATGAAACATATACAATATTAAATGTGCTTTATGTGCTGTTTTAATATCAATATTGAATGGGGATAAAATTTGTTTCAGTATGAGACTAATTATAAACCATGACCAGAAAAAAAGATAAGTTTGCTAAGTGAAAATGTTTTGGCTCCAGAATTAAAATGTCAGCGATTTGGACACCTTGTCAACTCAGATGTGTGTCAACTCAGAGGGTACAGGCCACATGACTGAGTGGGAACAGCAACATGATGCACAGGAACGCATAGCACCCTAAAAACCACAACATTTAAAAGTATTAATGTTGCTGTTACAAACACCAAATCTTACAAACACCAAAAGACGTGATGAGTCAGCATAATGAACTTTCATTCATTTTCTGAACTGCTTGGTGATAGTGGGGCTTGAACCCCTGACCTTGGGAGTCAGTAATCCACCACCCGACCACCAGGCCTGCACCGAAAGTGCACAAAATTATTATTAACCTTTCTTGTATTTTTGGTTGATTATTCTGCTTCAGAATGGTGAGACTCAACATTCTGTGAGAGAAACTTTACTCACAGATTTTTACAATTTAACAGACATTCAGTGCTAACACAATCATTGCTAATATTTTCAAATGTCATAGTGTGATATATAACTTTCTAGCTACACAAAGAAGAACTTGCATCTTTGGCCAAGTGTTATATTCAGTATTTGATAGTTCTTCCATATCTCCAGACTGATGTTCAGCTGAAGGAGCTATATAGTAAAGTGCAGCCATGTCTCCATCTTAGCGATATATTCATCCAGCACTTGATCTATCCTTCACATCTGAAAAATGTCTATTGAAATAATGATTCTGTGACTGTATTTGATCAACAGGCTGAAAGACGGAAGACACGACGAGCAATTCAGTTGGCATACTTGCAAGACTTTTTCTCTCATAGGGAGACAGAAGTCCAGCGGGGTCAACCTTCACACCGAGAAAAATCAAAGAGAAATTTAAATGTGGGACTAGACATGCCACAGCATAGTATTTTAGTAATGACAGACACCTCTAGTACACTTCAAATCTGCCGGAAAAAAGATCAAAATGGGAATACGCCATTGATTTTACCTGACAATCAAATTCCCTTACTGAACCTGGACTGGGGTAGAAACATCTCCTCTCCATCTCCCTCTCATCCAGACACTTCTGAGCTCATCAGTGGAACAAGGCCCATTGTTTTCGAGAAAGAACAAACAGGGGATGTGTCTAGAGAGTTGCCAAATGATGCATGGAGAGCTTTCCTTGATGACACAGAAGGTTTAGAGATCAAGAACAATGCTTTGGACCACAAGAGCTTCCCAAGAGCTTCCAGTGCTTCCCAACTATCAAACACAGAATGTGAGCCCACTGCAGGGGACAAGATAGCATCAGTGTGGAATACCCAGGAGTGTGTAGTGACCAGTGTGAATGGCTCACATCAACCCTTTACAGCAACGGAGACTCAAGACTCTGATTCTGCTAAACTCTCACATGGTCCTGACTCCAGTTACATCTGTGTCTTGAGTTATCCTGAACAGACACAGATCTCTTCTGAATCGCACACTATCCAGGAATCAGAATCAATCTGTGGCCTCTGGAGACCTGGTGTCACTGAGGCCCCACAGAACAGACACACACTTAGTGAAAGGCCTTTTAGATGTGGTGACCCCGTGCTATTAACCAACCTCGGGGAGACAGTCCATGCTGAATATGTCACAGAGCCAATGAATTCCAAACCAGGAGATGGAGTCTTGCTTGAAGAATGTACAAGTAGCACAGGGTTCTTAGACACAGCAATGAAGGTGAAAGGGTGCACACAGAAAAGAGTCAAAGACACTTTGACATTTACCGGGATTAGGAACGAACCCTTTACAGACAGTAGGAAGTCTTTAAATGGACAGCATATAGATGAAAGCAGAGAACCAAGGAACGAGGAAGAGCATATCAGTGAAGAAAATGAGAATGCATATCAAGTAAAAGGGATATCTTGGAGTGAGTATTCTGAAAAAGATTTATTGGTACTAAAAAACAGATTGCAAGAAGATGATGAGGAACCATCCTGTCTAAAAGATGGGAACTCAGAAATATGGCTTTTATCTAGGACAAGTGTTGGGTGTGATGAAGGTGAACCACATAAGCAGACTGAATGTCTCAGTAGGGGAGAAGAGGAGGCTGTGCGTTATGAATTAGTGAACAGGGTATACTCTGACTCCAGTAAGAGGCAAAGAGAAGAACTATCTTTAGAAAATATAGCTGATAGAGGGTGTGAAATTGGTTTAAAGGCTGAGGGTCAGGGTATATATGAAAGGCAGAGTGAAGGTGATGACTATATAGACAATGAATTACACAAGCTTAAAATTTCCCCTGAAATCTGCCAACATACACCAAAACTATGTGTAACCAGCCACGGCAGTAATCCATCTGACTATTTCACCTGGCCTGAATCTGTGAGTGAGGCGGAGCTTCTTCTTTTTTCTGCACCTTATAAGGGTTTGGAGAGCGAGCAGACTTTGAGGTATAGGGCAGCTCAGGATTTCCAGGATACAGATGTGGGGACTGAGTTTTCCAACTCATTCTCCAGAACGAATCCCCCCTCAGTGGGCACAGTGACCAGCTGGCTGTTTGTGTGCTGGGCCAAAATCTCGACTCTAAGCTACATCATTGGAGCCTTCATATGTATTATCCTATTTGGTATCTTTATAACTGCATATTTGCATGACCTCCCTGTTTGCCTAGCCATTTATTTGTTGTCTGCATGCTGGTGGTGTAAACAGGGCACGAAAAAGCGTGTTACCACAACTGATAGTGTGGACATCACTTAAGGAAATGTTTCACTTTAAGGGCCCAACATCAGTTGTCTACATGTACCAGAGTGGCATTTCTTTCTTCTGAGGACATTGCTTTCCTAAATAAAATAATACTTAGATGTGAGTTTTCCAGGGAAGACTTGTGTTGTTTGCATTGTTTATTTCCATTAGCATTGAAAAAAGGAGTACACAATGGCATTGTGTTCTGAAGATTCTATGAAAGTTTCATAAAAATCTAACAATGGCAACCCCCTTGTGGAGCACTGACAAAGTCCATATTTTGCTATGGGGGAAACCCCCCAAAAATCAACTTAATAAGCAGCATTTTATTTATTACTAATAATGCATTTTGGATATGAATCCACCCCAATCATGTAGTAAAGAGGCTCTGTGCAGGCTGTACTCACTCTGACTCTGACAGCATAGAGCACTGCTACTTTAAACACAAGCGTGATGGACGTGACATTTCCTGCAACATCCACCATGTGACTTATCCAGGACCAACCCTGAGAGCAGAGAGAGTAAGAGAGAAAGCATGTGCAAACTGAGACTTGAGCTCAGTCACGTACTATGCTTAAGTCGGAAATTTAATTCTCACACGTAACCTGAGACTGGCCCACAAGTGACAGGCAGTGCTGTGGAGTGTATCTGCTTGATCTCGACAAACAATGGACTGTATGTTTATATCTATATCTATCTATTTATATCTATATCTATCTATCTATCTATCTAACTATCTATCTATAT
>JBCNYH010000024.1:13709549-13721532 GCA_039654325.1 Tandanus tandanus
TATACACACAGTATATATATATATATATATATATATAAAACCATCTGACACATGAGGGCAGTATATATCAAAGTGAACTTTCTCCAGATCGCACACACACACACACACACACACACACACACACACACACACACACAATGCTTAACCTTAGTAAGCTTGCTCTTAAAAAAAAAGCTGCAGCTTTTGCATTAACAAAACAACAAACATACAAACAAAGAAAAAAAATCAAACAAAAAGACGACAGCCAAAGGCTAAAACTGTCAGGTATACTCATAAGGGCATTTGGTTCCCATTACCATATAAACACACACACACACACACACACACACACACACACACACACACACACACACCCAGGCAGGGATGCGTGTCTCTGTGCATGTCCGCCTGCAGAAAGTAGGTCATAACTTGGACGTCCCAGGAGGCTGAGCACTCATGCATCATTAGTGAATGTCCAGAGCTTGTGAAACCACATCTCTCTCTCTCTCTCTCAAACATTCTCACACACACACACACACACACACACACACACACACACACACACACACACAGTTTCATTTTAGCAACTTCTGACACTCTCCAGCAGGTTTTATTCGTGCATGTGTGGGCATGCAATCTTACCTCAGCTCACAATAGCTGGTACAGTATAACTGTGTACATATAGCCAAGATAAGTTTATATTAATAGCACTTTTCATAGTGCTTGTCACATACAAGTCACACTGCACTGGATGGAAGTAGATGAAACACAAAGGATAAATAAATAAAAAATATGCACTACAAATACATTTAGAGGGTATAAACTAGGAATTAAAGATCACAAAGGAAAGAGAATGCAGTGTAATAGCTTTAATAGAATTTCTTCCCCATTTTCTCCCCAATTTGGTCACCTGCCAATTCGAAAGCCACTAGCCAGCAACAGCTTCTAAGCTAAGAGTGTGAAGGCTGACATATGCTTCCTCTGAGGCACGCTAAGCCACTCTCATTCTCAGTCATTTGATGAACAGTATAATCCTACTAGGATTGTGGGGAGGTTGGTGCATATTTCAGTGAACACTGGGCGAAGGTGGGGTACACCCTGAACAGTACGCCAGACCATTGCATGGCAACACACAGGGTCAATTTGGAATAGGCAGTTAGTCTTTGGACTGTGGGAGGAAACTGGGGTACCCAGAGGAAACCCACCTAACATCATGCAAACTCCACACAGAAACACCCAAGCTCTGGAATCAAACCCAGGACCTTCTTGCTGTGAGGTGGACGTGCTAACCACTATGCCACCGTCAAGCTACTGCTAATGCTGCTTCACAAGGCAGCATAAAACTCAAAAGAAGAAAGTGCTATCTGCCCTTTCCCACATACATGCACTTACAGATGCCAACAATTAGTTTTGCTGTGATTGAGAGGGTGTCGTGTAAGAGTCTGCCATTCCAGAACAAGGCTAATTGTGTTTCCCTGGCTCCTGGCCATAGATCATTGGGGCATCATTGGGATTCGACCCCATCTCATGAAGCACTGCTTGGGAGACCAGCCTTCAAAAGATTTAATCCAAAGAAAGTTTTTAGTCAGGACTTAAAACATACTAAACATCTAAACATTTTGTAGTCAGTTTTAGCTGCTGCCACCTCAATAAATGTAGGTTTGTACACAGTATAATTTAACATATACTGTAAATAATATGGGCGGCATGGTGGCGTAGTGATTGGCATGTCTGCCTCACAACAGGAAGGTTCAGGGTTCGATTCCTCTGCCCGGTGAGGGTGTTTCTGTGTGGAGTTTGCATGTTCTTCCTATGCTTGCGTGGGTTTACTCCAAGTACTCTGGTTCCTCCCACAGTCCAAAGACATGCACATTAGTCTAATTGCCTGTTCCAAATTGCCCCTAGGTGTGGATGTGAGCGTGAATGGTTGTGTGTGTTGGCCCTGCAATGGTATGGCAAGCTGTTCAGGGTGTACCCTGCTTTCATCTGGTGTTGGCTGAGATAGGCACCAGCCTCCCTGTGACCCTAATAGGAATAAATGGTGAGTGTGGGAGTGAGTGTAAATAATAAGGCACCTGTGCACATTTAAATGTCCATACTTCCTTTCCTCAATTTTCCTTCAACAGTTATGAACACATATGCCACATATGAACACTGCTCCCATCCCTGCTCCCAACCCTGCCATCATTCACCATGCTCAGATGTATAATTAGCTACCAGGGTTACATTTCCTCTCACAGAAATAGTGCAGAAATACAAAAAAGGTCCAGATACACATAGAAAGAAACCAAGGTATGAAAGAGAGAAAGAGAGAGGCATGGGGATGTGTGTGGAAGTTGGCCCGAGGCTTCCAGGGCCTCATCAGGCCCCCCGATGGCAGCGGCTCTGCTGAGTGAATCATGATGAGTTGTTTTTCTGCAGCGCAGCCCAGGCTGCTAATGCAAGGAGACAAGCCTCTCCTAAGAGCATATCCCACAGGAAACAGAGGCAGAATGACACATATTCTCTCTCTCTCAATCTCTCTCTCTCTCTCTCTCTCTCTCTCTCTCTCTCTCTCTCTCTCTAGTCACAATCATGAGTTTGTCAGCCACCCCGCCTGAGACAATCACTCCTGCCTGTTTTTACAGCAATTAGTGGTCCGTGAGCTCCGGTGCATCACACACACATTACAGCCTGCAATGCCCTACAGTTAACAAAACAAACCTCAGACATGTGCATACAGCACCCCCCTTTGGATGCCTTAAGGGACTCACTCACTGATCACTGTTACTCTACAAATGTTGATGTTAAGCTGTCATTTTGTTTTAGATGGCCATTTGGATCTTTTTCAGTAAAGCTTGTTTTTGTAGAGCCAGCTTGATCTGTGACTTCAAACTGCAGAGTCTTTTCAAAGGATTAATTTCAAAATCGCCTCTTCGCTGGCAACAACATGGAAGAGGGTGAAGACTCTCATCATGTTTGCAGCATTAAAAGCATTAATTTTTTTTTTTGTTATTTTACATTGTAAAAATATTCTCATATACGCACCAAATATGCCATGTTTTCACATTTAGGGTTTTTTTTATTCATTTTTTTTTTATGAATTATGCTCAATCCTTTTAAAATGGACTTGAAAAGAAACTAGCTACAAATGACCTCCAGTTTTTGTGTTCACAATATAAGTAGACTCAAAAGGAAACTCAGTTCTCTTTCTGAAAAAGCATTGATGCAATCTCAGGCCACTTGTTGTTCACACCATGACTCTTTTTCATAGTGTAAAATAGCTAAAAAAATTAATAATTTTGTGATAAATTGAGCCCCTTAGAGCAACAGTGGGCTAAGTCCATTTTTTCAATTTTGAGTTAAGTATAGAAGTGAATAGAGAAAAGCTAAATCTTTCAGATGAATACTGGTCAAATCCATGTAGAGTTCCAATTTTGACATAATGGAGGCACTTCACTATTGCTCGTAGCTACTTCACTGATTTACTAGTGCAACAGGGGGCCAAGTCCAAAATCCAAGATGGTGGCGCCCATGTGTGAGGCCTCCATATCTAGGAAATACAATTGCAAGTCCAAAATCGCAATTTTTGCCAAAAATTTCCAGCAACACAGCAATCTAGGCTGAAAAAAAGAATATATAGGAGAAGTATTCAGTGAGACTGAAGGCATTGAAATATGAATCATACTGATTTTTTTTATAGCCTTTAAACTTTAAAGCGCTCTCCTGAAAATTCACAAAAATGGACTTAGCCCACTGTTGCTCTAAGGGGCTCAATTATGCTATCCTTCTCTGAAATGCCATGATTTAGCTGAAGAACAAAGCAGCTAAAAACAAATCTGAAGGTCACTCATCATCTCACTCATTTGCTGAACCACTTAATCCTACTACTGGGGTTGCAGGGAAGCTGGATTATAGGTGTGGTACACCCTAAACAGCTCACCAGACCATTGAGGGCAAACACATACAACCATTCATACATACATTTACACCTAGGGTCAATTTGGAACAGCCAATTAGCCTAATGTGCATGTCTTTGGACTGTGGGAGGAAACCGGAGTACCTGGAGGAAATCCACATAAGTACGGGTAGAACATGCAAACTCCACACAGAAACGCTTGAGGCCGGGACTTGAACCTAAGACCTTCTTGATGTGAGGCAGACGTGCTATCCACTATGGCACCACTTTGCCCAAATCTGAAGTTCAGTTCCAGATTCCAGTACTTTTTTCATGCTGAACTCAGGAAGGGATGTTAATTAACCTAAGAGTTGGATCAGGTGTGTTGGGAACAGGGAAAACACTAAAATGTGCAGAACAGGGGTTCTCCAAGATGAGGGTCATCAAGCTAATGACTGTTTAGCTGTGAGTGGTTCAGGTAGATAAGTTACATGAATACATTACTGGTATCCTGCACACATACAATATACTACAGCAAGTATCTCACAGAGTAGCAAACACTGACAAACATAGCAAATTGTTTGGTTTCGTCAGGGTTCGTAAAAGGTTGCAAAACAGTTTGTAATTTTTTTAGGGTCGCAACCAGATGCAAATGTTAGTAAAACAGTTCTGAGTGTAACATGGTTGTAAAATGGTTGTAACATGTGCCACTATAGGTTCTTTTGGCTTGCCAAGTAGTAAACATAATGCTGGGGAGGGTTTGCTTACCCTTCTTATAGGGTTGGGTCCATCAGGAGGCATAAGGGTGGTTCAAGTTCAAAATTAGATTTTACAAGTAGCTGGCAAAAGGGCCCAAAAGTTCCGAAACAGTGGTAAAAGAGTGGCAAATACTTGCTAATTGTCACGAACACTGTCACTAACAATCCACCAACTGTCTTTTGCAAACACTTTTGCAAATATTCGCACAATTGTTGCTCTTGATTTTCACAACGTTCATCAGCATTTGCTGCTCCATGAGATACTAGCTTACCAGAATAATATGCTAACTATAATTCACTCACTGACAAAATATAATTATTACTGCTGGCTAACAATACTGCGACTCTGTTACCCCATTTGTCATGTTGAAACATAACGTACTGACCACATATCGACCAAATATACATGGAATCGAACAGCTTACAGAGCACACTATATTAGGATTGACATTACAAAACAAGTATTCAGCTCACATTAAAATAAAATTATATTAGGCTAATAGGCAGGCATGGAATTTCACGCTCACGTTTAGGGTGAGTAATATGATCAGCAAATTAAAAATATGGGGCGAGTATTCATATGTATCAGTTTGTTCGAGGGAGAATGCTGTAAGCGAAATTAGTATTCAGTATATAGATGCGCATACAGGCAATTTGTGAAGTCGGATAACAAGCGCTCTTATTCGTTGTCAGTGAGTGAACCTGAATTGACCAATCACGTTGCTCATTACTTTGTTCCGCGAAGGACTGGCAAACGTGAACGCCAGTACCTGCCGAAATGGGAAGAAGATTTCCGTTGACTTGTGTATGAAATGGAAAACTTGTCGGATTGTCCCACTTCATCTGGAGCCCGTTTGGAAGATAGTAGGCCTACTACTTTTAGTACTGTCGCCGTCACACTCCCAGATCACCACGATGCATCACGTGCAGGTTTGTACGGTTCATAAGACTAAACTACGTGATATATGTACATTCCGTGGTCAGTGTCGTAGGTTTTTATGAACCTAATAATTTCGTTGAATAATAATTTATCTAAGTTCTTATTTCTTACGAACCCAAATTACTATTTGATTATATATATCCGTGAATGCACGTCGTGCTCTAGCATATAGCCCCCCTCTCCATTTGCCCACTTACAGTTTACTACTATACAGTTACTCAAACATACCTGACAGTGAGGGGTTGAGTATAACTTTAAAAGTATAAATTATATATGTTTCATACTTGTCTGATTTATTAATTGCATATCATGGTAATGCATATAAAATGGAATTATTATTATTATTATTATTATTATTATTACTATTGTGATATGGACTCGGACGAATGGTCAGACTGTGAGCTGATTGAAGAGTCTGTTGCAACGGAGTAGAGTTTTTGTCAAAGACACGTATTCTGTTGAAAAGTCAACTGCATCTTGTACAATAAAAACTTGATCACAAACCATATTTTCTGTTTTGAGTTTTTATTGGATTTCAATAATATTATTGGCCAGTAGAATATGAAAATCACTAGTCCTGCTGGCCAGTAAATATGGTGAAGGACTAGTATTTCTGTTAACCTTACTGGCCCTGCTGGCTAATAGCATATTTATTTTAAATCCAATCCCTGAATAGGTGTTTGTATATCATTTGTATATCATTAATTTTTTTTTTAATCAAAATTTGTGTTGATATTGTACAGTGGAGCACATTATCATATTTACTATTTTTGAACAGTGTGACTGTAGACTTTCTTTAAAGATTAAATGCAATTCTTGCCATCCATTTTATTTGCTCATACCAAGCACTAAAGAGTCCTCGAAGGGGCAATGTGCACAATCAAAATTTTATCAAATTTAATCAATCAAATTTAAATACAGAACAGTTTGTTCACAGGTTAGTTTTTATGTACCATTAATGGTAAATAATTATAACTGTCCTAATTTCAACGCTATTTAATTACAGCAGGGTACACCCTTAACAGCTCGCCAGGGCAACACACACAACCAATCACAATCTCACTCACACCTAGGGGCAATTCAGAACAGCCAATTAACTTAATTTGCATGTCTTTGGACTGTGGGAGAAGACCAGAGTATCCGGAGGAAACCCACACAAGCACGGACAGAACATGCAAACCCCACACAGAAACGCTCGAGCCCAGGACTCAAACCCAGAACATTCTTGCTGTGAAGCTACACCAACATTCTGCTAGTCTTTATTTAGCAGCTGAAATAAATACATAACAACAACATGGAAAGCTATCGGAGATTTATTTCTGTTAGACGCTCTGAGACAACCTGGAAACAGACCATGTGTGAAAACACTCTAAGTTAACAGGCTATAGGAAGGTCATCTCAACATTTGCTAAACTAATGTGGCTACAGTAATACAGTAATACAATAACGTCTTTGGCATGGCCAGAATGGAAAATGACTATCACTGGAAACTTTTTTTGTTGTATAGTTTCCTGTACATAAAAACAACACCTGTCAGCATGCTATATGCATGTTTTGTGTTTGAAACCAGCCTACTACGGAAAGTAATCTCAGAATAAATTACCTGCATGGGCTGGACTGTGCACCTCTCTCCCGAATCAACTGAGATCGGCTCCAGTTATCCCTACAACCCTGACAGATAAGCGGTATCGATAATGGATGGAGAGATAATAGAATTATTTTCTTAATTATACTATTATAAAGAAAATATTAGCAGAAAATATGAAGCACCTTGTATAATGTTTACACTCACCAAACCTCTGTTTTATCTTTAAGATCCTAGCAATGTTTAGCTCAGTAGCTAAATACAGGATGTAGATGTGGCTTTACCACACTGAAAAAAAGGTATCACACATATGCACCGTTGGGTCAGCCTTTGCCCAAAGTCGGCTGAGATAGGCTTCATCCTCCCTGTGACCCTTGAAGGATTAAGCAGTTTGGCAAATGAATGAATAAATGATTGAACATTGGGTAATTTTCCTCAAGAAATAAATTATCACAGGGCAGTGGTGGCCCAATGGTGGGGTGCTGGATTACTGATCCAAAGGTCGGGAGTTCAAGCCCCACTGTCACCAGGTTGTCTCTGCTGTCCCCCCAGTGCAGCTAACTGGGTTATCAAAGGCCAACCATGTCTCTCAGTGTCTGTGGTGAAAGGCATGTAAAAGAACCATTGCTGACTTTCGTCAAGAGTAGGCTGCATTGCTGTCAGCGTGTTTCTGCTCTGCGATGATCTGGCGAGCTGTCCAGGGTGTACTCTGCCCTCACCCAGTCTCGGCTGAGCCTCCTCGCGACCCTAATTAGGATTAAGCGTTGTCTTTATCTACATATAGGAATTATGCGAAAAACTTTCAAGCACCACTGTGTATGAAAAGGCAAATGCTATTATTCAAATCTGACAAAAAATATTTCCAGAAAACAAGAAAAACGTTGCTGTTTGAAATCTTTATATGGTAAGAAACTACATTCCAACCATTACCCAAAAAAGCTGGAGTACTCCCTTTGACCTGGTAATAAGTGGAAACGTATTTTGTCCAACACAAAGCTATGGTATTGGATTAACGGTGGGGAAAGTTCCAGATCCACAGTGACACCAATCTAGGTGGTTGCTGATGATAAATGTACGAAAAAACAAAACAAACAAAGTAAGAAAACCCAAACTTTAATTTGTGAACTACACAGTTAATTTTAAAAGAGTTTATACAATAAAAAATAAATATTTGACATTTATGCTCACACATGCCATGATGAGGATCTATCCACATTTTCATTAATAATGACCAGAGTGGGCGGCACAGTGGTGTAGTGGTTAGGAGGTCCACCTCACAGCAAAAAGGTTTTGTGTTTGATTCCTGGACTCGGGTGTTTCTGTGTGCAGTTTGCATGTTCTCTCTGTGTTTGCATAGGTTTCCTCCGGGTACTCTGGTTTCCTCCTACAGCCTAAAGACATGAGCATTAGGCTAATTGGCTGTTACAAATTGACCCTAGGTGTGAGTGTGAATGGTTGTGTTTGTTGCCCTGTGATGGTCTGGCGAGCTGTTCACGCTATACCCCGCCTTTTCCCAGAGTCGGCCAAGAGAGGCACCAGCCTCCCCGTGACCATAATAGGATTAAGTCATTCGGCAAACTAATGACCAGAGTGAAAAAAATTCAGATAGTGCATATGTAACCTATTTTGAAGTACAGTTTACAACTGTATTGCTATTAAAATTAAAGGTAAACAGGATGGCTGGACAGTGAACACAACAAGAGCATTAACATTAACATGCCCAAATCTTATGTTAGGAGCTTATCTGTTCATCTGAGTCCTCTACATTATTCATCCCTGTTCTTTCAAGATCTAGGCCTTGTAGCCACTGTCAGAATGAATATGAGGTGAACTATAATGTGAGCTAATGAATAAATCATTTCATCGTATGATATGTTACTCCCCTTTTCTTGCTCCTCATGTTCAACTTTTCAATTTTATAAATGCACAACATAGTCTACTAAAATGACCTGCAATAACACAAAAGGATTACAAAATTAGAAGAAAGCACCAAAACTTTTCATTAGCCTGTCGGTCAGATGCAGGTCTTTCCACTAAAGCCTCCCCCAATTTCTAGAGAGCAAGGAGAATAGAAGGAGGATGAGGTTGAGTGAGTGACCCAAGGAGGGATGGATGTGGGAGGCTTGTCCTCTACGTGAAGATGAGGTGACTCTGGATTCCATTGATTTTCTCCAGAGAAGCCTTACAGTCTTAAATCACCTGCTCACAGACTCTTTCAGTGTTCAGCCCAGGAGCCAGCAGTGCTTTATTAGCATCCGCCCCACAACACATAAGCTTCAAATCCATCTCTAGCACCAGTGCACTTTTGACAGCCTGATAAAAGCTCTGACTGAGAGGGAAAGAAGCCAAACCCATTTCTCTATGATTAGGTCTAGTGTGGCGTACACACTCTCCTGTCTAACACAGGAGATAAAACAGGTAGAAGGGGTGATCATGGGTGGCAGGATATTCTGGGGAGATTAGATAGTTGTGTGCCTTATCTACATTTGCAGGGAGTGGTCATGTGAATGAACCCAAATAGCAGGACTTCTCATACAAATTTTTATGAGTATGCAGCTACATAAATAATAAACACATTAAGTAAATAAATAAATTTGACAATTAAGCCTCAAAAATGAGATTGACGTCACTAACCCTGGTTTTACACTGGGGCATGATGTCCACGATCTGCATGATTTGAGAGATTCCTGATGAGCTTGGGGGATGTGGGATGGAATCGTGATGATCTTGAGGGAAATTGGTGGAATCATAATGATTGCGCTGGTTGTGGCAAAATTTTTGACTGTCAAAAATTTTGCCGTGCCTATTACGATGTATTGGAGCTTCGCGCTTTTTTAATTGCGGAGATCGTGGACAAGGTGCCCTAGGTAAACCCAGGGTAAACAGGACTAATCAATTTAACAACATCCACCGATCCTGAGGCAAATAATGGTTTTAGTATATGCTTCATAGGAACATAAGAAAAATGAATACTAAAATTAGATTTTTATGGTTTGTTTTTTATATTTTTTTAAATATTCGTTCAGAACATCCTACTGATGCGTTACCAGATTGAGATAATTTCTAGACAAAGTCAACTTGAATCCTGTTATGTTTGGAACAATTTTGGCAGAGTGATAGCATCTTCCAGCTGAAAGAGGCCACTGCCTCTTTAGGAAGTACTGTTAACATGAAGGGGTTGTACTTTGTCTTGGTCGGTAAAAATATTTGGGTAAATATTACATGTAAAAAAAAACTCCATGATCCAGTTCTGATTCTCATGTGGCTATTGTAGGTGATTCTGGTGGTGGACATGGATCAGCATGGGCACACTGACAGGTCTGTGACTACATCGGTAGAATGCTGTGATGGACTGTGTGTTCTAGCACCTTTCTGTCATAGCCAGTATTAACTTTTTCAGCAATTTGTGCTAAAGTAGGTCTTCTGTGGGTTACCAGAAAGGCTAGCATTCAGTCCCCCCAAGCATCAAGGAGTCTTGGATGTCGATAACCCGGTAGGTGGGTTTGCTTCATTAAATTTCCCATTGGGGTGAAAAAGCATGGGAATATTTAACAGTGATTCCACTGTATTTTGCTCACCAGATTCCACAGGCTCTGTATCCCCTGTTCAGATTGATGTTGGAATTATAGTCACTTGTTAAGAAACTGTTCTAATTTAGGTGCAAATACAGGTTAGTGTTTCCCTTAAAAATTAAACTAAACAAACCTCCTGGTGGAAATAACTAGGCGGGCATTCATAGAGTGCGAAGTGCCTCTGCCAGGCACAAATGAATTATGGTGACAAGTGCATTAAGTAACTTGAAAAATCTACCTAAAACTGCAAGTTTTATTATAACTTGGCAAAGTTATAATGAAATGCCTCCCCCTAGTGGGCATTTGGTGAACATTTATTCACACATTATTTGCACTTATTGACACTAATAGATTTTTTAAAAACATGATCCCATGCACAGATCACTTTTAAAATTTTATGTTATGTTACTTGAACCATCACTGATAACTTTTTAAGTTATTTTGCACACAAACAAACAAGCAAACAGACAAACTAAAAAAAACAAACAAACAACACAGGTAAAAACATAATCTCCTGGCAGAGGTAATAATAAAAACTTGAGTTCCTTGTTTGCTAAAAGGAATTAATTTGCTAAATTTCTATTGGTTTTGCGCACCCCCACTCTAATTTTGACAAGGATAATAATTTATGCTAACAGCAGGGAAAAAAGATACATTTTTTGAAGGTGGAATTGTAAGAAAAGTATAAAAATAACTATTGGATGTGGCAAAGAAAAAGACAGAATGGTCAGGTCAGTGGACAGAAATACATGCCACCTACCATAAATCTACATTTTAGTGTATTTTTTTTTTATAGTAATAACCATTGAACAATTTTTGTAGTGGAGCACCATACCTAAGAATCCATTGACCTGATTTTGGATTGCTTGTATGTTCATCCATCCATCTGCCATCCGCTGTTTGGTTGTTATGCATCGCATTGCTGATTGGTTGTTCGCTCTTTAGCTGGCACTTGATGTGTGCTGACATATGGAAAAATACATAAAATACTCAAGCAGTTTTAATGTTTGAAAACTTTCAAAGTTGTTTTCTTTTTACTGAAACAACATCTAACCGACAGCAAATTTTAATTATTTTTGGCAATGCTTTTATTGATTTTTTTTTCAGAGTACATGGCTTAAACTTGAAAAAACTTCAACAGAATAATAATTAATTATTATTGTAAAAAAAAAAAAAAAAAAAAAAAAAAAACCAACCCACCAAACAACCAACTTCAAGGAACCCCCACACTCAGACAGCCCCCACATCTCCACGTGTTTATCCTCCTCACCC
>JBCNYH010000024.1:13767315-13782573 GCA_039654325.1 Tandanus tandanus
TGTGTGTGTGTGTGTGTGTGTGTGTGTGTGTGTGTGTGTGTGTGTGTGTGTGTGTTGGCACTGCAATGGACTGGAAAGCTGATCAGGGTGTACCCTGCCTTCGCCCAGAGTCAGCTAAGATCTCCACTCCTCACTCACTGAGGCGCCATCCTCTTCGCAACCCTAGATAGATAGATAGATATATAGATAGATAGATAGATACATACATACATACATACATACATACATACTTTATTAATCCCAGAGGGAAATTCATAGCCTTAAAGTATTAAACAGTTCAGCAAATGAATGAATGAAATATAGATGAAAATGTTTTTGTATTTAAACAATCATTTTAAGTCAAAATGTATAGCGCATGATATAGTCATGCCCAAGTAACCCCCTTGTTTCATTTAATTTGTTTTTTCTATTGAAAATTTGATAACGGCAGTGTCCTCAGCCACTAATACACATCTGAGATGGAGAAAAAAGTCCATAACATGCTTGAACAGTCAGGCTTTTCTCTTCTGTTCAGAGGACAGGCACTCTTTTATACTCTGCTCTCTGGTATGCAAAAGAAATATAGCAGCATCGTGCTTGTGATTGCTCTGTCTGAGCATTAGAATGGTAGTGGTAGTGGTGTGTGTGTGTGTGTGTGTGTGTGTGTGTGTGTGTGTGTGTGTGTGTGTGTGTGTGTGAGGTGTAGGGTGTTCATTACTACACACTTAGCCTGGGCAGTAAACCAGATTTGGGGCCACATGGTGCATGCTTCACTCAGCATTCCCAGGTGAAATATCACAGAGGCAGCCAACAGTTATCGATGCTCCTGGAGCAGGACGGTGTTGTCAAGGCAGGACTGGAACAGCAGGGGGTTATTGTAGGTAGCCAGGGGGCACCTTTCCATCACTGAAACACAGCTGTAGATCGATACTAAAGTGAACTGTAATGCTGAAATCTTTTCTAACCATTGTTTAAATATACACATTAAAAACAGTCATATAAAATCCGAATCAATGCTAACTACACCAGTTGGGTTCAATATGTGCCATAGCTGTAATCAATCCACAGTCAGATGCTTTAATGATGATGAAATATTAGTGCTAATGTTGTGATGAGAGGCACTGGGAGGAAGAATAAGGAGCTGGTAAAAACATGTGTCCAGCTGTGTAACTGTGCTTGCAGTATATAAACAGCAATGTGTTTGTTGACAATCTGTCGCTCTCCATTCCTCTAAAAAAGTGTGATGATGCTTGAATATGCTTTATTTGTATGATAAGCAAGCCGGTGTGAAGGAAGGAAGATGTGGATGCTTGCGTTTAAGCCCAATAAAAAACAAGATGATGATCGGCAGTCCCTTGAGGATTGCCTCAGGAAATTGTTGCTGTATTTCTCATTGGCTGATCGCAGAATACAAATGACCAGGCAGACACTTTCAAAACTATTTCGATTTGAACAGAAGATTCCTGCAACTGATTACTGCAATTCATTATCTGTGTGCTATGCTCTGCTGTATTGGGAACTGGTTGAATGGTGGGGAAAACGTTAAAGGAAACTCCACCATGAAAGGCATAGGCATCAGATTTATTTTGTAATGAAATTCTTTTAGTTTAAACTTCTTTTAGTGAGACATTGTTGGGTTTTTTTTCATCGCTGTTGTTAATAGTTTCTTTACCCATAATAGGATGTGATAGGAATCAAATTTATTTATTGACTACCTGCTGATTGACTACCTGCTGTCGGTTCGAGACCTGAGCTCAAGGGCGTTTGGTGTGGGTGTGGAGTTTGCATGTTCTCCCCGTGCTTGCGTGGTTTCCTCCCAGTACACCGGTTGTCAAAAGATATGCACATTAGGCTAAATGGCAAATTGCCCCTACTTGTGAGTGCTAGTGTGAATGTTTTTGTGTGTTGGCCCTGTGATGGACTGGCGAGTTGTTGAGGGTGTACCCCACCTTCACCCCGAATCAGCTGAGATAGTCTCCAGCCTCTCTGCGACCCTTGAAGGGTTAAGTAATTTGGCAAATGAATGAATGCATGATAGAGGTGTAATTAACCTTCACTTCCTCTCTACCTAAAGAGAGTGAGTGATGCAACATTTCCATTTAGTCTGCCCAGCTCTCACCTCCTCATCTTACACTCTTCTTAAACAGATTCTCTTTCAAAGCTTTGATGTTTTTATGCTAATAATGCTGTCAGTGTCATCATACTTGTCATCTTATAGACCACTAACCATCTGAGTCCACTGTAACTGTGTCGCAACTGTGCTTTGTAGTTGCAATGCAGTCTGGAACTTTGCATTCGAAGTTTGTTGTTTTTAATTCTTTACAGTGATTGTCTCATTGATATGTTGAATGCTGATTAAAAATCCTTTTTCTTTCTTTTTCCCAGCCACTTTGTTTTAAATGGAATTGTGTCAACGTATATATGCACTGTAAATAATTCTAAATAATAGAATAATATCCACAATATCCAAGAATGATTATTTTGATAAATTGTGTATTTTTATTTGCATCGTGCTTTTTACAATGGACATTGTTGCAAAAAAAAGAAAAAAGAGAAAAAAGGCTATCTCATATGCACATTTAATACACACACACACACACACACACACACACACACACACACACACACACAGAGAGAAATTATGGACTTATGGAAATTACATTTAATTAGTTGGGTATTTATTTGATTCATTAATTTGCTGAACCGCTAAATCCTATTAGGGTCGCGGAGCCTATCCCAGCCGACTCTGGGTGAAGGCAAGGTACAGTCTGGACTGCTCGCCAGTCCGCTGCAGGGCAACACACATGCAACCAATCACTCTCACAACTAGTGGCAATTTGGAAAAGCCAATTAGCCTAATTTGCATGTCTTTGGACAGTGGGAGGAAACCAAAGTACCTGGAGAGAACCCACACAAGCACAGGGAGAAATGTAAACTCCACACAGAAACACCTCGCCGAGCCCGGGACTCGAAACCCAGCGCCTTCTTGCTGTTAGGCAGACATGCTTACCACTACGCCGCCCATGAGTTGGGCAGATTAAGCAAGATAGAAAGGTAGACCACCAGATAGAAAAACAAACAAATAATAAATAATAATAATAAATAAATATAAATATATTCAGAAAATGTTTTTTTTTATCCTTGCCTCTTTGGCTGTGTCTCCTCCTGGGAGGTTTTCTCTGCAGACCTTTTAACCCCTTCTGCCATGTAATGCCATGTATTTTTTATTTGTTCGCTGTAATGTTAGCCTATATGCTGCTCGACCTGAGGTGATTCTGTTTAATTGTTGGTCACAAGTTAATGCCCTCTGCTCAATTTAACACTAGTTAACATTCTATGCACAGGTTGCAACACTGAATTGCGAGGGTGTTTGTTTCACTCGGACACTTTAATGAGGAGAGTGTCTGAGTGGAGAAAAGCAGACTTGCAATTCAAGCTGCATTGTCAGATGTCACAAACAGCTCTGTTAAAATTAGATTGCTTGTTTGTATATGCTACTTTTATTTACCTGCCACCCTGGTTGATGAAATTCACCCACCACGTCATGAAATCACCCACATTTGGTCAATGGCGAGTGCTAATTTCCAACCCTGGTGTGAAAACAAGATTTTTTTTTTAGGAGTTTACAGTGCAAGCTGGCCATTATCGATTATTTTTTAAAGAACAAAGCTGTTTTTTCTTATTAAGCACTACTGTAACTGCACTAGCAATTTCTCTCTGTGATGTCAGCATGGTACACAGATGCTGGCTTCTCACAGGAATAACAAAAATACAGCAAAAACCACTTTTCCTTTTACTCTTGCATAATTAATAAGGTTTAGTTTTGTATGTTGACTTGAAGGTTTTATGTTTCACTGAAACTAACTTTTAGACACTCTAAAAACACTGCCTGTTGGATATACCAAAGATAGTATCAATGTTGAGTCCTGATGCTTCCTGACAAGACATGCTGTAGAATGCCAGAATTTTGGCTTCATGAGTGCCAAGTTAGTGAATGTTTTAATTTTTATTTTTTCAATTTCCCCATAAGGAGAAGGAAATTAAATGACGGTATTTGTACCTGTTTAGCAACCTTGGGTAAAATACCTTTAAAAAAAATTAGACAATCTACCTCCTGGTTAGACAGACCGGGTTACCAACTGTCCTTTGAATTCTGTCCACTTTTTCCCCCTTCACTGCTTTTGGGAAACTAGTCATCACATGAATACACATCATGTTCCTTTCCTGCTTTGGGTGTCTGCATATTTTGATTGAACTTGGTTCTAGCTCAGGGAAAGCTGCCATAGAAGGAATGTGCACTCTTATCTGTAGCAGCAGGTTTTTCATTCCAACCAATCGCGAGTCATTATGTTGGCCTATCAGTGCAAAACACATTAAGAAGCCAAGACACAATAGCAAACACAAAATCAAAATTACTGTAACTCCTAGCATTCTATGTTTACAGTAAGAGGATATATGAGCATAAATTCATTTATTGATGAAACCCATGATTGCATGGGTTTCCTCCAGGTACTCCAGTTTCCTCCCACACTCCAAAGACATGCACATTACACTAAATGGCTGTTCCTACTTGTCTGTAGGTGTGAATGTAAGTCTGAATGGTTGTGTGTGCTTGTCCTGCAATGGTCTGGCGAGCTGTTCAGGGTGTACCCCACCTTCGCTCAGTGTTGGGTGAGATCGGCTCCAGCCTCCCTGTGACCCTAATAGGATTAAGCAGTTCAGCAAATTAGTGAGTGAGTGAGAGAGGGATGTTTTTATTATTTTAGACATAATGGCTAATTTGCAGAGAATTACTCCTCACTGTGATAACATAAATAACTTCACATTCAATCAGTTTTTACTAAGGTAACTAGATAACTGTCCTATACTTTTTCTTTGTGATTGTCTTATGTGATTGTGTCCAATCAACAGTGAGCATGTTCAACAAAGGTAAAGGTAAAGTCTGTTGGGCTTTTTACACCCGAGCCTACTGGCTCATCAGAGCCGGAGCTTATCCCGGGTTCTGCAGCATGAAGCGAATAGAAATTCAACTCCTCCTGGATGGGACGCTAGTCCATCTGAAGTTACCTTCCCAGTGTTTTTACTGGTACCCCTTTATATTGCTGGGTGGACAGAGGCACACTTGTGGGTGAGACCTTGCCCAGGGGTGTTAGCACGGTGGCAGTCATAGATTTGAACCCATGACCTCTCGTTCATGAGCCCAGCATTCTAACCACTACACTACCGGCCCCTGCACCGACCCAGTACCACAAAGACCAACCCTTTATGTTTTTAGTTGTTTTTCTGTAATTCCTATTGTGTTTTTGATCCTATTGTTGTGTTCATGATTTAATGTTGAGGTTTTGTTTTGTTAAACCGGATCCTACCTGTTTAATCAAGAAAGTCCTTGCTGCAGAACCAAAATTCCAGGGGATTTAGATCCTATTAGCCTAACCCTAAACCTAACCCTTACTCACACAATACTATACTGCAGGAAACTACACAGTCAACACACCAGCCTGAAACACAATGAGTTGTAACTACCCCTAGAATTTTGGCTCCCCTCTGTCCAGGTAGGAGGAGCTGGATCAGGTCCAAATCCACCCTATAGACTTTTTGTCCGCAACAATGGATTACTGGTTAATTGGTTGATCTTGGCCTTCAACCAACTTCATTGAGTTCAGTGGTTATAAGGACAATCTGCAGCCATGCCAGCTTCAAGAATATAAACACAATTTCACACAATTACATATTAAATTTTACATCATAAAATATACACACAATATTTTACACAATTTCCTCGATTCTGATTATTGTGATTCTGATTCTGATAAAGACACCATCAAGCAAAGTGTGAATGCAAAAACAAAAAAGCAATATGTGTCATCTATACTCAAAGGTTGTGTAGCTAAGGCTATCTAAAGAAAGTAAACAAAGATAAAGAGTTAACAAAGAGTGCAAGAGTACCAAACAGGTTGCTTCACCAATGTAAATTGTAATTAATATAATAATAATAATAATAATAATAATTATTATTATTATTACTATTTTTACTACTATTGTTGTTGTTGTTGTTGTTGTTGTTATTATTATTATTGTTATTATTATTATTATAATTACTATTTTTATTACTATTATTTTTGTTGTTGTTATTATTAATAGTACTAGAGTGCAGTTTTTGCATTTCTGTAACTGCAACATGTTTGATACTGTAGACCATTAATCATTTGGAAACAGAGGATATTACTCAAAGTGTTTAAACCACATGTGTCAAATTCAAAGTGTCAAATCCAGCCCACCAACTCATTTTATGTGTCCCACAAGAACTTTCAAAGAATATGATTATCGTACATTCTTTGCATCGACCATTACCATGAAACGTTATTCATCATCCTTCCACTAAATGTCGGCAGCCTATTTCAAGTAAACAGCTAGTCATTCACGACTCAAGAAAGAGTGCGTGCTAGCTTGTCTCTGGTAATCGTTGTCAGAAAATGCAAGCGAATAAAGAAAAAGAGGACAGATGAATAAAACAAATCATTTTGCCATGCAGATTTCATGGTTGCGCTTTTAGAATAGATGTTCAGTGATTATTCGGCTATCGATCACCTTTAAGTTTAATGATGTGGCCCTCAGTGAAAATAAGTTTGACACCCCTGGTTTAAAGTGAGATTGTATATCAATAACATTTCATTTTGTTTACCTTACTAGTAGAAAATAGAGAGGACTGATACAGGCAAAAACAACTATGGGTAACTTCCTAATATTCCTTGATTTGATTTTTTTTTTTTTAAGGAAAAAATCTCCAGTATAATTCCTGTGTGTTTTAGGAAAATAACTGTTGTACTGTCTGCAGCTTTTCTATGGTTGCTGTCATGTAGCTTTCCAAATGATTTTGTTTGTTCTGTAAGTTACATGAAGATATTCAACTAAATTTTTATTTGAAATGGCACTGTAAAACCTCAGCATGCATTGTGTCTGACCATATTTCAGAATGTGGGGATGATGAATTCATTAACAGCATGGATTACTCATTTCATGTATAATGAATGAGAGGCATTTGATACATACTGTACTTCTCTGATGCTGAGAAAGTTTTGTACTGTACATTACATATACATATTCATATGCACACATATGTACATATACTGTACAGTATACTGTATGCAGATTGTATTCTAAAGCTCTGTCTATGAACTGCAAAATATATGGTGGCAAGTGGAAGTCAGGCAGTTAGCAGAAATGAAAAGGAATATTCAGGTCACATAAAAATTGAATGGAGAAGCAGGGATTGTAGGTTGCTGCAAATTGCTCGCTGTGCTGTAACTTGAGCGGCAGCCCTCGTTTTGCATCTAATGTGCTAAAGTGCTAGAGGAGCTGGTGTGAAAAGACTAGCCCATGGGATGCACTGCAAACATTTCTCTGCCTGAAATATTTAGCTAGATAGAATTTACATTCGGGTTGTTTCTTCTATACCAAAAGATCAGAGCTGAAAGTAAGAAACTTTGAGATTCAGATTTAGACCTCAGGTTTAAGAGATTGATACGAGACATTTAGATCCCCTGTTCTGGCCGTTAGTTTCCGTGTCCTATCACACTCACTTCCAGTCAGGAAGCACTGTTAATTAGCTGATTAATTGATCAGGTGCTTTGGGAGCCAGGCCAACAATAACATGTGTTACACAAGGGGTACTCCAGGACCTGGGCTTGGAACCTGTGCTTTAAAACCAAGACTGCTTTTATAAGACTGCGTTACAGCTCTGTATATTAGCTGAAGGAGGTGGTGTGGGGCGGTACAGTGACGTAGTGGTTAGCATGTCCGCCTCACAGCAAGGCCTGGGTTTGAGTCTCAGGCTTGGTCGTTTCTGTGTGGAGTTTGTGTGTTCTTCCCATGGTTGCGTGGGTTTAGTCCCGGTTCTCCGGTTTCTTTCCACAGTGTCAATGGTTGTGTGTGTGTTGGCACTGCAGTGGTCTGGCAAGCTGATCGGGGTGCACCCTGCCTTCGACCAGTGTCTGCTGAGATAGGCTCCAGCCTCCCCATGACCTTAATAGGATTAAGCATTTTGGCAAATGAGTGAGTGAGTGAGAGAGGAGTTAGTGTTATAACTCTGTAGACTCTTTAAAAAATCTTCCTTCAGGGTTTCTTGGATAGTTCAGAGTTCTTAGCTTTTTAATGCAGTGCTATTTGTACCCATTTTTTCCCCAGGGTTCTGCATATTACCTTAAAGTTGTCCCATGAAGGAACAATGTAACTATTTGTATTAGGTTGCAATGTTCTTCAAGAGGGCAGCATGGTGGCATAGTGGTTAGCTCGTCCGCCTCACAGCAAGAAGGTTCTGCGTTCATGTCCTGGGCTCGGGCGTTTCTGTATGGAATTTGCTTGTGGGTTTCCTCCTGGTACTCCAGTTTCCTTCCACCGTATAAAGACATTCACATTAGGCTAACTGGCTGGTCCAAAATCTACCCTGTGTATGTGTGTTGCCCTGTGATGGGCTGGCTGTTCAGGGTCTACCCCATCTTTGCCCAGTGTCAGCTGAGATGGGTATCATCCTTCCCGCGACCCTAGTAGAATTAAGCACTTTGTCAAATGAGTGGGTGAATGAGTGTTCTTCAAGAGGGCACCTCATAGAGGTTAGGACATCTCACAGCAGGAAGGTCCTGGGCTTGGCGAGAACATTTCTGTGTGGCATTTGCATGTTCTCCCCGTGCTTGCGTGGGTTTCCTCCAGGTACTCTGGCTTCCTCCCACAGTACAAACACATGCACAATAGGCTAACTGGCTGTTCCAAATTGCCCCTAGGTGTGAGTGTGAATGGCCTATTGCCCTGAAATGGACTGGCGAGATGTTCAGGGTATATTTCACCATATCTTCACCCAGAGTCGGCTGAGATAGGCCCCAGTCTAATAGGATTAAGCGATTCAGGCGAATGAATGAATGAATGAATGAATCATTGAATGAATGTTCTTTAAGGGTTTTGTATGGATTCATTGGATAATTAAGGATCATATGCACTCTAAGAAAATGTGGAGCCCCTAAAGCCTAATTTACACAAAACGCAACAGTGAGGCATTAGTAAAGCTTAAGCGAATGCATTCATTTGCCAGTTTACACTGCTTCCATTACTAAAGTATGATTTTCGAGAATGCAGCAGCAAGCTCATGACCTAAAAATACTGCTGTCGTGAAGGAAGTGACAGCTTAGCCAAACAGCAGCAGGTCTGAAAGAAATGAGTTAGTGTCAGTAACTTTGTAGACGTTATTTGAAATCTAATGTAGCCTCCTCATTGTGTTTATTTACAGGTTTATATAAAAGTAGTTTTATTGTACCTGTTTATCTTTATGTATCCATACTGAGTGAGAGGAAAACTCTTTTAGCAGGTTTTTTTTATGGCGAATGCTAACTTGTAATGTTGGTATCATAATGTTAACTGTGCCCACAACCTTGAACTTGTCAGCTTATTATACTTACATAAGATACTGGACATGTCTGAAAAGACAAGAGTCTCAGTTATAGGAATAGACCTAAAGGGTAAACAAGAAATAGACCTAAAGGGTAAACAGAAAATGCCCCATCTTGCTTTTATGGATGTAATACAAGCATAAAGTGCTACTGCTGCATTGATTCCAATGGAATTATATCTGACGTAAAAGTCAGCTGTCAGACAGATGACTGAAAAACACCCCAGAAACACTTCCAGTGTATATTGATCTTCAGGGTTCTTTGGTTGACCTTACATAAAAGTTCTATTTAGAATTTTGAGATACATATGAATAATTCATACACTAAAACATTTAAAGGGTGCTTATTTTCTACACAGAGACTTTAAGGATGACCAACCAAAGAATCCTTAAATATTTGCAGTTTTTATGAATATATTAAACATTCTCTGGGTGTCTGTCATTAAAAGTTCTACTTAGAACCCATTCTAATAGGGCAATATCTTACATTTCTGCGTTAAAGTATTCTACATAGAAGCTTCAGTGTTCCAAGATTGTATGAAGTAAGTGCGGGCACTCTTTAAAAAAAAATATTTTTGTTAAATAATTTTTTTAATCAAATTGTGATGATCTTGAGGGAACTTGGTGGATCCGAGATGATCTTGAGAGAACTTGGTGGGATGGTGATAATCACGCTGATCATGGCAAAATTTTGAATTTCAAATTATTACAATGTGTTACGATTTGACGCTAATCATGATAAAACGTGGGAATCTTAGTAGAGCGCAGTAGAGCTTAACAGACCTTAACAGAGCATAACAGACCTTGATGCACCATCCTTGGGGATCTTGATGAACTTGGAACACGATTCTCTCAAGTTTCATCTCTTGGATGCACCCTGCCTCCTTTTTATACCCCAATCATACTCCAAGTGTGGTAATAAATCGTGGAGCTCCACGCTTTTTTTGAATCGCGGAGATCACGGAGATCACGGACATCGAGCCCCAGTGTAAACCCAGGGTTAGTAAGAACCTATTCTGAGTAACTAAATATAATGTGGTCTTTCAGTGTGTAAATGAAATTTAACCTAGCACAGATCCGCTTTGGCATGTATTGCAGTCTTCCTGTGATTTTTATGCCTTCAGCAGACTTTCTTCTGTGCTAACTTGTTTATGTGGGAAGCTCTTTCACAACCAGCCCTTTTCTTCAATTACCATCTTCTTTCACTTTTATCACTGCCACTCAGCAAGCATCAAGGGTTTAAGAATGCTTTGCCATCTACTGTATACCTCTCTACATTAATAAATTAAGAAAACATGTCCTTGGTTCAGCAAATCACCCTTTAAAAAGGTCATATGCATAATTTGTTTAATATAAAAACAGCTTCACTCAACAAAAACAAGAACTGAAAATATGTGTTTTTTATCCATTACACCCTGCTAGCAATCTTGTATTCTGACCTTTAATTCTTAACATATCTCTAGGTAACAGCGATTGTGCAAAAGTAGCCTCATTTTACTTAAAAATGAGGGTCTGGCAAAATATTGGTATATCTTGTTTAATTTATTTGATTTCATTTTGTTTTATGAAAGACCTATACTTTATTTGTGGATCTTTCTTTTATTTTTGCCTAATTTCTGATGTTTACTTGCAAACTGTGCAGTAAAAGCTGCATAAATGTATCGATCAATATACAGAATCAATCATTGTGAGACGATAAGGTTTTTATCAGGACTGTTTCCTGCTAAAAACAATATAAGGATTTTCTCTGAACCCATGATAAAAAAAAATGCACACCTTAAAAACACTGTACATTTGGTAAAAGGGTTTATATATATAAGGCATTCACAATAAGCCCTCTTTTGTTGTGAAAAGAAAAGAAAATGCAATTTATGTATCTAAATTATGTACCTAAGGTAAGTAATTCAAATAACTGGATTTAGTCTATTTGTCCACTTTTGGTCTTGTGCTTAATGTGGTAATTAGGTAAAATCTTTTCTTTTTACATTTTTTTCAAATTATTTAATTAATCAATTAATTATTATGATTATTATTATTATTATTTTATTTTTATTTTTTTAACACCACTTAATTAAAACTGATTGGATAAACTTACTGCTTTGTATAATTGACTTTGTTTAGAAATGTTCATTCCTTGTGTGTATGGTTCTTATTTGGTTGTTATATATAATGTTTATTAAACTGTTTATGTATAATAATATGATTGGTGTGGGTGGGGGTGGGAAAGCCAATGATGTGGGTCATTTGTGACCATAAAGTGGTTACATTTTTATATTTACAGGGAAATTGATGAAATAGAGAATATTGTTAAAGTAGAATGGGCTGCATTTAACACTGGTATTTATATACCTCGCTGAAATAGCTACCAAGCTTAAATGTTTACTTCTACTACTTGTGTCATGATCTTTTATTGCATTTTTAACATATTCAGTTTTGTTAAAAGACATGATTCTGGAAATGGATAATGCATCCTTCAAAACTATATGTGATTAATTTATCAGTCCAAGCTCAGTCAGTTATATTACAAATGCATGATCATATAATCATACAGCCATGCACATTTAAGCAATTTTTTTGTTGCTAACTAAAAGATTTGTTGATCTGAATGGGTATTTGCAAATATAATTGGACTGTCAGGTGTGTTGTTGTGTGTGTGTGGGTGTGGTTGTTTGTGTGTGTCGGGGGGGGGGGGTGTTATTAATGGTCCCCCACCATGGCTACTAATGTACTCCCAACACCACTAAAATGCTCACTGATATTTACTGAAAACCATATGCCCACTCAAGTATGAATGACTCAGTTGAGCATAACAATGCTAATATTTCCCATATCTTTGTAGAGCAGTGGCTGGAGCATAGCTCAGCTAATGCAGATTAAGCCATTATCACCTTATCCCCTAATAAACCTATTGTAATGAGAGCACTACCCTTTTTTCATTCCCCTGTGTTTGGGAATTTGCTTAGCCATTACTGCCTATTTAACATCAGCCTGGCTGGACTTATTGTGCATCACCCACTGAATTCCAAATAGCTTCATGTTGGAGGTATAGTGCCCGGCACAGAGTGTAGAAGCCATTATTTTACCCCCAAAGTACAGCATTTATAGCCTATAGGGAGCTGTGAGCCATTTGGGACTGAGCCATGCTGCCTGTGCTTGATTTGTCACCAGTTTCCTAGGCTACCACAGAGCAGTTTACACTGTGCACCATTTTAGCACTAAACGGAGGCCTGGCATCTTGTACAGATGATGAACTGACATCCATGCTCTGCTTTCGTGATAAAAAGGTACCCATGACAATTTTTATGATTATAAGATGTTTCCATGCTTTCTATAGTTATGACTTCATTATTACAAGTCAGTCAATGTCATAAAGTCATACAATATTAGGTAAAGTGCCTTGCCATGATGTATTATGTACAAGTTCTGTATTTTGGCAATACAGACAAAAATCATTTGAACTTAAAATACTGTTCATGAGAGTTTCTGTTTTATTAAAGTGCATAAATGTGTCCTTGATCTTATAAGACAAATAAACTGTCATAGCAAATCAATCATCTCCTGAACAGCACTGACATTCTTAAAGAGGATGTTCGTAATTTGATTAGACACAGTGCCAAAGGCCACGGAACACATTTAGACTAACATCAAAATACCTGGCTTGTACTGTTTCTGTAATTGTAAATAAATAATTTTATTATTAGTAGTAGTAGCAGTAGTAGCAGCAGTAGTAGTAGCAGTAGTATTAGTAGTATCAGTAGTAGTATCAGTAGTAGTAGTAGTAGTATTAGTAGTATCAGTAGTAGTATCAGTAGTAGTAGTAGTAGTAATAGTAGCAGCAGTAGTAGTTGTAGTAGTAGCAGTAGTAGTAGTCGTAGTAGTAGTAGCAGTAGCAGTAGTGGCAGTAGTAATAGTAGCAGTAGTTGTAGCAGAAGTAGTAGTAGTAGCAGTAGTAGTAGCAATAGTAGTAGTAGTAGCAGTAGTAGTAGCAGAAGAAGTAGTTGTAGCAGTAGTAGTTGTAGTAGAAATAATAGTAGTAGCAGTAGCAGTAGTAGTAGCAGTAGTAGTAGCAGTAGTAGTAGTAGCAGAAGTAGTAGAAGTAGTTGTAGTAGTAGTAACAGTAGCAGTAGTAACAGAAGTAGTAGCAGTAGTAGAAGTAGTAGCAGCAGTAGTAGTAGTAGCAGTAGTAGAAGTAGTAGCAGTGGTAGTAGTAGCAGTAGCAGTAGTAGTAGCAGTAGTAGTAGCAGTAGTCGCAGTAGTAGCATTAGTAGTAGTAGTAGTAGTAGTAGTAGTAGTAGCAGTAGTTGTAGCAGAAGTAGTAGTAGTAGCAGTAGTAGTAGCAATAGTAGTTGTAGTAGTAGCAGTAGTAGTAGTCGTAGTAGTAGTAGCAGTAGCAGTAGTGGCAGTAGTAATAGTAGCAGTAGTTGTAGCAGAAGTAGTAGTAGTAGCAGTAGTAGTAGCAATAGTAGTAGTAGTAGCAGTAGTAGTAGCAGAAGAAGTAGTTGTAGCAGTAGTAGTTGTAGTAGAAATAATAGTAGTAGCAGTAGCAGTAGTAGTAGCAGTAGTAGTAGCAGTAGTAGTAGTAGCAGAAGTAGTAGAAGTAGTTGTAGTAGTAGTAACAGTAGCAGTAGTAACAGAAGTAGTAGCAGTAGTAGAAGTAGTAGCAGCAGTAGTAGTAGTAGCAGTAGTAGAAGTAGTAGCAGTGGTAGTAGTAGCAGTAGCAGTAGTAGTAGCAGTAGTAGTAGCAGTAGTCGCAGTAGTAGCATTAGTAGTAGTAGTAGTAGTAGTAGTAGCAGTAGCGGTAGCAGTAGTAGCAGTAGCGGTAGCAATAGTAGTTTTCGTTGTAGTTTAGGGTTACAGTTTTTTCCACCTTGCCTTTGAAGACATCAGCAAGACTCCATTAGTTTCTATTGTGTTCACCCCAAGAATGCTCTTTTAGCAGTTATATACTCACCGGAGTGTGCAGATATTGCTTAATAGAAAACTATTTTACTGCCTTTTTTTTTTTTTTTTGCACATCTTCAAATATCCAATTTTTACTGATGGGCTGGTGATGAATATGTAAAGAACTGAAGAGTACATGGCATGTACTGTTGTAAGAAAATTATCAATGAGGGGTTGGAGTGATCCCTAAGTTGCCCCTTAGCCAATAAAAGAACAAGGTGTTTTATTCCTCTTAATTTACTGTAATTACTATTTCTGATAACCGCACAATGTATTATTAAGGGTTTATAATTACATTTAATGACTTATTCTAGAGACTAATTTTATAAATTTTTATAAATAAATGTTAAAAAGACTCTGATAATTAGTTTTTAATTACTGGAGCATTAACAGTAATGAATTTCTGCATTGAAATAAGATGTGATTGGAATTACAGCTCACTGTAAGAAATTTGGTTTCCTCCGGATGCTCTGGTTTCCTCCCACAGACCAAAATTTTTTGCGATGAGTTCACGAACCAGGTGACAAAAATGCGATGCCGTGAATGTCGCAAAACACATTTGACAATGAAAAGCGACAGCCACTACCTCTAGTGTGATCACCCGCTTAATCCTATCAAGGTTGCGGGGTGGCTAGATCTCAGCTGACTCTGTGCAAAGGTGGGGTACACCCTGAACAGCTCGCCAGACCATCACGGGGTTCACTGCATATGCAATGTTAGACTAATAACTCTCCATTTCTTTTGAAAATTTTAATAGCAATTAAAAGATTTAGAAAGTGACAGGAGCAAGAGGGAAACAGGAGTGAATACTACATAACACGACTGAGGGGCCGGTGGCGCAGTGGTTAGGGTGCTGGGCTCATGATCAGGAGGTCATGGGTTCGAATCCCCCGTTAGACCCC
>JBCNYH010000024.1:13790985-13804410 GCA_039654325.1 Tandanus tandanus
ATATATACATACACACACACACACGTTTTTTTTTTTTTTTCCATGAGCTCTGGCTCAGGTTAGATGCTTAGTTACTGATCCAGTACTGACTTTCTCACTGTCAGACCCATCACTCTTTTATGCACATACACACAGACTGCAAACAGATTAATTTTCCCACACATCAATGTAAACCTATAAACAATGACACAGCGAGCTTCTCTGAGCCGTGCTTGCTGCGTTTCATAACACTTTCACAAGTTGTGAAATAAAAATATAGGCATAATGACAGAATGCTTTAAGAAAATTGCATCCTCTTATCATGAGGACGATTTGTGTCCTGTCAATATCACACACATGCATTTATTCAGTCATCTTGAGTAACTGCTTCATTCTGCTCAGGGTTTCTGTTGACCTGGACACTGTCCTGGGTGATGGACCTGCAAGAGATAGACTCAGCTGCTCCTAGGAGCAATTTAGCACAGTCAGTTCACTTACCAGAGTGTTTTTTAAATGGTGGGAGGAAACTGGAAATCCTGGAGGAAACCTATGCAGACATAATAAATCACATGCATGGATACAAAATCAAGATTGAATTAGCAACCCTAGAGATTTAAGAGGTCATTATCACCTACTACAGCAATATGGTGCCCCTCACACATTTGTGGCCTACACCAATAAAGCCCCTATCACATACATCTCACAACCGGTATACAACAGGTACACAACAAAAAATTCCTAGGACGGTTGTGGCATGAAACTCACGTAATGTATGACACAAAAATACCTTTGTAGACCCTTGTTGTAAAGTTTTAATAATAATATTTTTTATAAGCACCTTTCTGTACACTCAAGGACAATGGATAAAATCAACATACAGTAAAAGAAATGTTGGTCCGTGTAGTTGCAGTAAGAATGGTTATAGTGAGTAGGCGATCTTGAACAGGTAGGTTTTGAGTCTGGATTTGAAGATGGGAAGAGAGTCAGTATTTCAGATGTCTGATGAAAGAAAGTTCCAGAGCTTTTAGCCACTGAGGCAGGGGTGCTGAGGCGGGCAGAGGGCGCAGTGAGGTGTATGGAGGAGGAGGATCTGAAGGATCTGAAGCAGGCTGAAGTGGCGATGTGAAGGAGGTTGACAGATAAGGAAGGGTAAGGTTGTGGATGGCCATAAAGCTGTAAAGAAGGAGTTTAAATACAATTTTTAAAATTGTATTGAAAAGGTTTTGATCATGTTCGAATTTTTTTCCTTCATATGCTTCTTTGGTCATTTGATGCAATCAGAATGGTACAGTTTTCTTGCAATAGTACTTTGATTGCCCAACATTAAACCCACCAGACTCCCTTATATACTGATGTGTACTGTAGGACATTTTAATTAAAGTATTAGGTCAGCATGTATACATCATGCTTTAATGATCATACATCAACTGAGTATCACAGAAATATGACACAAGGCATTCCTCACAACAATCATATGACTTTTGTATGAACATCATAGATTATGCTTTCAAATGTTGTTTGTGAATAGAATATTAATACAGAATTGTAGTGTATTCCACTCAGTTCAAAATTATTGCCCTCTTTCCACCATTGACTGCATTCTGTGGGTAATACGTTTTCAGTAGTATCACATGCATTAATATACAGACACGTTTTTCACCAGGTGGCATAATGGCATAATGATTAGCACTTCCACCCCACAGCAAGAAGGTCCTGGGTTCGAGTCTTGGACTTGGTGAGGATGATTCTGTGTGGAGTTTGTTCTCCCCGTGTTTGCGTAGATTTCCTCCAGGTACTCCGGTTTCCTCCCACAGTCCACAAACATGCACATTAGGCAAACTGGATTTTCCAAATCACCCTTAGGTGTGAGTGTGATTGTGAATGGTTGTGCGTTGGTCTCTACGATGGACTGGCGCGTTGTTTAGGGTGTACCCTGCATTTGCCCAGTGTCGGCTGAGATAGGCACCAGCTTCCCTGTGAGCCTATAGGATTAAGCTGTTCAGTAAATGGATGAATGGATGGACTACTTATACCATAGCACAAAACAGTCACTAACAGCTTGTGAGAAGCCTGGTATACTGCATAACATGTACAGTAGAGGCTGACATTTTTTCGAGAATCCCACGGTTCACGGAATTCATGCAGGGGTTCGAACGAACCGCCCAAATTCCGCCAAAAGGTCTGCCTAGATGACCCTACAATTTTTTCAGCCATTGGCCAGTTTAATTAAAACATTAACGTTGACGTCATTACACCAGTTGTTATTGATGTTCCGGAGCACTCACGAGGGATGCAGCACAACAGAATGAGCAGTTAGTTGTTCAGGCATTTTCATCAATGTTTCTGCCTATTTCATTTATATTATCAGGGTACATTATGAATTATATTACCATTTATAAACACAGCATATTGAATGTGGAGCTGTGTACAGTTAGCGAATGTATTTTGTTGTGTTTAGCTCATGTGAACAGGAGCGCCGAGAAAGTTTTCCAATGCTAACAGCTAGCGTGCCGGCTAGCCATCTATAGAGTTGCATCCCTTGGATAAGCAGAACAGGTATTTAGTTCTATATGTATTAGAAAGAGTAACTGTTTGAGTTATTATTTTATTCACTAATGTGTTGAAGGTTTAAGCTATGTGCTTATATATTTACTAATGCATAGTTTTTAGGTGAAAGAGTTAAAGTATTGTGCTGTAAATTCACGTCTTTGTTGATATATTTGTTTAGGAAGCAGCAAAATTATTTGTATTTATTTTTTATACTGTTAAAAATGTTTAAAAGACTTCAGACGAATAAACACACAAATACCTGTTAGAGACTCTTCACTGGTTTATCCTAAGGGCTGCTACACTAAGCAAAGCCCAGCATATTAATAAAGTATGTAAATATTAATAAAGTATGCAATTCCAGCGCCTCAGTGTGAAATGACAGCCGTCATGCAACCAGCACTGCTACAGGTGTTAACAGTAACACCGCAACGTTCAGAAGCTGTTAACAAGCCTGAACAGAAAATCTAAAATTGTTCTTAAAAATTGCTGTAAAATAATGAACAGTCAGTCTGTTATAACACTTAATCTGAATGAATGAGGTTGACTGTAGCATAGCGTATATGCTAATTTCTAAGTTGTGTCCATATTTCACTATTTCATATTTTATACTTTTGTTTATAGTGGCTAATAGTGGTGCCAAATTCTACATGTCTTAGAATAAAATGCATTGTCAGACAATTTTGCTATTTCTTATGCATTTTTTGCCCCCGAAAACGCATGTACATTTACGGACCAGTTGCAATTTTCACGGACCAGTAGTGATTCAGGGCTAAATCGTAATTGTACTGGTCTGTACGGACCTGTAGCAATTTCCATGATTTTGCCACACTGGTTTAGGACCAAAGACAGTTGTAAATTTTCAGCCACAACCAGCTGGACTGGACAGATTGATATCTGTAGCAGGTTGTTGTATCCTGTTGTAGCAGAAATTGGCTTTAGTGTTTAAGTACTGGTAGTTATTGTACCTGTTTGGTTGCTCTGCTAAGAAAACCATAAAGTAAGTGCTGTAACATTTTGTTAATAAAAAACATCCCTCTACATGCTGCTCAAAGTAAAGGCACTGTACAGATATATATTTTATTAGTAAAAAAAATTATAACCAAAAGCCATTTTTAATCAGGAGCTTCAGGGGGACTTCCTAAGCCTAAAGCATCCCCTCACCCCCCTGGGCCCCACACCAGGGTTTCACCCAGGGCCTAGGTGGCCCCATACCCCCTGGCCAGACAAAAAGGTCCACCCTCCTGCCTTGAGAACCCCCCCATTTAAAATCCTGGCTACGGGCCTGAGATGCCAACAGTGCTTCCAGCCGCTGCTTTCCGTCGGAATTAAAAGAACAGCAATGGAGGGAGCAAACACCAGCGGAGAAACCGATGTGGTAAAAATTGATTTGCATCGCAATGTCAGAAGTAACGAGCTATCTATTAAGCTCACAGAACTGGCAGGGAAGTCGCTAAACTTCATGAGAGTCGAGTGTGACAACATAAAAGACATAAAACATAAAAGTAATGTCACTGTTTAAAGGAAACAAGTGCTCAATAAATGAGTAAAATGCAACTTTATATGTTATATTTGGGTTTATTCAGCTAAGGTAGGCACATGTACTGTTTTCTTGGGGGTTTTTTTTGTTTGTTTGTTGTTGTTGTTTTACTGTAACTGACCTCCAAAAGAGCTAGAAACAGGTTAGAGTGGGATGGGACAGGAGTGAAAACCCACTCCCATGGACTCTAATGTACAGTACTTCCAAGTCTAATAGTCTTTACAAAAATTTCATAAATACATATTGCATCTCCCCAAGGTTGTCTATTCAATATGCCTGTAACAATTTCAATAGCATGCTGCGCAGAGAATACAGCAGGCAAAGGGTAAGAACACACATTAGATTTTATTTATTGGTGCTCATGCCCCTTGGCACTGTCAGCAGACAGTAATGTAAAACGTAAAACAAACAAAGGTGCAGCTTTACAGCATGATTGGTGGTTATGCTGCTCAGGCTCAGCTCAGGGTCACACACTTAGAGACAGAGAGAGAGACCATAAATGGGGCATCTGAGGTAAAATGCACAATTCCACCTCAAACTCCTGGAGCGCACCCTCAATGCCGTAGGTATATCTTCTCTAATCAAAGCCCCTCTGGCAATCAAAATATCTGCCATGATGATGCAGACAAATGATTGCACATAAATGAAATGTCTACTTTTATTATGGACCTACCTATCTGAGGCAGAATACTCCAACTCTCATTATCTATGTTTATGGGAAATACAGAGAGGCTCAGATGCAGCCACAATGTGCTGTCAGTGCATGTAGAAAAACACGAGAGAGACAAACAAGGCGTTGGATGGTGTTAAAGCATTAGACTACTGAATAATACATCATTTCACAGGGGGATAACATAAAGACACCAAGGTGACAAACAAACACTTGGCACATCTCTCTATAGCCCAGAAAATTACTTATCCAGATTTTTCCTGGGAGGATCAAGTGGTATGTCCTGCTACATTAGTTCCCTTCATATTTCACAGCTGCCTGGAAATCGGAAGTGGCTTGGTCACTGCTGCACCTGGATAGGAATTGACTGCAACTTACATTCTTTTGAATGTACATTTAATATGAAGAAAAGGTAATAATAATAAAAAAACAAAACAGTCTTTTATTGATATGTTCAAGTTAGGTGGCCTTTAATTTTGCAGTTGTTGTTGTTGTGTACTATCCCCGGGGATACGCATGCTTGAATTTCTTGGAGTTTCTCAAAATTACTTTATAAATCTGTCCTTTTTGGCATTCGAATCTTATATTCAGTGTTAGGGAACCCACTTTACAATTGTACCTATACACTACTCATTTTAAAATAGCTGAGCCCAGCCAAATAACAAGTTATACTCCAGGATAGGAAGAGTGAAGCTTACTGTGTAGATATTGTATTGCACAAAATAAAAATGTACATGTTCTGTATAGGCATATGTATGTGTAGGTGTATAGGTATGGTGTATAGGTAGGTGTATAGGTATGGCGTAAGAAAGAGCTCTTGCTCTTTTTGCAAACCACCCTTAATAAGAAACAAAAAATATTAATTCTTCTTCAGTAAACACTTTTCCTTGATGATTTGGTTGTGGTGCATTTGTAGACTTTTGTGGGAGCAGTGGGTCTGATATAGGACTATACTCCATGCACACACATTCACACACTCATTCACATGTAGGGCAAATTTAGTGTATCCAGTGCACCAAACCCACAGAACTAAAAAGACTCTTGGATGAGAGGCGAACCATTTTTAAGACCAGAGGGGAACTCATAGAGTGCAAGGTACCTCTGCCAGGCACACATGTATATTATTATAACTTGGCATAGTTATAATGAAAAATCTTCCCCTAGTGGGTGTCTGATGAACATTTTGCCACATAATAAAGAGAACAGACATTTTCATGATATCAGGATTTTTTTCCTTCAACATGATTTGATACACGGATCGCCTCCAGAATTGGTTTGTTACTTGTACCACAATTTATTCTAGAAAAAAAAATCATCTAAATCTGTGCATAACTTTTTCAGTTATCCTGAACACACGGGCAAACTAACAAACAAACTAAGAAACCAACACAGGTGAAAACATAACGTCCTGGTGGAGGTAAAAATTAAGCATGTCCACTTGGTCTTAATTCAAATTTTGGAACTACAGAATACCACTTACAAAGTATATATCCTACTGGGAGCCTCCACGGGAGAACTCTTAATGCTCTGCAGGAATTCAGATGGGGTCTCAGGAGGTTATGTGAGCAAAGAGTTTTCGGTGTGGATTTAAACGCGATCCATGGATGATAGCTATAAATATAAACATAGCTAGCGATCTAGGGTGAAAACATGATGTCAGGATTTAGAATTTTCTTTGCTAAACTGAATACCTTTGAAAATGAAAATTTGTACTATGTATGTCTTCGGTCAACTATTATTGTGGTCACTGACATGAATGTGAAGGGGGGTTTAAATTGGAACCACGGAGGATCCGCAAAGCATCCACAAAGGATTTCAACTGGATCCGGATGGAATGTTGTGATGGAACATTACAGTAAATGCAGAGGCTCTGTGGGGGCTTTGGAGTTCCTCCACACAGGAGGAACTCCATATACCTGGTAAGTGACAGTACTGTACTATGACCTGGGTGACTGAGAATCTACACAGACACCAACCCTATTGTGTTTTGGAGGAAATTGGAGAATCCAGAAGAAGCCCATGCAAACAGGGGAACACATGAAACTACACATGAAAAAACAAAATAACATTTGAACCAAACTGGAGCACTGAAACAGAAATACTTATAAGATCCACTTAAGGTCATTCTCGTATTTTACTACTTCATCCATTCATCCTTTTTCTGAACCGCTTAATCCTAATTAGGGTCGCGGGGAGGCTGGCACCCATCTCAGCCGACTCTGGGCGAGGGCAAAGTACACCCTGGACAGCTCGCCAGGCCATGGCAGGGCAGAAACATGCTGACAGCTATGCAGCCTACTCTTGACGAAAGTAGGCAACGATTCTTTTACAGACAGTGAGAGACATGGCCGGCCTTTGATAACCCAGTTAGCTGCACTGGGGGGACAGCTGTAAACAGTTGTGTGTGTTTAATTATCATGCTCTGTGCATCTCTTACCTTGTACTCCATAGTTCATGTTTCTGGTTCTTTTTTTCACTGGTTTATTTGTTATGGTTGTTCTTACACAATAAATGATCTGCATTTGCAGCCACTTTCATCTCCAGTTTGTGACAGAAAGGTTGACTGAAAAATACATTGCAGCAGACTATATTAAGAAGCAGAAGGAGATCCTGTAAAGGAACCATTTGATGTGGGGACGAGAAAGGACATGCACCTGGGCCAACACAGGTATGGGTTGAAGTTGTGTGCATGCAATCTCTTATTCTCCAGATAAGTCTATGTAAACTGGACATACCTATGTGTGGTGTACACTACTTCATTTGGACACTAAGATGTGTTTCTGACAAAAATAATATTCAACTGAAAAGGGAAAAGGTGCTAAAGCATTTTGTCATGCTATACCAACCTGGCAAAAGTTTACCAAATAACCTTAACTACCTCATGTGCAATATCTCCATTACTGTTTACACATTAATATTTTATATTTTCTGGCTTGGTTGCCAGTTTCCCTGCTAATCATGAAGCATCTTTTATACAAGAAGCCCAAGAACCACAACTGTTTTCATCAGTACCTTTTTTTTCTTTTTACCTTTGTACCTTTTACTTTATAAACTTTTCTCTGATATACTGTTTACTTTTTTAGTGTACACATAGTTTCAATGTAATGCTGTTACACAGTACAATGACTGAAGTTTTCTTGTGTCTTACTGGGAAAGTTACATTGTATAGAAGATGAGTAAACTTATAGTGAAAATTCTTATAGCTAGCCCCTCCCCAGTACTGCAAATATTTGGTGATTATGATTGGCTTGACTTGAACCCAGCAGCGCGGTGACATAGTGGTTAGCGCATCTGCCTCACAGCAAGAAGGCCTTAGGTTCGAGTCTCGGGCTCAGCAGGGGGTTTCAGTGTGGAGTTTGCATGTGTTCCCTGTGTTTGCGTGCGTTCCCTCTGGGTACTACGGTTTCCTCCCACAGTCCAAAGACATGCCCATTAAACTAATCAGCTGTTCCAAATTGCCTCTAATTGAGAGTGTGAATGGTTATGTGTGTGTTGCCCTGCAATGGCCTGGCAAGCTGCTCAGGTTGTATAGTACCTTCGCCAGTGGCAGCTGAATAGGCACCAGCCTCCCCATGACCCTAGTTGGTGACTAGTTAAGTGGTTCAGTAAATTAATGCGTGAGTGAGTGGACTTCAACCACAAGCTAAAAGCATATGTAGTTGGTGAACATAAGCTATAAGCTGACTGGTACAAGAAGTACAGATTGAACAGAGAAAGAGACAATGTCACTTCCACCCTATCTGTACACATGGGCTATTGCAGCTGTTTCTCTTATCTGCAATAGCAAGCCCTCAAGGACCTCGTTTGTGTTGGGTCTTGCTTCAAGATAAAGCTAAAAATAGACTCTATGTGTCCCTTGCTTCAGCTACACACGGGGGAAAGGGAAAGCCTAAGTACTAATGGATACATAAATGTCAAGCTGCAGCCATCATAGAGGCTTTGCTGCTTCAGCAACTCTGGCGCCCATGGCTTGGATAAGAAAATGTCCTGCGTTTACTCAAACCCTCTGGAGATTAAATTGATTTTCCAATTGACTCTGTGGCTCAAAGATCAGACCAATAGTTATTCTTACCCTGATTTGGATTTCTGCGTGCCCACTGTGGTACTTTAACACCCCTGCTATACACACGCACACACAGTGGTCCCTTGTCACATTAGTGATCACTTACCTGTTTTTGAGCACCACAAGCTGAGATCTGTTAAGCTGTTTGAAAGGAAAAGGCTGGTGCACAGGTATAATCTATACTCCTGTGTCTCAGTGAATTAGATTATGTAGACAAGCCCCAGCAGTCAGCAAAGGGGTCTTAATGGTACCTCACAGGGCTCTGATCCATCTGTTTAATGTACAGCACACTGAACATTAAAGCTTGGAGCAGTACACAGCTCTTTTTCCACAAGTCTCTTGTGACCTCCTACTGCTGAACATGCTCTTACCTGGTAATGATGCTTTTATGCTTTTAAAGGGACGGGACTGAGCTTCTGACTTTCGTTTGGGGTTTTATTTGAATATGTTTACAGTTTTCTTCGTAACAGTATAGTAGCACTATACTATTAATGATAAGAATAAGAATTGTCAATATCATATGATGAGCAGCTTAATATAACAGAGAGATTATTGATGTAGCATCATGTTTATAGCTTTAGCTTATAGTTGCTGGTGTTTATTAGTGCATTGAGTCAGTGTAATTAAAGGTTTAAGTCACTTACAGCTGATGCAGTTCCAGTGGGTCAGTCTTATTGATTAAGTTGATGGCCCTTAATGAAAATGTTGTTTTAGTCTGATGGTGCATGAGTCGATGTTGTTTTAGTCTGATGGTGCATGAGTCGATGGTCCTGTACTACTTGCTTTGTGTAGACATATGGTCACTTACCAAGTCCATGCACTGTGCAGTAACACTGAGAACAAAATATCATATGCTGCTTATTATTCTTCCCCCAATCTAATTGACTGCCATGCATCACTGAATGCTTAGTAAGAGCTTCCTCTGGCTTACTTTTGGCTCTGTGCCATATATGATATGTACCTCTACAAGATGAGTGACTGAGGGAGAGTAATAGACAGGAGGATTGTTTTGGAGAAGCTACATGCCAGCTTATATGACTGCTATGGACAAATCACTCCGCAGTGATAACAGCATTCCGATTACATGATATGATTAGGCCACTGTTACTCTTATACCTTTCACTCCCCCATGCCTCATTATTTTGTCATGTAGACTACATTTAAAGATGGTTAAGGCAAAAAGAAGAGACAAACATTGGTGAAGGGTCATTTATCTTCTGTACTATTACTCTGGCTGTTCTATGGAAACTTGTTCACATATCAAGGGTAACTAGCCCTGGCTTAAAGTCCATGACTATGATAATAACTGATTTGTGATAAAAACTAATATAATAGTCATACGTTATATAAATGCATAGTGGGGGATAATGGACATATAAGAAGTGAATGCAGTTACTTGGCAACTCTGGCTGCTTTAGTCAATTAACTAATATTTTATATTTTAATTATAAAATGTACAGTATAATTAATAATTAGAAAGAAAAATTTTTTTATTCAAACTCCGTAATTGTGCTCTCAATCTACTGCCTTAACAAAAGACATCAACTACATAATGGACAGGTCTGAATTGTGCCATTTTGTAGCTCTATTTTCAGAGATAGGGCAGTGTACTCAACCGTAACATGTACAATTATTTTATTACACTATGTAAGAAAGTTAATCAAGTTTGGCCACTATATTTTAAGAAAGAAATCACAACTTTCTCTTCATTACATTTTAAATGTTAATTACAGGTCACTTTAAGCAGTTGTTTAAAATTCCAGCAGTTCTAAACTCAAATGTAGCCATACTAATACCAGACTAACTGTATTTTATACACTGCAAGAATATTTCTACCAGTTAAAAACAAACAAAAAGAAATTTAAGTCTATGATAAAGTTACTTCAGGTTTCTTAAAAAGTCTTCTTATGGCTGTTAGAAATACTGCTGTAAGATTGCATATCAATTATTCACTGAAGGTGGATAGTCCTCAGTACAGAACGTGGAGGGACTATTCAGCAATATGCACCACGGCTGAGGCGAATCATTGTTTTAGTATATTCTACATGGCAACATAAGTACAGCAAAGCGAAATTAGATTTTTTAAATTTCTCGTTTCTGATTGTTTGTTAATCGCAGCATGGTAGCATAGTGGTTAGCATGTCTGCCTCACAGCAAGAAGGTCCTGAGTTCGAGTCCCAGGCTTGGGTGGTTATGTGGGGCTTTTGCATGTTACTCTGGTTTCCAGAGTTAGGCTCCAGGCTCCCCATGACATAGTAGGATTAAGCATCTTGGAAAATTAGTGAGCGATTGTTCAGTCAAGCATATTATTAATAGTTTTTTATTAGGTAAAGGAGCAGATCTGGGGGTTCTCAGGCATAGAGAATTCTGGGAAAATGGGATGTTTGTATGCTGTCACTCCCTCACTCTCACACACTCACTCAGGTCTGTCAAGAAAGGAGTGGCTGATTGTCTTATGTCACAGGGTGTCCTCATGTTTGTCTTCCTACTGGTTCTTTCGTTTTAGTTATGCTGTCATAGCCAGTCATGCCAGAGTCCCTGCTTGCACTCTCTTATTTAACCATTACACTATTATACCTAAGAGTCTCTCTCTCTCTCTCTCTCTCTCTCTCTCTCTCTCTCTGCTTTATTTTATTTTTTTTGAGGTACACATGCTACTTCTGAGATACCAGTGATCCTGATCCTTCTGCTCTCTGAACCTTGTGAGCCATCCTGATGTGATTCTTCTGGATGGAGTTCTCATTTTAGTGAGTGTTTCCTTGCCACTGTCTCCACAGGCTTGGGATGTATTGGATTTACAGAGAATTGTTTAAATTTCTAAGTTTAAATTCTTTGCCAAATTTGTTTTACTATGTAAAGCTGCTTTGCGACAATGTTAATTGTAAAATGCAGTATACAAATAAAATTGAACTGAATTGAATTGATTGGTGGAAAGCCATACAATAGTTATTGGTATTCTTCAATGAGCCGACTTATCCATCACTGACCTCAGGTAATTACCACTAGCTATTCCCATATGGTGGGGTTGCTACAGCAGATACTTTTGAATTCCAGGCTGCTCTGTTGTAGACATCATTCTCTTATGCTCCAGTGGTAAGTTGAATAAGCTGGGGAAAAAAATAATAATAAAAAAATAATACAATTAACTAATTTGGCTTTTGTGTGTTATGGAAAATTATTTAGATCTCAGTACTAGGCCTCGGCAGATAAAACCTCCTCAATCTGAATAATTCTCCATATCTCACTTCACGTCATTCAATTAGTGCTTGTTATCCAAAAATGGGGGACAAATCAGAGTGTGTTATTTCCCTGTAGCATATACAAAAAATAAAATAATTTTTTATTTCAAGAAAAGCAACACAATTCCTAGTCTCACTTAGGCATATGTTATATATTTATGTACGGCACAAACACATATGTCCACAGTGTGAATCCTCTCTGTTTTCAAGCTTAATCACAGTTTAACCTACATACAGTGGCACAGAGCTTTTCTTGGCTTGTCCCAGTACCCTGTAAATAGCACAAGATCCATATGTGTGCTGTGTTTACCAGCAGCTACCTTCAGACTGAGAGATTCTCGCTGTTCCCATCACTCATACACTCTCTCTTCTGGAGAGACCATTTTTGACAAATCGTGCCCAGTCCTTCTGGAACGTGGGAGCTGGCATCTCTCATGAGCCCTGCTAACAGAGAAGCATATGAATGTGATAACACACGTACAGTCACGCTTTATCTCTGCTGCTGACCTACTCTTACAGTAGCTGGGAGGAAAACATTGCAGTGTCTTATGTAAGCACATAATTACAGGCATAGTCTATGCAGCACTATCATTCTGCATGCTGAATGCAGTGAAATCAGAGCTAAACTGTCATTTTCATGGGAACTGTTCGCTCCCTGCTGAGGTTAATCTCTGCCTCATGGACAGGTTTGGTCAAAGACTGTGTATGCAAATTATGCTGTTTGAGAACAAACCCCTGAAACTACATTTCACACACATGACATTAATGATGCCCTTTAGAGCTGAGCAGAGCATAGTGATTTAGCATCATCATAATAGTTATAAAATTTAGCGTTGAAAATGTTAGAGACATTACAGGAATTCCTGGGGGGAAGAGGGGGGGGGGGGGGTGTCATGTTCTTATTTTTTTTGAATCCTTGCTGTTGGTGCTTCGCTCCGCTAATGGCTTCTGCACGCCTGAATGTTGTCAGTTTATTTTTTTCTCTCTCTCCTTTCTTTGGAGCATTGACTATTTCTAGGAGTTCAGATATATAGCTTAGTTCCTTAAGCAATGCTTTCATTTTAAAGTTTTTTTTTAATGGCTTTTAATCATGGAAATATTGAAATATATTTACAGATCAGTTCTTATTTTGGATTTCATTAATTTTTCATGTGTACATAAATGTTTTATTATTTTTCACTCATTTCCCTACCTTGATTAGGGTTGGGGTGGATCCAGAGACTATCTTGGGAAAAGCTGGATGTCTAAAGCCAACCCCAATCCTACCCTCAAAATAATTTTATCCCAAGCCATAAAGCCAATTCTTAAACAGCCCTTTGAAGAAATCCAGAATCTCTCTCTCTCTCTCTCTCTCTCTCTCTCTCTCTCCCACACACACACACACACA
>JBCNYH010000024.1:13821763-13836754 GCA_039654325.1 Tandanus tandanus
AGCTGGAGGAAGTGGCTGGGGAGAGGGACATCTGGACCTCACTGCTTAGGCTGCTGCCTCCGCGACCCGACCCCGGAAGAAGATGAATGAATGAATATATATACAGTATATACACTGCTGTGTTGTTGATCAGGAGTGGTGAGTGGCTGGGCTGGCTGCTCATAAACGACAATCTCCTTGGTTTTGTAAACATTTAGGGCTAGGTTGTTGGTTGTGCACCAGTCCACCAGCTACTATCGTGTCATCAGCAATATTCACAATGTGGATAGTAATGGACCTGGCGCAGCAGTCATAGGTCATCAGTGTGAATTGCAGCAAACTCAGGACACAGCCCTGAGGGGAGCTGGTGCTCAGGGAGATAACACTGGAGATATTGTGGAACACCCTCACAGACTGATGTCTGTTGGTGAGGAAGTCAAGCAGCCAGTTACACAGAGGGGTGTTGAAGCCAAGGGGGTCCAGTTTGCTCATCAGATGCTGAGGGATGACGGTGTTGAATGCTGAGCTGAAGTCCAGAAAGAGCATCTGCACATGCATATTTTTCCCTTTCAGGTGTTCGAGGCTCAGGTGGAATGCAGAGGAGATGGCATCCTCAGTGGAGTGATTAGGACCATAAGCAAACTGGTACAGGTCAAAAGTTGGGGGGGGGGGTACTGGATACAATGTGGGCCTTCACCAGCTACAGTGCTACAGGGTGGTAATTATTGTGGAGATTGTGGGTTTTTTAGGCATTGGTATGATTGTGGCCACCTTCAGACATGAAGGTACGACTGCCTGGTTCAGCGAGGTGTTCAAACTGTCTGTGAGAACCCCAGCCAGCTGGTCAGCACATTCTTTGAGCACCTGTCCTGGTATGTTGACAGGGCCTGCTACTTTCCAAGGGTTCACTCTCCTCAGGGTTCTCCAGACATCAGCTGTGTCCAGACTCAGTAGCTGCTCATCAGGGCTAGGAAAAGATTTCCTTGCAGGGAAAACAAGTTGTTGAGTTTGTTTAGGAAGTTGGTTTTGCAGGGAGGAGGGGTGGATTTGTAGTCTGTGATGACTTGAATACCCTGCCACATTTGTCTGAGGTTTGAGGGGTCTAGCTGTCCTCAGAGCACCATGTTGCTCTGATTTAAAAGTGTTATTTCATGCTTTTAGAATTACATGTACCTCACTGTTCATCCAGGGTTTCTCATTGGCCCGTGTGGGGATAGTCCTTGATCACACTGTCATCCTCAATGTACGCAGACAGAGACTTGGTGTACTCCTCCACTTGCGTGTGTTGATTGTCTGAAGCAGCTACATATCCCAGCAACATATCCCAGTCCGTGCACTCAAAGCAGTCCTGTAATGCTTCCATAGCTGCTGCAGGCCAGACCCTCACCTGCTTCATGGTTGGCTTTTTCCTGATCAGCAGGGGCTTGAATGCAGGAATTAGCATCACAGAGAGATAGTCAGAGGAGCCAATGGGGATGTGGGGTCCTGCCCTGAATGCCTCTTTGATGTTGCTATAGGCCAGGTCCAGCATGTTCTCTCCCCTGGTTGCAAAATCCACATTCTGATGAAAGTGTGGTAACACAGTTTTCATATTTGCCTGATTAAAGTTCCCTGCCACAATGAAAACTTCCTTTGGATGTGTAGATTGCAGTCCACTGATGGCGCGGTAGAGAACATTCAGGGTTTCTCTGGTGTTTGCACTAGGGGAATGTACACTGCTGGGATCATAATGATATTGAATTCCCGAGGTGAATAAAAAGGCTTGCATTTTACAGTCAGTAGTTCTACATCAGAAAAGCAGTGACTTGAGATCACCTCCACGTTGGTGCACTAGTTATTATTGGTGTATATGCAGACACTGCCGCCCCTGGATTTTCCAATGAGAGTGCTGCTCATATCCATCCAGTTTTGTTGTTAGCCCCTCCATGCTAACGGCATCATCTGGAATGGATGGGTTCAGCCGCGTCTCCGTAAGAATAATGCTACAGCAATCCTTCATCTCCCACTTTGTTGATAAGTTCAATTTCAGGTAATCCAGTTTGTTCCCCAAGGAGCGGACATTGGAAAGTAGGATTGAAGGAAGTGGGGTTCTGCATGGGTTAGCCTTTAGCTTTGCTGTTAGCCCTTAGCTTTGCTGTTAGCCCAGTTTCCACTTTCTGTCACACTGTCACTGTCCCCTCAGCTGATGGATACTGGGCTCTGCTGCTTCGTAGACCTCTGGATTAGTCTGGACCTTCACCTAGGACCTGTTTGCCTTGGGAGACCCTACCAGGGGCATAATGCCCTGACAACATAGCACCCTGGATCATTAGGACACGCAAAGCCCTCCACCACAATAAGGTGGCGATTCAAGGAGTGGAGAAAGCCAAGGAGAGCCAAGCGTGTACTTAGGGCTTCCGGGGATGTTTGGCAGAGTCTCCTGTCAGAAGGGCCTCCCACCTCCGGCAGAGGTACAACTACATCCCAATGGAGGCCGGGGACATAGATTCTGAATCTTCCACTGGACCACCATCTGGCGCCTCAGGAGAGGGAAGCAGAACTCCACAAACACTGTTTTGTGACCTCCTCAATCCCACCAACATGCCCTCGGTGGAAGAGGAAGAGCCTGGGGGTTCAAAGTGGGGTCTGCCCATCACTGGGGCTGAGGTCGCCGAGGTAGTTAAAAAGCTCCTCGGTGGCCGGGCTCCGGGAATGTACGAGATCTACCCTGAATACCTCCCGGCCACAGCACGCTTGACCAGCTCTACACACCCTACAGTATCCTGGAGGGGCATGGGAGTTTGCCCAACCTGTCCACATGTTCTTCATGGACTTGGAGAAGGCTTTCGACCACGTCCCTTGGGCTATCTTGTGGGGTGTGATCTGGGAATATGGTATACCGGAGCTTGGTCCGCATTGGTAACAACATGTCGAATTCGTTTACAGTGGGGGTTGGACTCCACCAAGGCCACCTTTTGTCACCGTTTCTGTTCATAATTTTTATGAATAGAGTTTCTAGGCGCTGCCAAGGTGTTGAGCTGGAGGAAGTGGCTGGAGAGAGGGACGTCTGGACCTCACTGCTTAGGCTGCTGCCCCCGCGACTCGACCCTGGAATAAGCGGAAGAAGATGAATAAATGGATGAATGACTAGACTTTCTAAGCAACAGACCTCAGAATGTCAGGATAGGAGATCACATCTTCTCCACTCTCATTCTAAAAACCAGTACACCACAGAGGTGTTTCCTCCTTCATCTTTACCAATGACTGTTCCCTCATTTACATCAGCAACACCATTGTCAAATTCAACCACTGCCGACACGACAGGGTTTGGTGAAATATACAACTTTGTGTATATGGATCATGTATACAGAAAAAAACAGCAGACCATTTACATCTTCACACTGATAATGGTCAGTTAAATAAGATCTAAACCAGGGGAGGACTGTTGACTTAACTCCCAAAAATTTTTATAATTTATCAATGAGAATTTTATGATCAGTGGTGTCAAAAGCTGCATTAAGGTCAAGTAACACAACCAAGGAAACACAACCTTGGTCAGAGGCCAGCAGTAGGTCATTTAACAATTTTTTTTTTTTACAAAATATTTAATCTTAACAAGTGATTTCTCTGTGCTATGAATAGACCTAAATATTGATTGATACATTTTATAAACGTTAATCTGTGACTCCTACATACAAAAACAGAGGTTTGATATTGGACAGCTGACAGGGGTGACATACAGGTTTTTTAATTAGAGGTTTAATAACTGTTACTTTAAGGGATTTAGGTACATAAACAGTGCTAAGGGAAGAGTTGATTACATTTAATAATGGGTTCATGCCTTTTGGTAGTATCTGTTTAAAGCTGTTATGAAGAATATTTAATCATTATTAGAACTTTGGATTAAAATAAAACATTTTATTTTAATCCAATTAGACAATTAGAGAACATTTTGAGAGATGGAATAGAGTGAAGGAGGCCTATCAGGCCTTTTTGGCCTGTAGGACTCCCAAGGCAGCAGACAGGTACCGGGCTGTCGCCGATGCAAAATCGGTTGGCCACGAAAAGGTTCTGGACCACCATCCGACGCCTCAGAAGCAGTTCTTTACAAACACTGTTTACAATCGAAGTGGGGAGCTGCTCACCTCGACTGGGGATGTTGTCAAGAGGTGGAAGGAATACTTCAAGGGCCTCCTCAATCCCACCAACATGTCCTCCGTGGAGGAGGAAGACCCTGGGGGTTTGGGTGGTTGTCGGCCCATCACTGGGCCTGAGGTCGCTGAGGTAGTCAAAAAGCTCCTCGGTGGTCACGCTCCGGGGGTGGATGAGATCCGCCCTGAATATCTCAGAGCTCTGGATGTTGTAGGACTATCTTGGTTGACACGTCTCTGCAACATCGCGTGGTCATCGGGGGCCGTACCTCTGGATTGGCAAACCAGGGTGGTAGTTCACCTTTTTAAAAAGGGGGACCGGAGGGTGTGTTCTAACTATCTTGGAATCACACTCCTCAGCCTACCCGGGAAAGTCTATTCAGGAGAATTGGAGAGGAGGATCCGACCGATAGTTGAACCTTGGATCCAGGAGGAACAGTGTGGTTTTTGTCCTGGCCGCAGCACTCTCGATCAGCTCTACACACTCTACGGGATCCTGGAGGGCAATGAGAGTTTGCCCAATCTGTCCACGTGTGCTTTGTGGCTTTAGAGAAGCCTTTTGACCGTGTCCTTCAGGCTATCTTGTGGGGTGTGCTCCGGAAGTATGGGGTACCGGACACGTTGCTACGGGCCATTAGGTCTCTGTACACCGGAGCCAGAGCTTGGTCCGCATTGGTATCAACAGGTCGAATTCGGTTTGAGTGAGGGTTGGCGTCCACCAAGGCTGTTCTTTGTCACGAGTTCTGTTCATAATTTTTATGGCCAGAATTTCTAGGCGCAGCCGAGGTGTTGAGGGGTTCTGGTTTGGTGGCCATAGGATCTCATCTCTGCTTTTTTCAAATGATGTTGTCCGTTTGGCTCCATTGAGCCGGGACCTTCAGCTCTCATTGGAGTGATTCGGAGCGGAGTGCGAAGCGGCCAGGATGAGAATCAGCACCTCCAAGTCCGAGGCCATGGTTCTCAGCCGGAAAAGGGTGGAATGCACCCTCCGGGTCTGGAATAATTTCCTGCCCCAAGTGGAGGAGTTCAAGTATCTCGGCGTCTTGTTCACGAGTGAGGGAAGGATGGAACGGGAGATCGACAGGTGGATTGGTGCAGCCTCTGCTGTAAAGCGGGGCTTGTACCTATCCGTCGTGGTGAAGAGGGAGCTGAGCCGAAAAGCAAAGCTTTCAATTTACCAGTCGATCTATGTTCCAACCCTCACCTATGGTCACAAGCTTTGGGAACTCCATTGAGAGGAGCCAGTTGCGGTGGCTCAGGCATCTGATTAGAATGCCTCCTGAACGCCTCCCTGGTGTGGTGTTTCGGGCATGTCCAACCGGGAAGAGACCCCGGGGTCAACCCAGAACACGCTGGAGAGACTATGTCTCTCGGCTGGCCTGGGAACGCCTCGGTGTCCCCCCGGAAGAGCTGGAGGAAGTGGCTAGGGAGAGGGACGTCTGGACCTCACTGCTTAGGCTTCTGCCCCCGCGACCCGACCCCGGAACAAGAGGAAGATGATGATGATGATGATGATGATGATGAGACCAATGGGACAGCTTCTCCACTTATCATTCTTAGTGATCAGGTCTATTATAACGGTGCCATCTGTAAACTCTTTGATGGTGGGTTCAGGTAGCTACCTAGTTATGTGTGTACAGAGCGTACAACAGTGGGTTCAAAACATAGCTCCAGAGTTGAAGGTAAGAGTGCTGGAGGTGAAGCTGCCTATTTTCACCACCTGCAGCCATCCAGTTTAAAAGTTCAGAACACAACAGCAAACACATAAGGCATACAATTACATCAGGATTTTGAAACCTTAAACATTATTGACTAATTGAATGTAAAAACTCTTTAATGTATAGTTTAGTGTTTGACAGTGTCGTCTATTGCAGGCCACATATTAGTCAGATGTATTCTGTCTACTAAATGTTTTTTTGTTGATAGAGCAAATATTCCAAAAAAAACAAATGTTGAACAACTTTTCAGAAACAAAACATGGTCAATAAAAACCCAGATGAATAAATCAAGCAGTAGTGATTGAAAGAACAACAACCTGCTTCAGGGGGCTCAGCGAACAGTGCGCAGGTGAACGTGCTGCACATGCAAAGAATCCAAGGAGTAATTAGAAAGGCCACACACACACACACACACACACACACAAATAAAGTAATATATGGTGCAAAGCATTCTCTTGCGTCCTAGGTACCAGCACTTGCTAAGCTCTATTTACTGTGCGTTTGGACTTCCTGTGTATGACCTATTTTGCTTATCTGTTCCTGAACCTGTGCCTTGCCTGTAATATTCCTGTAATGTGAATGATCTTAGTCTACCTCATACTCGTCATCTTTACCCTGCCTCTGATGTCCTGTGCGTTTGATTGCCTGACTTCTGCTTATTTCCCACTTTTAATATTGTACTATGTTTTTGGAAACCTTTGCTTGGTTTATTAATAAACCTCTTTTATTCTGCATCACTCCATCCTCCTACCTCTCCGCTGCACAGTAGTGTGAAACACAGCCTATTTTATTTAAACTAATGTAACTTGCTGCAGACACAATTTGATCTTATAGTGATATTATTATTATTATTATTATTATTATTATTATTCATTCATTGATTCATTTTCTGAACCGCTTAATCCTAATTAGGGTCGCAGGGAGGCTGGTGCCCATCTCAGCCGACTCTGGGCGAGGGCAGTGTACACCCTGGACAGCTCGCCAGGCCATCGCAGGGCAGAAACACACTGACAGCTATGCAGCCTACTCTTGACGAAAATCAGCAATGGTTCTTTAACATGCCTTTCACCATAGACAATGAGAGACATAGCCGGCCTTTGATAACCCAGTTAGCTGCACTGGACGACAAAAGTGACAACCTGTTGATAGTGGGTCTTGAACCCCCGACCTTGGGATCAGTAATCCAGCACCCTACCACCAGACCACCAGACCACCACTGCCCCCTATTATTATTATTATTATTATTATTATTATTATGATGATGATGATGATGATGATGATGATGATGATGATGATGATGATGATGGAATCCTCGGTCATTCAAGACCCACTGTCAACGAGTTGTCACTGCTGCCCCCTTTTTTGCTGACCATTGCTGTCATTCATAAATAGTAGGCCATTGGATTACCGTCAGCATGTTTCTGCCCTGCGATGGCCTGGCGAGCTGTCCAGGGTGCACCCTGCCCTCATCCAGAGTAAGCTGAGATGGGCGCCAGCCTCCCCGCAACCCTAATTAGGATTAAGCGGTTCAGAAAATTAATGAGCCATGTTATCCATGTTGTATTTCCACCTATTCCACAGGCTTTGTGGCTCTTGCTTCAAATCCAATGTAACCCTAACCAGAATAACACACTTACTGAAGCTGAATGAATGAAAAATATTAACCATTAAAAAATTATCAAATTAAAAAATTATCAAAAACCTCATTCCAACCCTACTCATCTCATTTACTCATTATGTTCGAGGGGAGACTGGAGCCTATCTCAGCCGACACTGGGCAAAGAGGGGTACACCCTGAACCGCCTGTAAGACCATCTCAGGGCAAGACACACAACCATTCACACTCAGATACACACCTAGGGACAATTTGGAATTGCTCCACACAGAAACGCGAGAGTCCGGGACAGTGGCAGTGAGGCATACGTTCTATCCACAATGCCACCATGCCCCCTCCTACCTGTTTTGCAGTCTTAAAATTTTTTTTATTTTTTTTTTATTATACAGAACAGACATCAGAATATGAATTGGTTAGTATGACTGGCAAGAACACTCCATTTATAATTGTTTGTTATAATTAGACGAATTGAATATAGAGTTTTTAATTTCATCAGCACACACTGGGAATCGAGTGTGTTGTTTCGAACAAATGTAATGAGTTTTCACTTCAACAGTCCAGACATGTAGGTCAGAATAACATCTGTATTCATTTGAGTCGAAGTCATTTCTCCCATACTGATGTCACAGTAATTTCCCTTATATAAAAGTCTGGTTTAAAAAATACATAAAAAAAATAAAGGAAATGAACAATTGGTAGCCAAAATACAGAGTACACTGCCTGATTCACCTTCTAGGAAGCTTTTTATTATGTACACAGATTATGTAATGTTTTTCCACCTTTATGAGTGCAAACAGTAACCAGAAAAACACATAGGTTACACTGAACAAATCCAGAAAACACAACAGTTTTCACACTGTGCTCAGTAAATCTCAATCAGTATTCTTTACTGAAAGATGAGGGCAGCAAGCCAATTTTAAAGCACTACACTAATCTAAAACACTCTCTGCGTGCATAATGATTATGATGTACTGAATAAGTACATGCAGACATGCAATATCCACTGAATACACAAAATGTTTAATTCTTTCTTTTTGTTCTATTCTTGTTCCTTTTTTGTACTTTTTATTTCATCATTTGTTACTTTTTCATTCCTTTCTTCGTTGGATTTCAATCAATTGAAATTGCAATCAAGCTATAGCTAATTTCCTGTTGTAAATATTGCCTCATGAATCACTTCTGTTGTTTTTTTTTTTCATGTATCTCCACCAGCACTCTTTCAGGATAATAAACAAGCACAGAATTTGAAGTAATATTGGAGGAACTAATAATATTTTAAAAGTATGCTAATAAAATCAAGCTGCCATATCACTGACCCCGACTGATTAAATAAAAGTAACGACAGGCTTTCTGCAGAAAGTCTACACCTTATAGAGAGAAGCACATGCTGAATCCCATCCTCCATATGTGTGCCAAAGCTCTGCTCCACTGGTTGCACTGTAATAATGAAGACTACTGAGGGGGCTGTCAGTGTAAACATTATACCCATTAATGTAGTTATCACTTCCATGAAGCAGCGTTCCATGTGCAGCATGCAATATTCCGAATAGAGTAATGAGAACTGCTTCATGGAGATCATAACCAAACAATGTAAAATGGACCTCCTTAAGGTGTAGACATACAAAACAGAAATGATTTTCATCTTTTTCTTTGACCTAATTAATACAATTAGTGGCTGGCATGGCGGCACAGTAGTAAGCTTTGCTGCCTCACAATTCCTCTGGATCAATCCTGAGCTTGGATTACAGACTGGACAGATTTTTCAAGGTGTTCCCATTGTCCACATCTTTGTCTCCTCTGGGTTCTCCAGTTTCCTTCCTCCTTCCATAAACTTGTATGTGGATGGGTTTGCAAACAGAGCTGTGGTGGGGCATATCCCACCACGGAAAGAAGGTCCCCTGGGTTAGAGTCCCAGGCCCGGCAAGGGCGTTTCTGTGTAGAGTTTGCATGTTCTTCTGTCTGGCTGTTCCAAATTGCCCCAATTAGTGTAAATAAGAATAGTGAGAATGTGTGTTGGCCCTGTGACGCTCTGTTGAGCTGTTTAGGGTGTACCTCGCCTTCGGCCAGTGTCAGCTAAGATAAACCCCAGTCGTCTCCTTACCCTAATAGGATTAAGCGGTTCAGCAAATGAGTGAGTGTGAGTGAGTCCAAAGACATGCACATTAGGCTAACTGGCTGTTCCAAATTGCCCCTAGGTGTGAGTGTGAATGGTTGAGTGTGTATTGGGCCTGTGATGGTCTGGCGAGCTATTTAGGGTGTACCACACCTTCAGCCAGTGTCGGCTGAGATAGGCTCCAGCCTCCCTGTGAATAGGATCAGGATCACTGGTGTCTCAGAAGTAGCATGTGTACCTCAACAAACACACACACATACACACACACAGAAAAAGAGAGAAAGAGAGAGATAGAAAGAGAGAGAGAGAGAGGTTGTTAGGTATATAGTGGAATGGTTAAAGAAGACAGTTTATTAGTGCTGAGTGCAAGCATAGACTCCAGCATGACTGACTATGACAGCATAACTGAAAAGAGAGAACCAGAAGGAAGACAGACATGAGGGAACCCTGTGACATTAGTCAATCAGCCACTCCTCTGTCGATGGAACTGTGTGAGCATGTGAGAGTGAGGGAGTGACAGCATCCCAACATCACAGGTTACCTGAGCTCGCTATGCCTGAGAAGGCCCAGATTTGCTCCTTTAACTAATAAAAGGCTTTTGACAAAATGCTTGACTAAACAAGCATGGTCTTAAAAACAGAGACTGTGTCTGGGTCCCTAACATTAAGTGGAAGACTATTCCATAACTGTGGGGCTTTGTAAGAGAAAGCTCTGCCCCCTGTAGTAGTCTTTATTATTTGAGGTATCAGTAGGTAACCTGCACCTTTTGATCTTAGTGGGCGTGGTGGATCATAAACGACAAGAAGTTTGCTAAGATAATGTGGCGCAAGACCATTAAGTGCTTTATAGGTTAAAAGTGGTCTTTTACACTTATATATGCGATATTTAATTGGGGGCCAGTGCAGTGTAGATAAGATAGGGCTGATGTGTTCAGTGGACAGACAACCAATCCAGGATGTTTACTCACCTCCAGATCCATCACATCCCCTGAGCAGGAAAAAAAGGTTACTGACAAGGAATTAATGAACAAATGTCATTTATGTACAACCCAGCAGTTGTTATTATTAACATTTAATCACAGATCATACAGAAGAGCAGAGTGAACATTTTCATTCTCAGATTTCTCAGTGCACTGACAAATCCCTTACTGCATTCCCATCACATTATGGAATATAATATTTGATGAAATGCTTTGAAACCCAGGGCACGTCTGCACATCTTGCCATAATGATAGCCGACCGGGGAGCATGCATGAATGAGATTGTTTTATGTCGTTTCGATTTTAACACTAAAAAAACGGTCAGAAAAAGTGCAATCAAACAAAGGTGCTTTGCGTCAGCTGTCTCCACATCAAAGGAGACAAGGAGCTCGCATTTCATCATTAGCGTGACATGCCTGTGTATTTTCTGAATATGTCTGACAATTCAAAAAGTCTCATTGATTTGTCGTCCTCACTTTTCACTTTGTTGGAAATCCCTCAGCAGAACACAGCCGAGCGACAAATGGGCAAATCCAGGAGATTTAAGAAATGATTTACTGCCCGTGTATGATCTTCGATTCATCTTTTTTTTTAACTGTAGGGAAGCTTAATTGTGAGAGATTTGAGAGGATTTTTGCTATTGCACTCCCCAACACACACACACACACACACACACACACACACACACACACACACACACACACACACACACACTCTGAGAGCATTCAGGAATTGCTTCATTTTATATTTGTCATTCTGACTGCGTCCCAGCATGCTCAGTTCAGTTAAAAGACTTTGCCAGCTCTGTGCCAAGATCATCATCCCAGAATTATGACTTCACCATTTCCGATGTTCACTAAGAAGTACTAAGACATTTTCCTGTATAATGGCCAATTCCGCTTTTCATTATAACACCATTTTAACTGTAGATTATCATAAATAAATTTTACAAATCTTTGGTACAAGCTCAGCTGTTTGTCATTTATCCATCTTGTTATTTTTAGATGCTATTTACACTTTCTATTTCTATCCATCTATTAATTAATTCATTCATTCATTTATTCATTCCTCATGCATTCATTTTCTGAACCGCTTAATTCTAACTAGGGTCATGGCGAGGCTGGCGCCCATCGAGGGCAGAGTACACCCTGGACAGCTTGCCAGGCCATCACAGGGCAGAAACACGCTGACGGCAATGCAACCTACTCTTGACGAAAGTCAGCAATGGTTCTTTTACATGCCTTTCACCACAGACAGTGAGAGACATGGCTGGCCTTTGATAACCTAGTTAGCTGCACTGCGGGGGACAGCAGTGACAACCTGGTGATAATGGGGCTTAAACCCTCGTCCTTAAGATCAGTAAGGCAGCACCCTTCCACCAGGCCACCACTGTCCCCACTCATTCATTCATTCATTCATTAAATTAATTAATCTTCAATAACTGCTTTATTCTGGTCCCGACCAATTCCAGCAACACTGGGCACAAGGAGGGAGAACTCACTCACTTGGCATCCCATGGCACCTTATGAAAATCTTGTGTGTGGGGGGGTGTTGTTAGCATGTCCACCCTACAACATGAAGGTCCTGGGTTTATGTCCCAGGCTCAGCGATGATGTTTTTGTGTGAAGTTTACATGTTCTCCCTGTGCTTGCGTGAGTTCCCTCCAGGTACTCCGGTTTCCTCCGACTGTCCATAGACATGCACATTAGTCTTAATGGCTGTTTCAAATTGCCCCTAGGTGTGAGTGTGAATGGTTTTGTGTGCGCATTGGTCCTGTGATGGACTGGTGAGCGGTTCAGGGTGTAATCCTCCAGCCTCCTCATACGCTACCCTAATATTAGGCAGTGGCTTATTGATGCGAAGGTCATTGGTTCAATCCCCAGTACCACCAGGCTGCCACTGTTGGGCCCTTGAGCAAGGCCCTTAACCCTCAATTGTTCAGTTGTATAAAAAAAAATTAAAAAATAAATAAATGTGAGATGTAAGTCGCTCTGGATAAGGGCGTTAGCCAAATGCCGTAAATGTAAATGTAAATGTAATATGCTAGAGCCTCACACCAAGGCTCTCAGTGTTTATAGAAGTTTTTCACCTACATCACAAAACCCTGTGATTATTTGTTTATGAAGCAATTTTAATAGGTCAAAAATTCTCTGGTAAACATTTCTGTTCCCTATTTGCCCCTGAATGCCTGTTTATAGCTCATATTTCCTGTAGTTGTTTGTAAAGTACAATGCGCTGAGTCTTGTGTGTCATTTAGTAAGCTGCTGTTGTTTGTGTTTGTTGGGGAGATTTATTCTATCTTGATTTACAGCTCTAGCATATTACTGAGGCAAGTATTTGGAGAACTCCTAAAAGCCCTGCCTGCATGACATCATGCAGTTCTGTGCCCTTCTAAAATAGGAGTTTCCCCATTTCTGACATTTTGAGGGGTGGCTGTGACCTGTGTGAAAGACCCAGAGGCAGACAGGGCAGCCTCCAGAGGCTCATGATGCAGTGTCCAATGAAAAGCTTCCCTTCTCTAGATGAGGCTCTCCAATGGAGAACTCCCTCTAAAGAATCCTGCAAAGGTGTCATCACTGCTCCATTTGGTGAATCCTATGAGGGCATACCCATGGTCAAGTCATACCCATGGTTAAAGTTCATATCCATGCCAGAGACCAATGTGGCACTCTTCAGCATAAACCCCATACCCGAGCCATTGTTCAGCTCCAAGTTCTTGCCCACAGGTTCTGTGTCGATGTTTGTACCTGATTCCCGGCATATGCCTGCGTCCATGTCTATGCCTATATATGAGCCTATGTCTATACGTATTCTTGGGTCCATTTCCAAGCCTGTGACCAAGCCCATGCCTATTCCTATGCCAGAGGCCAATTTGGTGGCCCCAGACAACATATCCATGCCCATAAGTAAGCCTGCATCCATTACCATACTCATGTCTGAGATCTACAGTGTGGTCTTCAGCATCATGCTCATTCCCAAGGGCCCAGGCCTTCCAGTTCGTTAGATGATGCTGGGAAGTACAGTACTGTGCAAAAGTCTTAGGCACATGTTAAGGAATGGTGTAGAACAAAGATGCCTTATATTTACATGTAAATAATAACATTAAATTGAACATCTCTACATAACAATTATATAAAACACAGTAAACAGTAAGAAATGAAACTAATTCAATATTAGGTGTGATGACTTTTTGCTTTAAAATTATAATCACATCAGGTAGAGTTTGTGCAGTTTTACAAGTACAGTATCTACCGGGTGTCTTATAGAACCAGCAAGAGTTCTCCTGGAAATGTTGACTGTCACACTTGATTCTTTATTTGCATGTAAATCGCAGCAGCCTTCATTATATTTTTGTCTGAAAAGTGGTCTCTTATACGGAATATGCTGCTTTCTTTACTGACATACTGTACTAACACTTTTTTTAATGTAACCTTTCATTTTGTGCTGGAAAACTAATGTTTGGAAATCTAAAGTGTTGGGTAGGTGTTCTGTGATGTAACTCCGTCTTGAGTGAAAGAGCAGAAAGAGGTGGTGTTTCAGTGGCCTGTTTCATTGGACTTCTGGGTTGGGTGCCATTTGTTTTTACAACCACATTGATTTGTTTTTGTTTATGTGTTTTCTCCTTCCTTGAAATTCATCATGTTTCATGATCATTCAGGCTCGTGTCCCATTTGCCCTTGAAAGTGTTATGCTCAGTGTCTTGTGCCTGTTGTTTTCTAAGTCTTTGTTTTTCGTGTATGTTACTTTCGTTTTGTTTTTTTTACTTTGCCTTGTTCCCTAATTTTGTTTTATGGATTTTGCCAACCTTGTGTTGTTTGCCGATTGACTGAACATGCCTGATTCCTGTTTAGATGCTACTTCTTGTGCTTATTCCATTCATTTATTTACTGCTTATCCTTCAGGGTCATGGGGAAAGCTGTAGCCAATCCCAGCCACTTCAGTCAAGAGCATGGTACACACTGAACAAGTCACCAATCCATCAGAAGGCTAAAACAAAGATAAACAACCACACTCATCTTCACACCTAGGGACAATTTAAGCTTGCCAGTTGCCCTTATTCACATGTCTTTGAACGTTGTGAGGAAACTGGAGCACCCAGAAGCAACACCCTCAAGCACTGGACAAAGACGCAAACTCTACACAGACAGGCCACAGTTGGCCGAGAGTGTCGAATCCAGAACATTCTTGCTATGAGGTGACAGTTCTAATTACTGCACCAACAGGTCAATATATTTATTTATATTTAGACTGGCATTATTGGCATTTGAAAGACGCACTTATCCCAAACGACTTACATTTATAATTTTTATACAGCTGAGCAATTGGGGGTTAACAGCCTTGCTTTTGGAGGCAATTGGGGGCAGCCGTGGCCTAAAGGTTGCTGCACCTTCCCTTCCTCCACCTTCATGGCTGAAGTGCCCTTGAGCAAGGCACCTAACCTCCAACTGCTCTCCAGG
>JBCNYH010000024.1:13838836-13852312 GCA_039654325.1 Tandanus tandanus
GTGTGTGTGTGTGTGTGTGTGTGTGTGTGTGTGTGTGTGTGTGTGTGTGTGTGTGTGTGTGTGTGTGTGTGAACAAATTAAAAAATATGTGAGCACTATGACTGAAAGGTTAAATGGGTGGCCACACTAAATACTTTTTTCTCAAAAAAGAGACTGTTATTTTTGTTATTAATATATATTGTTGTTTGTTTACTTATTCTCATCAATATTACATGAAATAAATAATTGAATAGTACTTGGTTTCTGACTTATCTTCATTTTGTTAAGTGTATAATCATCACTGCACACTACTAGTCGGAATGATTTTTTTGGTTGTCATTGCCTACCAAAGCATTGTTCAATACATTTTCAATTTAATTTTTTACTTACTTTTATTAGGAGCCCTTTTAGACCAAAGTTGTGGTGTATAATCTTCACTGCACACTATTGTGTGTGTGTATATATATATATTTATATATATATATATATATATATAATTCAGGAGGCACCCTTGCTCAACATGCAGCATGTAGGCTGCAGAGGCAGCAATGTCTCAAGCTCAAATACAGCTGATTACATCTGTTTTCCTGTTGATCTGTGCAGGGGAAAAAAACTCTTTCACTCAGTCTATTGATGTGTATGAAAGCTATGATTTCTATTTTTAGACATAGACTTGCCAGAGAGACTGACAGAAAATGCACCTGGCTTGCTTGCTGCTGTTCTTATGCTTCAGGGCTCTTGGCTGGGGAAATCATGCTGATTGTCAGAAAGTAAGAATACATGAATCTGAAAAACTGTCCATTCCCCATGTAGTGACATTTCTTGTCCTTGTAATATGTCACTGACAGACAGTGTGAGATGTCAGAGACAACACCTTAAAGGGGCAAAAGTAGTAACTTTGTATTTTGATATCATTTTCTGGAAATACTAATACAGTGTAATGATTAAAACTTTTAAAAGACCACTCTCATTGTACAATATAAAGCCAGTTTAAAATACAGTATCAAGCTTTTTATTATGTCCCTCAGGTTAAAAAAAAATTTGCAACTGAGCATGATGCAACTGTGACATGATTACAGTGCTAAATTGAATAAATGTGGTATCAAAAGGACTCTGACAAACTTTTTTGATACTTAAAATACACACAGAAATTTTAGCTGCTCTGGATAAGAAAGGACAGTCTAGATATCCTGCATGATACTAGATGAAGGCTGTGATGCCCTGGAGCAACTTACACATTAGATTTAGAAAATCTTCTATTTAAACATTGAATTTGCATTTAAGGTAATTTACTAGTTTGCATTACTGTTTGTAAGCCTTATATCTCCAAGCAGCTTAACTGATTGGCTCTTTTTATAATTTAAAAGATTCTGTGCAAAAAGAGAATATTTTGTGTTGTTTATTCAGTCTTCGAATGAATATGATCAGTTTCTACCCACTCACACAACGTGTACAAACACTTGACATTCTCCCATAGGTCAAGAAAAGAAGCTGGCCAGTTACTCATCCTGCTTTCTGCCATATGTCCAACTTGGACTCAGGGCATTAGGCCTGAAAGCCTTACAGCCTTACTGCTTACTCATTTTCACAAAAAAAAATTGGGACAATTTTCTTACAACAACTGATGATTTATATAATTCTAATGAAGCCGAAGATCACTTCGCAAAAGCCACAACACCAATTTGAATCTGCTTCTAATATAATTCATTTATTCATTTTCTGAACCACTCAAGCCTTACTAGGGTCGCGGGGAGGCTGGTGCCCATCTCAGCCGACTCTGGATACACCCTGGACAGCTCGCTAGGCCATTTCTGGGCAGAAACATGCTAACAGCAACCCAATGACCTACTCTTTACGAACAACAGCAATGGTTCTTTTACATGCCTCTCACCACAGACAGTGAGAGACATGGCTGGCCTTTGATAACCAAGTTAGCTGCACTGGGGGGACAGCAGTGACAACTCGGTGATAACGGGGCTTGAACCGCTGATCTTTGGATCAATAAGCCAGCACCCTACCACCAGGCCTCCAATGCCCCTGCTTCTAACAGGGCAGCCGTAGCCTAATGGTTAGGGAAGCGGCTTTAGTAATAAAAGGTCACTGGTTCGATTCCCGAACCAGCATGAAAAATGTCATGAAAAATGGAGTGAACTGCACCTTCCCTTCCCACACCTTCATGGCTGAAGTGCCCTTGAGCATATATATATGCAAACACACAAACACACACACACACACATATATATATATATATATACTACATGGGAATGGCACAATCTGACTGGTGCGCTATCTCTGGATTAAAAATCATTATTCTGAGTGAATCAAAGATGGACATTCATAGTCACCTGAAGCAAATAGTGTCATTATTGCTCTTAAAAATAGAAAAATAAGTCATAAAATTTTGCATACGGTAACTGGTTAGATTTAAAGGGAGTTTTGCCCCTAGCTGCATATGATGGCTTCTTTCCCGAGCCCGGTTCCTGAGAGCAGGCCAATAAAGTTGTGTTTGGTGAAAAAAAAACATTGAAAATAATACATACTTTTTTTTACCATCAAATTGTTTGATTCCACATGTCGGTGCTTTTTCTTTAATAAGTATAGTATGAATTGAATAGTCCCTGAAACATTCTGTATCGTCGACTATTTAGCGACATCAACCTCATCTTCAGTGCGTAATTGTTCATCATTCCTGATTAATAAAGGTATGGGCAACCCAAATATCCTTTTTTTTGTAAAGAATACTTTGTTTTTAAAGATTTAAAAGTTAACAGACTCAAGGCTAGCCTTGCAACATTAGCTTCATCAAACAGATTCATTCTGAAATGCAGTTTCCCCCCGCAGTCAGTTCAGTTGATGAGTCATGGCTTCATTTTCACAGCTCGACAACACTCAACTAGTCAGATAATTAAAAAGTCATTGTGCCTCTGCACACTTGACTCACAAATTTGAGTGTTTAGAATTACATGACAGTCTTCACAATCACCAGTGATATCAGGGTCATATTACAGCATGCTGTCGTTTCTATATTTTGCATAAACCATACACCAATGGAAACCTTGTGCTTTTAATGTAAATACAACCGTACTGTAGTCATAATGATGCTTTTAATTCTTAGTAAGGTTGAGTCATAATTTAGCAGCTCTCCAAGTCATTTCAAAGTCATTTCACCATCTAGTCTTTAAGCTATTACTTAAGTCAAATCCGAATCCTTAGGAGACAGGGACTAAGGCTACTGACTTGGATGCGACTCAAGCAGCATCCACACGGAAAGCAATGCTTTGCCATTAAAGTGTCATCATCTCTTGTTGCCTAGGTAACCCTCTCACATGTTTCATGATTAAAAATCTTTCCAAGTGAAACTGTGAACAACACCGAGGTAGCTCCTTACAGTAGATCCCAGAGACCTTTTATTATCATTATAGTATATTATTTTACCTTATTGTAGCTCACATTATCATAATTATTATTATTATCATTATTATTATTATTGCATCACAAATATGGAACCAAGACTCTTGTGCATCATGAAGCGAAAAAGGTTCCTCACAGGAAATGCCAACCAGTTCAGAAATGTGGACAAAAAAGAACTTGTTTCCAGTTATTATTTTTGTAAAAATCCTGTGTGGTCGCAAAGCACAGGATATTTAGGCACGGTAGTAATGAGCTGTTCTTGTTTGTTGAAGTAGGTGGAATAATAACATAATGTGTTCGTTGCTCCTACAGAAAATGTTTTTGGGAAGTCCATGTTTGGTGGCATCTGTCAATCAATGGTAATTTAAGCTCTGATTGGTTATCGTTCGAATCGCATCGCGTGAAACCTGTACCTGTCCACTTTATTTCGCCTGAAAAAAATGTACCTGTTATTGCTCATTTTACTGGCTTTCAGTGACTTGATGTGGTTGCTTGTTGCTGATCGCTTCTTGTGCGGATGCCCCTTTAAGATCTTTACACATACAGGGTGAGGTGATAAACTATGTGTGAGTGCAAAAAATCATTGATGAATTTAATGCAACATTAATATTCACATCAAACACAAAGCAATTACGCGAGCTCTACCATTCTGCATTATATTTGCCCAACCTACATCCTGATTGGTTTAATGTGTTCCTTTTGGAGACTGAATATTAGGAAACTGACCCTGCTGTGAGAAAAAATTTATACATTTCACTTTGTTGCACACAAACATTTCTCTTTGATGTCAAAATGTTCATTTATGGGTTAGTTGTTCAAAAAATATATTGTAGGACAAAAGAAACTAATCATGCTGTATGCATAAAGACCTTTAAGTTCCTGCCATGAAAATTGTTACTTTCATTTGTCAGAATACAAACTGTTCTGTTACAGGCTTCTTGTATAAAAACTTTGAGGGTGACAAGCATAAATGCAGTATCAAATGGAATAAATGTGGCACCAAGCATAACATGGATGATTATTTACTTATTAATTATTATTATTATTATTATTATTATTATTATTATTATTATTATTTAGGTTACAGGAAAATTATGTACATTTAGGTCAGACTTATTTCATTCTCACAAGCCAGAAATCTAGCATACTGGACAGTCTATCCTGCTGCTGTTTTCTCAGCTAACAATGTTATGTTTTAACAATGCTCCTACAATGTTGCACAAAAGTTGCAATATCGTTATTTGTAGACTCCTAAAAAAAACATTGTTAAAAAGTTATACGTAACATTTTCAATAAATGTCTCAAATCTGTTGTCAGTAGATTACAGTAACATTAATTTGCAAGCACTGTGAGCATGTGTACTGTGATTTCCTTTTCAGCACCTGCATGATTCACTGAAAAGGAAACCCCAGGGCCTGGATGTGTGTGGCATATTTGCAAATGTCAAAACAAAGTTGTGCACAAAAGTCATGTATATTTTCTCAGTAAAGAACGTTTAGATATGGTTTTGTGCAATCAAACAAATTATGACTGTTATGCAACGTTACAACTGCCATGCATTGTGTGTTAGCTGGGTTAGCATCCTTTTGTTTACATGCACATGTGAAACACAGCCATGGGCTTTAGGGATTTGGGCTTTTCTCTATAATGACTTTTACACTGGGGTGGCATGGTGGCGTGGTGGTTAGCACATCCGCCTCACAGCAAGCGGAATTTGAATGTTCTTCCTGTGCTTTTATTTTGCTAAAGCTTTGGAAATTTGTTTTGGAATGAAACATGTTTGAATGAAAACCCCTGCTTTGCACCAGAAAGCTTGCCACATTCAAAAGTTAGGGTTTTTTTAATAGAGAAAACTGGCGCATAAACGTGCAGGGATACCATGTCATCTTCAAGATTCTGAAGCTTGTTGCCAGAAAAGTGTACAAAATATATCAGATGCTGCATTACTGGTGGGTGGATGCTGGAGCTAGTTCAAAATGTGAGAAACATATCACTATCTACAGTAGAATGCATTGAAATGCCGAAGGGGCTGTTGTATGAAGTAAATGCAATACAGTTTATATGCTTTTGATTGCATGGCTATGACTATGTGTGGCTATGACATTAAAATCCAGCATGTTTACAGTGAATGTTGACATAGTCTTTAAACTTTGAGATAAGTTTGGAAAAAACTATAGGTATCGATCTGCCTCAGGTGACAAAACGTCACATAGTTGATGCTTGTGTCATGATGGATGACTTCTGGTACACATGAGAATTTTATTCCCTATAAGCGTTAATCAGCAGTGGTAATCATTTGCTGTGCCAAAGAGAGCTCCATGCAATACGCACACAATATCTCACAAAAAGCCCTGAATGCTTTGTGATGAATATGATTCCTTTTTATAGACTCGACTGTGATTTTTTTTTTCCTCCCCTCTCTCACACTTCTGCTCCCATTCATCTTCTGAAATTTATTTGGTGGCCCGAGAGCTTCTGCAGAGTTGACAGCTCTTGATTTAGGCTGTGATGTGGCTGCTGCCTCTCCAAATAGACTCTTTATGAGGCGAAGTGCATCATATTGATTCGTGCTGAGCAGGGACATGGAGTAAACATGCTTCGTTGTTGTTGCTGCAGTGCTTGCATGAGTGGCAAGGCTGTATGTGAGCTGTTTTATATTTGTGACTAAAAAGCATGTCATTTCTTAGATGGATGACAGACATTTTGGGAAAAGAAGAAGCAATTTGTATTATTTTCTTTTGAGATCTTGAGAAGTGCAACTGCTATGCAACATGCTATGTAACTTCAAATCACCTTTTTGATGAATCAGCAAAATCACCTTTGTAAAAACTTTGCAAGACCAAAAAATAGGCAATGTTAGAGTTTGGTGTCACGTTGCAGGCCAAACCAAATGCAGTTGTTAAAATATCAGAGTTCTGTTTATTGTAATTACTGAACAGTCTACAGCCTTCACCATCGGTTTTCTGAGGACGTTTTAATAAATACCAACATTGTGGAAACAGTACAAGGGTGGGAACAGTGTACTAGATGTATATTTATTCTATCCTAGGATACTGTATATGAGCAGCTGCATGCTCTAATTCGCTAATATACTCCTAGGATATTAGTTTATATCCTGTGACCTGAAAAGTGAACTGTTTTTTAGTCATGACTAAAAACTACCTGGTGCTGCTGCCTAGTGCCGCTAGTGACTTCCGCTAGCAAACTGGTTTCTTCATTCTAAACTAACTCCATGAAAAGCAACAATATGTGGAATGAAAGTAAAAAATAGCAAGAATGCGTGTTTTTATTTTTGAATATTATTATAATATTTTTTCATCAAACACGATTTTATCAGACAGGATAGGCCTTCAGCTAACCAGCTAGTTCAGTGCTACCCAGTTAACCCCATTCTAACCTGTTCTCCTGTAAAGTATTTTATGGTGAGAATGTATATATTTTTTCATTTTTAAGAATTTGAAGTTTTGAAATTTGAAACTTGAATTTTACAGTAATAAAAATTGCTATAATTGTTACAATCGAGAGGATAGAATAAGTCAGTTGTTATGCTTCCACACGTCATGTGTGTCTAATAATTTATTATGAGCTCTTACACAAGTTGCTATATATAATGTTTCAGGTGCCTGATAGGAAAAAAACAGATAGAAGAGGAGGAAAAACAAGCAAAAGATATAGGCGTTCAACTGTGTAATTTCTTTATGGTTATAAAGTACACGTAATGACACAGGTTATCACTCATATGTTTGTTATCCTATGGAGTTATTTTGCTCATTCTGACCACTTTGAGTGGTCAGAATGAGCAAAATGGGTTCAGTAGACAGTTGGGCTTGTCATGGAACTGAGAAATCAGAAAGTGCATGTATTCTAAAAAATAGCCGTTCTATAAAACGTCGTAACCCCTCAGCCAGGATGCCTCAAGGGCATTTTTGCAAGGGAAGTTTTGCAAAAGGTAAGCAATAACTGAAAAAAGTTGCAGCGTGCAGCTATGCAAAATTTCAGAAAACTATCATGCATATGATATGATAGCAATGGCCCGGACCAACGTTATATGTTCAAGGTCACTGTGCCAAGGTTAAAGGTAACATATGCGAATTAGCTACCCCACACACAGGTTTAGGTCATAGGGAGTGCCTATGCAAAAGTTCAGAAAGCTGGCCTGTGCGTGAGCCGAGCAAGGGCCCGGAAAAACTTTATATGTTCAAGGTAACTGTGCCAAGGTCAAAGGTCACATATGCAAATTAGCTACCCCACGCACAGGTTTAGGTCATAGGAAGTGCCTATGCAAAAGTTCAGAAAGTTGCCCTGTGCATGAGCCGAGCAATGGCCTGGGCAAAGTTATTGTCATGCCGCCCGCACACCTGCCCGCCCGCCCGCCCGGTCGCCAAGCCAACAACAATACCCCTCCATCCACAACCGGCTGAGGGGTAAAAATTATTGTCCTTTTCATGGCTGTCACAAAATGTCAGGACTTAAGACTCCATTTATAAATGTCCTGACACAAACCTAGGAATGATCAGGTTGACATGTTTACTGTGAAATATTTTTGGACAATGAACACTAACACATTTCCATATTCCACATGCTTTTACTGGACTGCTTTATCTATCTATAGTCCTATTCCGCATCACTGGGTGAATAGGGCCACTTTAATGGTTTCTGCTACAATGTATGTTTTTACTAAAGTGGTTTGGAAGCTTTCTGCAGAAACCATTCCCTAGAAAAAACATCTATTCACACTCACAGCTTCTTGCTGTGGGGCGACCGTGCTAACCGTTACGCAACCGTGCCCCCACTGGTCTATTACACTGTATGTAATTATTCACCTATCTGAGTAATCATACATTTCACTTGCCATCATTTTATTTTCACTTGCTCTACTACTTCTTTAAGCAGTAAAATATTATTTTTTTATTTTTATTTAACCTTTATTTAACCAGGAAAAGTCTATTAAAATATTAAAATAGGTATTAAAAATCTTGTTTACAAGAGTGTCCTGGCCAAGACAGGCAGCAGCACAGTTAACTTTTTTAACAAAGAAAATAACAAAACATCAGAAATACTTTTCCTATTAAATTATAAATTAAAATATATTATAAGTCTGCTGGGCTTTTACACCCGAGCCTAGTGGTTTCCGTAGCGTAAAGTGACTTGGAGTTCAACTCCTGAATGGCACTGACACTAGTCTATCACAGGCGACCTTCCCAGTATTTTTTACTGGTATCCATTTATACTGCTGGGTGGACAGTGGCACACTTTTGGTTGAGACCTTGTTCAGGGGTCTTAGCATGGTGGGGGCCTAACCGGGATTTGAATCCACAACCTCTCAATCATGAGCCCAGGACCCTAACTACTACACCATCGGCCCCACTGAATAAATCATACAATCATAAAAATTTAAGAACAATATATTTTACAAATAAAACTAGTACCAGATTAAAAAAAGAGGAATAAAAAATATTAATAATAAAACAAGGAAAAAAATCCATCCATCAAAGGAATTCAAATCCTGATCTTAGCACTTATGAAAGTTGACCACATTTAATAATATAAAAAGTAAATGTATGGATAACCAAGTGGATTTTTACCAAAAACTATAATAAATGATGCACATTTCACACAATCCCATAGTGTATCTTCTTTGTCTTACACATGCTGACAGCATGTTATGTATATTTTAAGTCCTCTATTTAAATGCAGTACAGCATGTGCAGGTGGCCAGGTGGTCTGAGACCAAACGTAACATTCAAATTTGACCATCCTTCATAACTCATGTATCATTTCTTGTTCTGTCCTGCCTTTACAGGCAAGAAAGTGGGTGTTTGACCTTGGCAAATATGAAAGACCATGCTTACTGACTCCTGCATTTGTTTTTGTGACCTAAATTAGTTTAGAGCTACTGCACTGAATATGTGTGTGGTGTCCTATTTTTGTGGCTATTCACAACCTATTTGTTGTGCATTTAGAAATGTTTGGACAGTTGAATGCTTTTAATTAATGTATGAACAGAAAGCAAAGAGCCAATTAAAAGATTGCAACTACATTCCCTTTTTCATGCTCAATGTGTATTGACAGAAATGTGTGGTCTATTTTATGACAAATGACCTTAATATTTCATTGAAAAGGGAGGTAGAGGTGGACTAATTGAGCACATTTATAAATGGCATTGACCTCTTAATGCACTCTGATTCACTGTAGCACCCTTTCCTTCTCCACTCATCCTCATCACCTCTTTTTGCACATGGTGCGAGGGATGGTAAGACTTTAGTAGCCTTTTAAGCCTCCATTGACACAATCACACACACGCACACACACACACACACACACACACACACACACACACACACACACACACACACACAGAGAAAAGAACAGAACTTAATCTGTGATATCGTACAGATAGATATGTCATGTGATATCTCCAGTAATAGAGATGTAACCATTGTAATGACTGTTATTGGGCATAATACAGCCTGTGTGTGAATATTTTCTCTTTTACACATAGAATGAATTTGTCTTATATCCTTATACACACACACACACACACACACACACACACACACACACACACACATCCATCCATCTATTTTCTATACAGGTTATCCATCAGGGTCACAGGGGAAACTGGACCCAATCCCACCTGATGTTGGGCAAGAGGCGGGTATACCCTCAACAGGTCTATTGCAGGGCAAACACCAATCTATTGCAGGGCTAACAGACACACACACATCCATCCATCTAGTTTCTATACAGGGTTGCGGGGACACCTGGATCCAATTCCTCCTGCTGTTGAGCAAGAGGTAGGAACACCCTGAATAGGTCTATTGCATGGCTAACACACACACACACACACACACACACACACACACACACACATAGTTATTTAGTGATCTACAAAAATCTTTTTTTAGTCATTCATTAAATGTGTGTTTGATATAGAGGGCATAAAAAATGAAAACAGGAAAATGGCAGTGCTTTAGGCTAGAGAACAGAGGGCGATGCTACAGAAATAGAAACAATTCTGTTCTGGCATTTTGAAACACTCCCCTCCACCACCCTCACCCCAACCCCCACCCCCCACCCCCACCGCCTCTTTTGGCGTCAGCAAGCTAATTTAGGAATCAAAAAGAATCCATTATAGATTTAAAGCAACACAGATATTACAGAGCAGTTAGTCTGACCTTAATCCTATGGCACGCAATAAAAATGCCAATCACACTTTTTTTCTCTCTGGATCTTTCTCTGGAACCTGTGTAGGAGGTTGCCTGCCTTGTGTTTACCCAGTCGGTGAGTTTCTACCTACGCAGAACCCCTGTAGAGAAAATCCCACACTGCTGCAACGTGCCATTGCCTTGACTGTGAGACTGAGAGAGAGAGAGAGAGAGAGAGAGAGAGAGAGAGAGAGAGAGAGAGAGAGAGAGCACCATTCTCTATCTCAGCTATGGCCATATGGACAATCTGTGAAATGCCTAGAGGGCACCAAAAGTGTTTCAAATAAAATATTGCGCTTATCTGTTGAGATAAAAATGGATAATAATGAACAATTCATGTTAATCTTTTCTCTATCCAGAATAATTATTCGCAATGATCCTGTCCAATATTGCATCATTACGAGTGCCCTAAATAGGCTGAACAATGGATTCTACACGAGGCTACTTGTTAAACATGAACTGGGTTTATGTCATTTGTTGTCAGTCACTCTTGGTGACAGATAATCATTGTGATCATATTAAGCTTGTGGCATTTGTAGGGAAGCAGGTAGCATTGCTGTCATATAGCTCCAGGTGTCCCCGGTTTAATCCTGAACTCAGGTTACTGTTTATGTCGTGTTTCATGTGTTCTCCCCGTGTCTGTGTATTCCCATTAGTTCCCAACTCTCAATAACATGCAGTTAGGTGGACTGTATTCTCTAAATTGTACACTGGTGAATGTGTGTAAATGTGTGTATGTATGTGATGGATCATTGCCCATCCAGATTGTATTCCGGTATCATTCCCAGTGTTTTCAGTATAGGCCCTGGATCCACTGCAGCAATAAAAAGGATAAAACACTTGTTGAAAATTAATAAGATTGGAGATTTGGGAGACAATAATTGTAATGATCAGAACCACAGAAGAGAATGGTCTTTATCTAGCCCTCAGTGACCACACTGTCGTTTTTATATGTTAAAAGTAATAAGGCAGTCAAGCACCAAGGAACATATCAGCATGCATGTTCATATTATGTTCACATGCATGGATCTGTCCTTGGAGTAGGGCGGCACGGTCTTGGGGTTCAAGCTGCGACGTTTCTGTGTGGAGTTTGCATGTTCTCCCCATGCTCCTGTTTGTGTCCTCCACAATCCAAAGAGATGCATTAGTCTAATTCGCTGTTCTAAATTGCCTCTAGGTGAGGAAGTGGGTGTGAATGGTTGTGTGTGTTGGCCCTGCAATGGTCTGGCAAGCTGTTCGGGGTATACCCCAGCTTTGCCAAATGTCGGCTGAGTTAGGCTCCAACCTACCCACGAAATTTGAGAAATCATGGTTCAACAAGTAAGGTTCTGCAGGCTAAAAATCAGATAGTGCTAAGTTCATATGCTGGCATTGCCAAGATATCACTGATTGGAGCATGACCAGAGTCCATAACCTTCACTCTCTGCTCAGATCAGTATAGATAAAAGTATCTGACAAGTGAGTACATAAAAAATAAACTATTAGTGTACAGCTTGTTTGTATTAGCTACAGAGGTGATCTACAGGGGAAAAATCCATTAAATTGTCAAATGTTATAAAATGAAAACGCCTCCAATATCTCCAGTGTGCAGTATACAACTACACCCCCACTCAAAACCCCATATTGGGCCTCATTTATCAAGATGGGTACAAACAGATTTATGCATAAATCTTTAGTATGAGTATTTACACAACAAATTAGGCATTCATGAAAATCCCATAAATTAAAAAAAAAACCTTTTATATCTTAGACCTGCTCCTGAATTATTGTAAATTTATCCATATGAAGACTAGCTAATAGGATGTCATTTGTATTGACTACTGCTTTAATGTATATATGCTGTCAAGTTTAAGCTGCCTATTTCATTTTGTTTACATCATTTACCAGGCACCCTTATTCAGATCAACGGGGTACACTCTGAACAGCTCGCCAGACCATTGTAGGGCAACACACACAACCAGTCACACTTTCACTCACACTTAGGGTCAATTTGGAACAGCCAATTGGCCTTATTTGCATGTCTTTGGACTGTGGGAGGAAACCGGAGTACTCAAAGGAAACCCGTACAAGCATGGGGAGAACATGCAAACTTCACACAGAAACACCCTTGCTGGGCATGGGGCTCGAACCCAGGACCTTCTTGCTGTGAAGTGAAAGTGTTAACCATTACGCTGCTGTGCTGCCCAATGAAGTAAATAAAGTAAATAAAACTAAGAATTTAACAATTACAAAAGAATTGCTGCCGTATACAGAGAGGAAGGTTTGTCTGTACATGGCTGGAAATCACAAACAAATACATCTAGTTATTGAAATAGCAGCGACTTAAAATAATTTCCACATCTGTTTTTCCACACCTTACCCTCATGGTTTATTTTATACTCATAGTTGTGACTTCATGCAAATCAACTGTGCCGTACGCATGGCTGGACATTTACAGGTGACTGGTGTTCATTACCATACACATGCAAATACCAAGAAAATCAGTGTTTCCCGAACATTTGTAAATCCAGCATAAATTTGTTGTTTGGTTCGGTTCATGCAAACATTTACAAGCAATTTTACTAAATGATGGATAACTGAGTCTCTCTGTTAGCAGGTCCATGGCGAGTTTAAATTAATGTATTTCTTGTACTGCAAAAAAAAATTATGGATTCAAGTGAGAAATGGGGAAAAGGAAATGAATAGTGAATAACGATGAATACAATGAAGGTTTTTCAGTTTCCCTTCCAAAGACATGATACTGGGTAGTAGGTGGACGGGCAACTTTAAATTGGCCCCCTCTCTCCATCTCTCTCTCTCTCTCTCTCTCTCTTTCTCTCTCTGTGTGTGTGTGTGTGTGTGTGTGTGTGTGTGTGTGTGTGTGTGTGTGTGTGTGTGT
>JBCNYH010000024.1:13916352-13928689 GCA_039654325.1 Tandanus tandanus
CAGTATACCAGCGGTGTCATGTCTCAGATACAATACATTGAATAAATTAAACTGCTAAACTGTATGTTTGGTGGCATACTGTGATGCCGGAATGGTTTAAGTAGCCTCAGTCTGTTTATAATGGATCACCAGCAAGTAGTATAGATTTTTTTTTTATAATAATTAAAGCAGGTTTATAAAGAAGACTTAACAAAAAGATTCATTTTCATCATTTGGTCATACTGGCTCAATGTTTATAATAAAGGAAATTAGAATGCCATAATAATCATGATTACCAGTTTTGTTGTTATTGTACAACCAGTTTCGTGCACTATGATTACTTTCATTTCAAAGGTTCAGGTTTTAAATCACTAAATATTTTTGCTGTGTCACCTTCTAGTTACTTATCCTGAAACTTATCCCATAGAAAACTGTCCAGGTACAGGTGCTATTCTTATCCTACACCTTCTCCAAATCATCATTGCTTAGACAACATTGTAGATATTGAAAACTCTTCATACATTATCATGGGCTCACATTTAGTTGTACTGCTTTAGGATGAACGAAATACAGAGCATTTGCATTTCTGTGTCTTCTGCAGTTGTTCACTGGCTATATATCACCTTGGGCCTTAATCCCTGTGCACCGAGCTGACTGTAGCTCTATGATTGTGTGCAACCGACTTGTCTCATCAACGCGGCTTTTCATTCAACACGCGTACAAACAAGAGAGAAGTAATCGGATCACTCACAGCGAGGATTGGGAGGTTTACCGTTTCCCTGCATGACTATATTTACAGGCTGCCGACAGCTTGAGTGTGTTCAATTATGAGAACACAGCAAGTACTTTTCTTTAAAAGGCACATTCTGTGCAGACCTGGACACATTCGCTATGTGCCAACAACTGTACACAGCATCATACAATTATTCTGTCATCGTAGGGTTCGAGTGATGAATGATAAGCTAAACTATCAATTACGCTTTCACTCTTTGATCTGAACAATTCCCATGTAACAGGATGCTGGAAAGGTTCTCTGTCTTCTTTTTGCTCTGTAATGAATAAACTACAGTACATGAAAATGAGCTACCATGGAACAGATCCTTCACATTGTTTCTTGCATAGGCTTGTTTTAGCAAAGTATAGCATGTGAATGTTTTGTCGAATAAGAGTCTGAAAGTATAAAGTGGGCCTAAACCACTTATCCATATTGTTCCAGTGAACAGAATATTGCAATGTTAAGGCTTGCAAAAACAGGTGTGTATATGCAAATTAGTGTTGTTGTGGCAGGTGATAATATTAGACAGGAGGGAAGCAATATAATATCTATTAGTAGATCGGCAGGGAAACTATCAGGGCTCACCAACGCACCATTTCATGAAGGGGGTGTATGGGGTGGTCAGGGAGGGCTAGTACCTCTTGAGGATCTGTCGCACCCTTTCAAAGGATGGGTCGTCCATGTTGGTCCCCACCTGACTCCCAGCTTACACCTATGACGCTGCATGGCTGTTTCCAACTCCCAGCCAGGATCAGCCTCGGACATCCCCTGTCCACCCTGTAACAGATGGTTCAGAGCAAGGATATGCCTGATCAGCCATCTTTGTACACACCCAACCTGTTAGTGATGATGTGAAGTCGAGATCATCTTCTCCAGTGAAGGACAAACATCATATCATGAAGACCCAACGGTGGCAGAATAAGCATGATGTGGGACAAACTATAAATACAGACACATTTAAAGAAAGATAGAGATTTTTGATTTCACATTGATTTTTTTTAAAGTTCAGATATTATACCCATTTTCAGATCTTTATATTTTATTTTGGGCACCAGTGGAGCAGCAAAGTATTATTCCTAATTCAAAAATCTCCACAGTTCTTCAGGAGGCTGCTTCCTCACCTCCCCTTGAAACACTGATTTTGAGTGCATACTGGAGGAACTGTTTGACTTCCTCCTCCTATTTATGGTCTTTCTGCTTTCTGTGGCTACTCTGCACTAATTAGTCACCTGAAAGCTCCACGCTCAGTGTGCTGGGAGTCAGACCGAGCTTATCAGAAGGTCCAGCACTCCGTGTCTCACTAGTGTGCCAGCCAAAATACATACATACATACATACATACATTATCAGCAACAATCTTGTGTTTACAGACAGCAGAAAAATCCTAGAGGGAAAACTCAGACATGCCCTAACCTCGTTATTCGACAGTCTAGCATCATCTAACATGGCTATTCAACACTGTAACAACGTTTATGGGTCAGAAAAGTGGAAAAAGTTAAATATCTCCCTTTTAAGTGTTTCTAGTCTGCAGTGCATTCTTTCTGACCCCAAGCTGTGCGTTCTTTGACCACCAACTAGGTAACAGATAAATTGATAGAAGTGTCAGAGCATGAGGTAAAAACATATAAATCCAAATGGCAATCAAATCAAGAGGCGTTTTAATCTGTGTTACTAACTGCAATACAGGATATTTTCATCCATGCTCATTTATAGTGGTGTTGCACTTCATTTCACTAAATTTCACAATAATCCACTGTGAATACCCTGTTATAGTGATGTCTTTTTATCTTTGAAAGATAGTTGAGCTTAACCCTGCTAGCCCATTTATTTTAGCTGACCTGATGGGTACATAAGATGTAGAGAGCAAAAGCAGACCAAGCCTGCCAGCAGGATGTGAGACAGGATGAGTCTGGTGATGAGAATATAATGGGCTTTGCTATGCAATATATCACTGTGCCTGTGTTCATAATCCTCTGCCGAGTTACTATCCACTAAATATTCACCCAGCAGATATGATAAAACAAATCCGTTTGTGGATTTAATAAAACTTGTAGTTTTTAGACTTGGAAATATCTAGAAATGCAACATTTTATATACTCATAGTTACACTGACATTTAAAAATGCTTTGTTGGACAGGATTCAAGGTAATTGAAAGATCATTTTTCACAATCCAGTCTAGATATCCTTTTAGAAAATAATGCTAATGGATAAAGGACAACTGCAACAACATAATTATTTACAGTGACAGCTGTGTTTATGAACTCGTAATTGCAGGGCATGATAAATTTCCTCCATTTATCTGATACATCAATAGCCTAATTAAAAATAAGCACAGGTAGAATAGAAGTGGTGAGTCATTTGCCAAGCTTACTCAATTTCAAAAATACTAAGCACTTTCAGAAAACCAAATTTGTCTTCCTGAACCTCACAACAGTGTTATAAGATCTTTGAAAACATTTATGATACATTAGACCGTTAAGTGGGCAGCACGGGGAAGTACAGTGGGTAGCGTTGTAGTAGCACAGCTCCATGAACTTGGGTTTGATCCTGAACACTCTGTGTGTGTGTGTGTGTGTGTGTGTGTGTGTGTGTGTGTGTGTGTGTGTGTGTGTGTGTGTGTGTGCACTTGTTACATATTGAGATTTTTTGTGAAATGAGGACATTTTGGCTGGTCCTCACTTGGTTTTAGGGTTCGGGTTAGAAATAAATTTAGGTTAAAGTTTAGGTTAGGCATTTAGTTGCGATGGTGAAGGTTAGAATAATGGGCTAGGGAATGCATTATGTCAATGAAGTCCCCACAAATATAAAAGTACAAGATTCTCTCTCTCTCTCTCTCTCTCTCTCTATATATATATATATATATATATATATGATGAGCATGGCCAGTTTAATGTATATACCATAAACACATTAATTCCAAGTAAGATTATTTATAGGATGAATTGTTTTTCGAGTTGGTGAGGTTTAGATTAAACATGATCTGTAAACACTTAAATCGGTTAATAACTATAAGAATTCAATATAATTATAAGTTTAATAATAGTGAGTTGTGATTTTTACAGACCCCACTTTGAGTTCTATGTTAATTAGTAAAAAACTGTGTATGTACATTACTTACAGATGTTATTCTGTACTGTATTATAATAGTGAAATACAGTAAGCATTACTAGTCAACAGTAAAGAAAATTAAATCATGGATTGCATTCATTAAAACAGCCAAAATTTCATAATGATGACAGGTTTAGTAGTTTTAGATTTTACTCATGTTATTAGCATCATATTGTGTGCTCTAAAATGTACTGAAAATTCTACTCAGATCTGTGCAAATGTGTATGGATATTACAGACAGAATTTTTCCCACTTGCTGGTTAAGTGCACTTTGTATTTAACATGATTGAAATTTAAATTCACACTAATCATTATCCTCTCTTCTTCCTCCTTTTTTTTTGCACTAGGCTACCTAATGACGATGAAAATCTCCTTAGTGTGATCTCATCACTGCTGATGAAATCAACTCCTTTCGTATTTACTCTTGTGGAGAATAAATGAAGGTCTGAGGGCTACAGTGGTCTAACCCACAAAAACTGAAAAATGAGATAAGTTCATATTTTGACCGATGTGGATACGGTCTATGCGAGCCAGAATGGTTCCTTCATCTTCCTTATGAAAAATCATATCATATCTGGAGCATTATCCCTGATTTCTCAAAAACAGCTTTCTGTTGTTTACACCACTCTGGTTCTCAGCCCTTCAAATATCACTGTGCATGTAAGAAAAAGCAGGTGGCCTATTTAACTCCATCCCTCTGGAAAAAAATGAACAAACAGGTGAAATATGCATGGCACTATGTACTATTTTGCTAGTAGAGTGAGGGGTGGCTTTGGCTTGTCTATTGCTAAATTACACCATGTTCCCAGCACACCAGAATCCATGTCAGTGCTGTGAGTAAGAGACGGGCACAGCATGGTGTCTTGGTTCTGCATGTGTTAGTGACTGCAGCTTGTGAGGCTGGTAGTCATAAACAGTGCAGTCTGGGCATCTGAGGCCAAAGGAAGATTCTGTAACAAAGTGCTTGTGATCTCTCTATCAATCTTTCATGCTAGTGGGACACAGTGTTGGCCACATGCTAGGAGAGAGAATGCAGGCAGGCAGGAAGCAGGCCATTCTGGATGATTTATGGAAAATGGAGTGCACAAACACCTGCTGGAGAGAGTCTGTCCTGTTTTTCTTTTTAGGTTTTACTTTTATACATTTCTATGTATTTATTTCTACTAATATTTAGTTACCCTCCGGATCTCAACCAGTCTGTCATCAATTATCCTCCTGTCCATGTTCAGCAGCTTGAAACCTTCTGTTGCTCACTATCAGAGATGCTGCTTGCTACTCAGATCTTGGTGTGTCCAGCAGATATTTGAATATGGATGGACTATTATCACGTAAAGCAGAATCCCAGTAGGATTGAGTTGTGTAATTTTCCTGAAAATGCAAGGTCTTGATCTTGCTGTTGATGTGAATTTCCTGATCATTCTTTTTGAAAAGGAATAAAACAACTGTGTGAAGTTGAATTACTAGCATCAACTTCACTACTTCACTCACATGTTAAACAGCCACTCAGGTGCTTATTTACTCTCAATCCCCTGTTCCTGCTGTCTTGACTACTACTTGAGTATACTTTCGCTTCACAGGTCATTGTTGACGTTCCAATATGCCTGTACAATTGATTAAGTAATAACCCAACTTATCTTCAAATTATCTTCACCTAATTATGTTCACCTATCGGAATTGTGTGTTGTGCTATCCACTGGTTTTCTATCACAACAGGGTTACAGTTAAAACGTCTTGCTTACAGAGCTAGAATTTAACCACTATACTACACTATTTCTGGCAGCAGTCAACTTTCTTCGTAGTTCAGCTTGACTCATCATCAGAATGTATTGGACCGCAAATGAAGGCATGAACTTCCTTTGTTCATACTGCTAAGTCACTTGCTCTTTTTAAATATATTCTAAGGCTTATCTTCTTAATAAGAACTTAAATTTACACCAAACATGCAATTGGAAAAAAGTACATATTTGCTTACTGATCTTCAGGATTCTTCAAGATTCATAACACTAGGATTTTCATTCAAATCAATACCAAAGTAAAGTACAAATAAGTAAAATTAAAGTTCTGCAAGTTACAAGTTTAACAATATGGTAACATTTTCTACAGTCATTTCACATAAAGCATTTACAATAATGAACCTACAGTAGCTTGCAGAAATATTCTTTCCTTGGCCTTTTTCCTATTTTGTTGCTTTAAAACCTATGATCTAAATGGTCCAAAATAGTCCAAATTGGCAAAAATATATACACACACACCTTTTCTGAAAGGCCCCAGAGTCTGCAACATCACTAATCAAGAGGCACTACCAAGCAAGCAACAACACAAAGACCAATTTAAATCTGTCATCACAAAATGGAAGGAATATTGCACCACAACAAACCAAAGCAGTCCTTTGTCACCGGTTTTGCTCATAATTTCTATGGATAGAATTTCTAGGCCCAGCCAAGGCGTTGAGGGGTTCTGGTTTGGTGGCCATAGGATCTTGTCTCTGCTTTTTGCAGATGATGTTGTCCTTTTGGCTTCATCAAGCCGGGACCTCCAGTTCTCGCTGGAGTGTTTCACAGCTGAATGTAAAGGGGCTGAAATGAGAATAAGCATCTCCAAGTCTGAGGCCATGATTCTCAGCCGGAAAAGGGTGGAATGCACCCTCCAGGTCTGGAATGAGGTCCTGCCCCAAGTGTAGGAGTTCAAGTTTCCTAGGGTCTTGTTCACGAGTGAGGGAAGGGTGGAACGGGAGATCTCGGAGCTTGTACTGGTCCGTCGTGGTGAAGTAAGGCAAAGCTCTCAATTTACCAGTTGATTTACGTTCTTACCCTCACCTATGGTCACGAGCTTTGGGTAGTGACAGAAAGAACAAGATCACAGATACAAGCGGCTGAAATGAGCTTCCTTCGCAGGGTGGAGGGGCTCTCCCTTAGAGATAGGGTGAGAAGTTTGGTCATCTAGGAGGAGCTCGAAGTAGAACCGCTGCTCCTCCGCATCTGATTAGAATGCCTTCCTGGTGAGGTGTTCAACTGGGAAGAGACCTCAGGGTCGACCCAGAACACGCTGGAGGGACTACATCTCGGCTGGTCTGGGAACCCCTCTGTGTCCCCCGGAAGAGCTGGAAGCAGTGGCTGGAGAGAGGGACGTCTGGACCTCACTGCTTAGGCTGCTGCCCCCGCGACCTGACCCCGGATGAAGCAGAAAAAGATGACTGACTGATGACTGACTGACATGTTCAGAGTTCAAAAAAGGCATGTGGGAGACTCAAACATATGGATTAGACTAAAATTGAACTATTTGGCTATCATGGAAGATGCTATGCCTGGCACAAACCTAACACTTCACATCACCCCAAGAACAAAATCCACAGTGAAGCAAAGTGGTGGCAGTATCTTGCTGTGGGGATGTTTTTCATTAGCAGGGACTGGGAAACTAGTCAGAATTGAGGCACTGAGGGATGATGCTAAATACAGGGAAATGCTTGAGAAAGAAAAGTTCCTGTAGAAGCTGAAGCAGTTTTGCTTAGAAGAATGGGCAAACTCCAAGTGGCTAGATGTGCCAAGCTTAGTTATGCACAATCAAGTTTTTTTTTCTGGGGGTGTTGGTACTATTTCTTGATGCTTCACAATAACAAATATTTTGCATTTTCAAGGTTATAAGGCAACAAAATAGGAAAGATGCGAATACTTTTACAAACTACAGTGTATTGCAAGGGATGTGATTGTAGCAAAAGTAATAGTGTTGGTGTGTTTTTTCTGTATATCAGATATAATGGGTCCTGTATTTTTCCTGTATCCTGTATTTTTTAGGTCAAGATCATACAATAGAAATACCCTTATGGAAGGCTTAGTTGTGAAAAAATAAAATCTATAATACTTTTCCCCTTATAACTGAGAATTTATATATTTTTTAATAGCACAATACTATAGTAGTATTCCACTAAATAAAACTGCACTAAATTTAGCTCTGATATACAAATATCAAGTCTGAGCCATGACTAATTGCTGTACTGATGTTTCAGACTCAGTGAATGATGTACTTTGCATTCTAACACATATTTCCTCTTATATGAATGTACTGTAACATTAGTATTCAAAGCCATTTTTCTGGAAGCAGTTGCTTCGAGTTCCCAAGCCAGACCTTAAATTTCTCAGCATCACCAGTGCCCATGCAGTGATCTCCTATTTTAGTGTTCCTGTGAGAGCTAAGAAAAGTGTTATGTGTTAGTGAATAGGCATACTCATTTCCCTGGTTAAACATATACTCAACTTTTTTATCAGTGTTTTTATCGGTTGCTCCATACCAAGTAAAGAAAAAGATATGATAAAGATAAAAGTCTCAATAAGAAAATTTACAAATGTCTATATATACAATTTACATACAGAAGTGAATTAGACAATGAGAGGAGTTCTTTTCAGACACTAAAAGAAAAAATTATAATTAAAAAATTAAATGAAAAACAAACCCATGTTCCAGCAGAAAATATTTACTGTCACATTTCTGGTAGGAAATCAAATTAAACCTATAACAACACAAGGTGGGGCAGTGGTGGCTTACTGATCCGAAGGTCGGGGGCTCACTATCACTGGGCTGTCACTGCTGCCCCCCAGTGCAGCTTACTGGGTTATCAAAGTCCAGCCATGTCTCCCACTGTCTGTGGTGAGAGGTATGTAAAAGAACCATTGCTGTCGTTCGTAAAGAGTAGGCCATTGGATTGCCGTCAGCGTGTTTCTGCCCTGCGATGGCCTGGTGGGCTGTCCATGGTGTACCCCGCCCTCGCCCAGAGTCAGCTGAGATGGGCGCCAGCCTCCCTGCGACCCTAATTAGGATTAAGTGGTTCAGAAAATGAATGATTGAATGACCAACACAAGGTATTCTGTTCACTATTTTGACCTCAATTTCTGCCAATAAAATGACAATGCTTTACAGTTCCTTATGAAAAAAATGCCTTAGACACAGGGACATAAATCTTATTTACTTTAGGCAAAAAAGAAATTTAATTAGATTTACTGTATGATCTGCAACCAGTTAACGGTGTCTTTAGAATTACAGTAATAATAAACTGTCTAGTATGATGAATTATAAATTAGACCAGATGATCATTTGTAATAAACCTTGCCTGCACATAAAAGTGCCCAGACTGAACCCTTGCTTTACACAAACACTGGAAATGCTGGGATGCTGCCAGGCAGCCTTGGCCTTGTTAGTGCTTTGACCGGAGTATTTGATGGCTGTTCCCGTCACTCTGCATTTGTCTGCTGGACAGCTGTGCCCTTGCGGCACTCTTTCACACTCACTCGGAGATAACAGCTATGAGCATTTAGCCTGCACAAAATGGGCTTGTGCGTGAACGCAAAGCTATAAAGTGCAAAGTACCATGTCCAATTCCAAGGTGCCCTTTCACCTTCGGTAATACTTTCTCTCATCACAGCTTTAATGTCATCTCCTAGCCTGAAAAAACTGCTTGCATTAGTCCTACTTAAAAGGACAGAAAAGGCAATCAATAACAAATACTTTTAAATATATATTTTTTTACAGTGGGTTAAGTTTTCACCCACGTCTTGAATTGATGAGAGAAAAATTTAACCACTCCATAAAGTCTTCTCCAGCACATCCCGAAAACTATGGTTAAGGGCAGGACTCTGGGGTGCCAATACATATGTGAAAATGATTCCTCATGCTCCCTGAACCACTCTTTCATTATTTGAGTCCCCATTTTCAGGGAAGAAAAAGTCCATTGATGTGATCACCTGCTGATTCAGTACATTCAGGTCATCAGCTGACTTCATTTTATTGCCATTTTAATGTTGCTGAGCCTCGACCTGACCAACTGGAGCAACAATGCCATGGAGATTACATGCTGTGATCAAGCTTAATGCACTCCATGAAAATATTAGTGTCCTTTAATTTGGCCAGGCAGTGTATAATAATGCATTCATTTCAAAGTAATAAATGCCAGTCATGCATTTTGAATGTAATGAGATGTTGTAACTAGAAATTCTTAAAAGATGACATACAGTGTATATGATGAAAAACATCATATGTATCTGCTTTAAGCATTATGTACAAATTATGCAATATATAGACAAATAACCAATTTCATGATTGATGCATGTTTTATATTGGTCATTTGATTAGTATTTTTAAATGTGTGATCTACTTATGGGCAAAAAAATGGAAACCACCCTTTATCTTTAAGCAATTTAAATTTTCCACACACTTAACCTGAAAAACTTACACCTGCTCCTCAGCAGCATTACTGATTTACCCTCAATGTGCTCATGTATTATATGTTTAACTCAGCCAAAGACATTGCCTTGTGTCACTTTTCCAAAACTACTAGCCAGAACTGAATAGACCATAATAACTCAGCCATGATGGCTGAGAGGATGCAGGCTATCCGTATAACTGGTGTGATCACTATATGACCAAAAGTATGTGGACACCTGATTATTAGTCTTTAAATAAAGCCATCAGCAATACCATGGAGTTGCTCCCCTTTACCTGACCCACCCAAGAAAAACTGCATTCTGCATTGCACAGCTGATCTGAAAATAACTTGTTTCTGGGTTATGCATGGTTTCATTTAGATGCCTCAGAAAAAGTCATGGCTATATTAGGGTTTAGTCAGCTAATATTTAGGATCAGGTAACATTACTATACTCTGATTAATTTACAATGGAAGTTTATATGTGAAGTGCAATCAACTTTTAGATTTTTCCACAGGTAGTAAGCAGCCTTTCATTTTATATAATTCAGCTATGGCTACGTCTTGGGACGTCAATGGAGTTTATTATGCAGACCCCTACTGCATCAATCAATAACAAATACATATAAAATGTAGTCACCCATAAAAACTGAGGTCACATTACAACCAAGAAAGAGAGAGAGAGAGAAAAGTGCATTTCTGTGGATGAGGTGGGATTTTTCCAGATACAAGTAAATAATAAGTAACAGTAAATACACCGTGAAAGCAAAACAAACTTTTTTTTACTTGGGGGAAAAAAAAAAAAGTCCCTCACTTATTTTTATTGAATCATAATGGGTTTAAAATAAACATAACTAAAAATAAATAAATAAATAAAAACACCTATATACACACACACAAGACGTGTATGTTTCCTCCTCAGTGAACTGTTTTTATCCTGCAGGGGAAATTATTCACAGTGCATTCATTTGGAGCTTTGGGTTTCGTTAATCACAATTTCACAAAACATAACTTTTTTTTTTTTTTTTTTTTTATAAAGTGACGCTATAAAACTGCATGCAAGTATATAAACTCTATGGATAAATTTCCACTTTGGCACCACAGATTCCTTAAGACTGACTCACAAGTAAGCGATATAGCGTGAAATCGTCTTAGGTTGGTTTCGGCCGAAAATACAGCGATTATGCTCAAAATTAACCGTCTTTTTCGGAAACCTTCAAATATCTTACATCATATTGGCATGTGTAAAAAATTCTCATTTCGCAAGAAATTTTTTGCAGAGGTCCAAAATTTCACCAAGACTGTGATCTGCAAATACAGATCACTTACCTCAAATTTGTGTTTCTGAAAATATGCAAATTCCAGTTCGAATTTATTCAGATCCCTTCAAAATAAAATTCGCATGTACTTTTGGATGAGGTCGCTTATGTGTGAGATTGTCATTTTATAGTGAAATGTTCTTTAAGGCAAAGGTTGGGCTGTCCCAGACAAAAAAGACCAGTGTGAAATAATCGGAGTAACTTTGTTGGTCATAGCCCCGGAACAGTGGGCCATCATACTGTCAGAGAGCTTTGATGACGGCCCTTCTGACAGCTTCAAATTTAGAATGACCATCTCACAGTGTGTGCTCTGCTACAACCTACATCTACTAATTATGCAATAAAAGCAAACATGAACTAATGCCTCAACCTGACAAAACCCAAACCGGTATGTGTGATCGTAATAAAGAAAATCTCACGGAGCTGTGGCAGCAGAGATCGTGCTTATACAATGTTAATTTTTTTGGGGGGTTTGTAGGCGTTATCCTGTACATTCTACATAATGTATACAGAGGTTTATTAGATCCACGTCGAACAGTGTGATCTGTAATAATATTGCTGAAATCACACACTGGGCTTAATTCACCACTACAACACAGGAAGTGCTGTTAATTAACAATAGTTTATTCAGGAGTCTCAGGAGCAGGAAAACACCAAAATGTGCAGGACAGGGGTTCCTCCAGGACTGGGATGGGGAACCTCTGCTTTAAAAGGTATTTACTGACTACAATTAAGAAACTCAGATAGAAAAATGTTACTTCTTATAGTTAATAGTAAATTAACCAATTACAGTTCTAATACATTTTTTCAAGTGAAGTGGTATATGCAATAGACCCAGGCTCATAATTCTACAATTTACAAAAAAAAAAAAAAAAAAAAAAAAAAAAAAAAAAAAAAAAAAAAACCCACAAAAAAAAAGGAAAAAAACTCCCCAAAAAACCCCCCCTCCCTCAAACCACCCCAAAA
>JBCNYH010000024.1:14032773-14045067 GCA_039654325.1 Tandanus tandanus
AGAGAGAGAGAGGTGTGTGAGAGTGAGAGGTGTGTGAGAGAGACAGTGAGAGAGACAGAGAGAGGTGTGTGAGTGAGCGACAGAGAAAGAGGTGTGTTTTATGTGTGTGTGTGTGTGTTTGTTTCTTTGTGTGTCTGTTGGTGTGTCTCTGTTTCTGGTGAAGCCCTTGTTCTGTGTCCTTGTCCTTGTAGCTGATCATATGTTTTATTCTGGATAAATCTCTCCTCTGACTGGTTCCTCTCTTCCTCATGTCATGCTTCAGCTTCATGATATTTATGTCTGCTGTTTGTTCAAATGTAAACAGCCGGTGATGTCAGTACTGATGGTATAACGGCTGAATTGATTTTTGTTAAAATTTTTAAATGGACATTGTACATTATGTGAACATCATGACTTTGGACGTCTTATAATCTTTTTTTTTTTTTGTTTATGCTGTTTATGTTTCAAGCCCTATGGCTGGTCACCTGATCCGGATGTCCGTAATGATGAATGATGATGTAGATGAAGATGGTAATGATGATTAGTGTGACATATATATTTTGTCCTCTCCAGTGGGATGGTGGTTGCCAGTAGCTCTGGGCTGTGTGTGTGTGTGTGTGTGTGTGTGTGTGTGTGTGTGTGTGTGTGTGTGTGTGTGTGTGTGTGTCTGTTGGGCTCAGCGACAGCTGTGATTGGATGGTCTCATACCCGATGGATGAGCATTGACTGAAGCTATCTAATCTAGCCACTACTCTCCTGGGGCTCTTTGCTTCAAACCAGTCATGGTTTCAGGAAAGGCCACGATATGAGAATTGCTCCTCAGGATGGTCTGTAACCCACTTACCGCAAATAATGTGCAAACTAATGTTGTCAATTTCATACAAGGCCGAGAGTGTAGAAATTGAACTGCAGAAGCAGATGCTTCCTTTGACTGCTTTTAGACAATAGGCAAAGGCAACATAATTGTCAACCCTGTTACTGGACAGCAGTTTGAAAGCTCACAACCTGAAAGAGGTGATAACCACTGCTTTTCAGATCGTTCTCTTTGTACTCGGCAGCCTGGAGGCTGTGCTGATAATCAGATTAGGCAGCAGTGTGCTGACTCTGGCCCCACAGGGAGCCTGAATGTTGGGTCTGCTGCTGTTGTTGAACCTTCTGTCTCAACACCGCAGCAGCTGCCTCGGCACTTCACCTCCATTTATCTTCGCCGCAGTGGAATTAGATCCTTCCTTTAATCGGGAAGTGTGGATAGGGATGATGTACATGTTAGTAATACAGCTGTGCAGCTCATTGCAACCGACATTAAGTACCGATTATGTGCACCTTACACGTTCCTGTATTTATAATAGGAGCTATAATAATACAGCACTCTTGAGTTCTCGGTTCTGATTGGTCAGAAGGTGTTGATTGGTATTCGATTGTAGTAGTGCCTCATGCAGGAAAAAGCACTCATTCACTCTCACTCATTTACCGAACTGATTAATCCTACTAGGGTTGCATGGAGGCTGGAACCTATCTCCGCCTTCACGGGGCGAAGATGGAGTACACCCTGACCCCTGGCCAACACACACACCCACACCTAGTGACAATTTGGGACAGCCACCCAGCCTGATTTGCATGACTTTGGACTGTGGGAGGAAACCGGGGTACCGGGGGCAACCCCAGGGAGACCATGCAAACCCGACACAGGAACACCGTCGCCGAGCCCAGGACCTTCTTGCTGTGAGGCAGATGTGCTAACCGCTACGCCACCATGTCGCCCACATTAAATCATGAGCTAGCAAATTCTAAAGTAACACGCTTCTCAAATTGTTATTGCTTGTCTCCTGACACAACATTAGGCATTTAGTGGTTGTTATCTAAGAGCTACACACAACCGTATGGTCATCAAGTCTCACTGCAGATTGGAGATGTGTTGAAGCCATAGTATGATTAGGAGCTTCGTTTCCCATAAAGTGAGTCCTTCAGGGCATCTGTGTTGCTGTGGAACATATGGTGTCCACAGAAACACTGGCATTGTGGTTGTTTCCTTTAATAAGCTAGACTCGAGTTTCTGAGGACAAATAGAAGACACCGTTGATGTGACTTTTCTGGATCGCTGTGTTTTCTGTCTGAAATTCTCCGTCCTCTTTTTCCTTTTGTGTCTGGAACCTGGCAGTGTGTGAGCCACATGAGTCGGGTGATTTTTACTGGAATGTCTGCTGGGCTTGAAGATGAAATGATCTGATGAGCTTTTATCTCTCACACCCATTCTTTTCTTTTTGTGCAGCCTACATTTCTCCTCCCCTCCCTTTCTAGCACTCACTTCCATTCCATTGACTCTTTGGTGTAAAGTCTTCCATCTCCCTCTTACGCAGACTATATCCTAGAGCTGTTAAGGGCTCTTTCTGTTTGTCATATTTTGGGCATGGGGAGCAGACAGTGAGGATTTGAAACCTCTATGACTTCCAAAAAAAAAAGGGAACCTGTCTTTGCACACACACGAATGGAGAAGGAACGAAAAAATATTGCACTTCTCAGAATGGTATCACTCTGAGCAATGCCATAAATATGAATTACTCGTTAGCTAGTGCATGGTGTATGGAAAAGCTCCAGTGTACCTGCCCAGTCTGGTTGAAACGGTAGCTAGCGGAATTTAACCACAATGTAGGAAATACAGGATAACTAGTGAAGTGAAGTAATACAAACAAATGGAAAAAGTGGCCATGTGAACCCTCTGAGAAGGGACAGAATTGACCTTGTTCTGTCCTGGTAACATATTTGATGCAGCATATTTTTCTCTCTGCTTGATAGCACCTGAAGGCTTTGGCTAATATTTTTGGCTATGGGCTGAATTTTTTTTTCTGTACTTGGAAAATTTTTTTTTAGCAATGATCAGAACATGGAGTCAGCAGAATTCAGGAGGAAGTAGCCTTCCCTGTAGTTTCGCACAATGAGAAAGCGTAACGCATCACCGAGAGTGTGGTATATTTATATGTACATAATAAAGAACATTAATTTATGAAAGTAAAGCTTTTCTCTCCGGTTGCTGAATGGAAGAAGTGGTGACATATCAGCAGTTTCTAAACCTACTTTGCCAATGTCGTGGCGAAAACAGAAGAGATTGTTTCAAGAGAAAAATCTTGAACCTCGAACCAGCTCTGCAATTTGCTTATATAGTGCCCATTCCACTCTGATTGGCCTATCATCCTCTAGCTCTAGACTCTGATTGGTCCCTTATAACATTGTCTCAACATGACCTTGTTCTGATTGGTCCCTGATGACCTCATATCTCAACGAGTCTCGACATGTCTCAACATGTCCCGAGCTGACCTTGAAGGCTCGGCGCCTCCCTTCACTTAGAACGGCCATTTTGTTTCTTTTCGAGGTCCGACAGTTTGTTTCAATGTTCCGTGTTCGAGGACAGTCAAGCAATACTCGCACAGAGTGGAATGAGCCTTACATAAAATAATAAAATAATCTTACACTCACTTCTCATACAGTAGTCACATAAATCATCCAATAATTAAATAGTGCAGTAAATCATACACTTGCTCTGCTATTGGTATAATCATTAACAATTTAAATTATAATTATATATTTCATTAGAGATGACTTCATTGGACAGTTCTCCGTTTCAGGATTACTAATGTCTTTAAATAAAGGAAATTATTCCTTTATTATCTCTTATTATTACACTTTTTGTACTCATATTCATAATCATGTTGATGCTGTTAATGGTCAATAATTAATTCCAGTACATGATCAGGAAGTCCAGCAATTTGCATAAGATTTATGGAGGACCAAATAGATGACATTATGACATTTCAGACCGGCCGGCCATACGCCTTCCACAGTTCAAAACCACACAGCGCCCCTAGTGATGCCTGATACCCCGATTTCCTCCTCTTCAGCAGACAGTTAGAAATATAAACCACATCTGGACATTTGCACTACTGTGTTAATACCAATTACAAAGTTTAGTGAGGCCATGCCTCCTTCACTAGTATAAACTCATTTCATGTTGTTTTGATTTGTGTTTTCTGCGCATGTGCAGTCACTGGGTTGTCAAAAGAAAAGACAATGGAATAGTGGTGTCTTGGAACAGCAAACTCAAAACAAATGAACAAACTTGGATAAGGTTGGACTGGATAGATATCATGATAAACTGGTTGGTGGCAGAGAGAAGCTTCCTGATTCATACAGCGTTGCTGATAAAAACTGGGAACCATGAATCGCTGAAAACCTACAAATCTTTGCATAGGTATAATTTTTTTAATATATATATATAATTACAGCACGTTCAGGAGGTTTTATGTCATGGACATTCACAAGAATCTTCAGAATGTTTGATGAAAGCTAAAAAAACCTCACGAGACAGAAAGCTAGGATATGTGATAAAGTGCTCACTGTAGAGGCGAGGCATGTAGAATTGATTTTAATGATTAAAAGTTTTAACTGTGCATGCAGACTGCTGCCAACGGTTCTCTGTCACTTAAGCATTCAAACTGGAAAATACAAATAAAAAGAGCACTCAACTTATGGGATTTATGAATCACTAGCAGGTTTTAATCTCTACGCAAAAAAACCTCCATTGGTAAAGTTCTTCAGGTTCTGTTATGGATACCGAAACTGTTCCTCCAGAAAGCACGCAAATTAGCAATTTGTGAAAGTTACGGCTCATGCAAGGCTGTCTGTTTGGACATTTATTTCATTTGGTTGACACCTTTACCCAAAGCGACTTTTTTTCCCCCCCAACTGAGCAATTGAGGGTTAAGGGCCTTGCTCAAGGGCCCAGTGGCAGCTTGGTGCTGCTGGGGTTTGGAATCCCCGACCTTTGGATCAGTAACCCAGCGCCTTAACCACTGAGCCACCACTGGACGCTTGAATCTTTAAAAACAGACAACAACAAAAAAAAGTTAACTGTTAACAGAGTGAAGAATCTCATTCGATAATTCACATATGAACTGATCACAAGAGAGACTTAGGGATGTTTTTTTTTTTTTTTTTTTTTTTTTTTTTTTCCAGCCTGAAAAATCCACTTTGCTGGGTCAACTGAACAGTGATGTCATAGTTCAATGGGTCTAAGGGGAGATAGGCCACATCTCCATTTCTGGTATATGGGCTGAGAGGCCACGCCTCCTTTGCTGGTATAAAGGCAGAGAGGCCATGCCAAAGAACCATTGCTGTTGTTCATAAAGAGTTGGCCATTTGGTTGCCGTCAGCGTGTTTATGCCCTGCGATGGCCTGGTAAGCTGTCCAGAGTGTACTCTGCCCTCGCCCAGAGTCGGCTGAGATGGGCGCCAGCCTCCCCGCGACTCTCCTTTGCTGGAATGCAGACACTGAGCTTGTGGCCAGTTGTGTAAAAATGCAAATTCTTTGATGTTTGACTCTTCGTAGCTCTGATACAGACTGGATGAGTCACAGTATATTTCATTTTTATTTTTTTTTAATATAAATTTCTTTTTAGAAAGAATTTCCATTGCTTGGCCAAATTATTTCTGCAGGATTGTGCTTTTAGCACTTTACCAGGCTCAAAAACACACTAAATGGAACATTCCATTCTCGAAAGGATGCCAAACCCAGGCTGCTGTCTTTGAGTCAAGTACTGAAAGTTGTGGCCGCTTTTCAGTTCGCGCACACGCACGCACGCACACACACACACACACACACACACACAGAGAGAGCGATATTCAGGATATTCTCAAATATATATGTATGTTTGCGAGTAATGATTACAAACATGCAGCCTTCAGCTGCTATTTTATGAGGGTGTTTGAAAGTTCAAGTTGCATCAAGTATGTCCTGTCCATAATACATATGGGCAGGACATACTTGATGCAACTTGAACTTTCAGTGACATTGTTTTCATGATTTGCCTTTTTATACCTCTGTGGATTTAAAATAAAGCAGTCGAGATGTTATATCACATTAACAGCTTATGAATTACAGCCAGTTTAAAAAAAAAAAAAAAAAAGTGTTTTTTGTTTTATTGGCATTAACTCTGCTTTGCCCATCTATTCTCACAGACTCAATTGTAATGGTACAAACTAACAGTTCTAAATATAACAATTATTATTAATACATAGATGCAGATTCTTTGCAGTCAGTGACTTCCTGAGGTCTGGAACCCTTGGCATCACCAAATGTTTCCCTACTTGAGGTTCTTTGCCAGACATTTGCTGCAGCTGCCTCCAGTTGTACTGAGATCAGATGACTTACTCAGCCAGTTGTTTCACAAGTAGTTTCATCTGGCCAACGAATCTTGTTCCAGAATATTTTAAAAGAAGTTTTTGAACAAGCCTGGGCTTTCTCTTCTTGAGGCAAAACGTCTATATTTACATTTATTAAGATGTCTTGATTGTACCCCAAGACATGCCTACCTCTTTGAGAGTGTTCTTAGCCTGTCTTGGTTTTGTGAAGCGTTTTTTTTTTTTCCCACAACCAATAAATTCTCAGAAAATTTTCGTGGTCTTCCAGGTCTTTTGGTGTTGCTGAGCTCCTCAGTGTATTCCTTCTGTTTCATCATGTACCAGATCAATGATTTGGCCGCTCTTAGTTTTTGGTATTTTTGTGATGGCTCTGTTTGGTTTTTGTTTTTAGCCAAATGATTCCCTCTTTCACTTGAATCAACACCTCTTTGGCCATCTTGAGAGTTTCCATGAAGTTCACCTCTTCGGAATCAACTCCAGACCTTTTATTTACAGTTGTGCCGATACTGATAGCAGGATTGGAAATGCCGCAGTTACCAGCAAAAAAATGCCGGACTGGTATCGGCGAGTACCCCAGTCTATGCGCCGATTCGATACGACATAACAAAAAACACAGATTTTACACAAATTAAGCCGACGCTGTTTTAAAATTTTGAAATCAGCGCGTACTCTTGCACTGGAGTACGTGCGCTGATTTTGTTAGCTTCCATTTACAGCCACAAAGAAGAATAACTTGTAGTTATAACGTCAGCTAGCCACGGTTAGCATAATTTGTAAATATTTTCCCACCAGGAAAACATTGACATGTATGTTATGCATGGGTGACGCCAGTGTTGTCAAATTCAACACCAGTAATTTTCTAAAGCATTTGAAGATTGAATCGAACCAGAAAAATGTTAGGCGGTGAGTGAGTGAGCCACTGAGCTCATACAGATATGTGCATGTATGTATGTATATATGGCGTGTGTGTGCATGTGCGTATGTATGTGTGTGTTTACTGTATCAATATATTATGTATAGCCATAGTTTCAAAATTTAGAGTACACAGGGTGGTATACAGCTGTTACTAAAAAATTAATACAGATATTTTTAACCTGTCCATAAAACTGCTTATTTTTCAATTGTTTAATGGGCTGTGAGGGGAAAAATGGCTGTAACTCCAAAATGCTTAATGCAATATTTTTTATTGAATCGTAGAATTGTAGAATCCTTGAATTAAAGCTGAAAGCCTACATTTCAATCACATTGTTTATTTCTTCATTTCAAAGCTAATGTGGTGGTGCACAGCAGCAAAATTACAAAATAAAATGTATACTTAAAACCCTTTTAATGAGTGATTGCCCGAGTCATTAATGACTGTATCACATGCTGGGACTTTGTCCTGTTGAAGGATTGTCCTTGGCACAAACTGAATTTCTTCTTTTTTTAATTTTCCTCTTACTGTTGCTTCACTGTATTAATGTTTTTCAGTTGTTTGAAAAGCCTTCAGTCCGCCGTAGGATAAATAATCTTTAAATGCATTTATCCTGGTAATGAATTGACTTCTGTTTGAATGAAGCCTCACAATAATTTCCAGCTTGCGGTATTTTCTAAATTCACAAACTTCACTCTTATTAAACAATATAAAAGTGACAGTAATCACTTAGACTAGGTTAAAATATTGAGTTAGGTATGGTATTGGTGAAACATATTCTTTATAATCAGCTCAATTCAATCAGATCAATTCAATTCTGCTGGTTCCCAAATAGACTGGTTCAGTGTGGAGAGATAAAAATAAGCTAAATGTACACAGACAGTTGTGATGTGCTTTATTTATTTAATTTAGATAAATTGTTTTATATTTTTGATATTGCTGTATCCTCAGATGTTACGAAGGGAGTATGGTATAAAATTATATATATATATATATATATATATATATATGTATATATATATATGTTTATCTATTATGTTGTGTTTCTATTTAAAAAGAGAAGACTCATTTGTTTGATTTAAGCTTCTAAACTAACCTGATTGCAAAATTTCAGCAGAATGCAGTTGTATTTACATTTGCGGCATTTGGCAGACACCCTTATCCACTTTTATCTAATTTATGCAACAGTTGAGGGTTTCATTGGTGGCAGTGGGACTTGAACCCACAGCCTTAACGGCCGTGGACAGCCGTGGCCTAGTGGTTAGAGAAGCGGCTTTGGGACGAAAGGTCGCTGGTTCGATTCCCAATCCAGCAGGAAAAATGTGTGGCGGTGGGGGAGTGAGCTGCACCTTCCCTTCCTCCACATTCATGGCTGAAGTGCCCTTGAGCAATGCACCTAACCCCCAACTGCTTTGCGGGCACTGAAGTGTGTGTGGCAGCCCACTGCTCCAAGTGTGTGTGCTCACTCTTTGTGTGTGTGTGTGTGTGTGTGTGTGTGTGTGTGTGTGTGCTCACTTTGGATGGGTTAAATGCAGAGGCAGTAATTTCCATTGTGGGATTAATACAGTATATCAAAAAAGCAACAAACAATGAGCTACCACTACCCCAATAAAACCATTTATTTGCTGAACCACTTAATCCTCCGAGGGTCATGGGGAAGCTAGAGCCTAGCTCAGCCGACTCTGGGTGAAGGCATACAGGGCCAGCACTTACACAATCACTTCCTGAGCGCAGCCCCATTGGTAGGGAGCATGACTTTGATTGGTGTCCCGTGTCTGTCTGTGCCAACCTTTCACTGATTACACACACTGTGACCTTTTGTTGTATATAATTTCTTAACCAGCGCATTTTCTGTTGCTTGGCTGTTAAAGTGGAGATGTCTCATCCAAAGTTGTGTGCAGGGTTCTTGAGGTACAAATCTGGGTTTTTTTTTTTTTTTTTTTTTTGTTTTTTTTTTTGTCTGCCTGCTAGGGTTTACTTCTTAGCATCATTGACTGTGTCTGAGCACTTTCTAATAAATTATCCGCAAATTAAAGTGCATCCGTGAAAGGGGCTTTTATAACGTACACTTCTGTGTGACTTTGTCCGTCTCCAGAGATGGCACAATCGGCGCAGTCGTGCCAAGCCAAATGCCAAAGAGCCTCAAGCTCCTGTTAGAAAGCCCACATGAATCACTGGTTTGTGTTCCTGGCAGGACATTCAAAGCCGTACATCATGAAGCTCATGTTACATGAATGCTCCTCAGTGTGGTTGAGGTTTATAGGATTGAAATGACTGTGGGCTGACATGCAAATTCCCCAGATTGTTGATGGCAGAATGTAAACTGCCAGGGTTTCACTTTGCATGAGGAGGAGTCCATCACATCCCACATCTCATACCATTTACTGATGATTAATTGTTTAACAAGTCCTGAATCAGTGCAACCTCAGGACTGTTCGCAAACATTGCATAATTGATCTGGATTAGCACATTCAAGAGGGGTAAAGGGGTGCATACCTAGAAATGATGTGTTAATAATTTATGGCTATTCAAGAGGAGGGTTAGAGAGCCTCCCATCACTTGGTATACATCTGCAATTTAATGAGTTCATGAATATTTAATGAGATGAGTGATTAGCGAGGGTGCATGTTAGGTCACAAATCAAAGAGAATGGGGGTGCATTTTGGTTTTAATGAGGTTAAATGCTCATTTAGAGGTCCATTTGAAACTCAGACTTTTGTGTGTGTGAATAAGAGTGAGAGAAAGTGAAGGAAACCTGTTTTGCTTCTGGAGGTGATGCAAATTAGACTCCTAGCATGAAAACAATTGTAAATGTAGTAATGGTCAGTCGGTCATCAACGCACAGCTTTGAATTAGTCACTGTTTTTACTGAATGGCTCAAAAAAAGGCAAAATCTCTGGAAGTATATCGCATGTAGCCCATCTTGTGGACTGAGCTAAATCTCATCACTCTGCTCATTGCAGCACCCAGTGCAGATCCACCACTGCTTCTGTTTTGCAGCTGATCCTGAACGACTTAAATGCCTCTTTCTTCGTGTCTGTCTATTTTTCTATAAGAAAAATGTACTGCTGTACTCTTCTATGGAGAGTTTTTGCAGCAATTAGTATATACAACATGAGAATGGCACTATTACGGCCACCGCAAACGATTACTTTGATAATCGACTAGTCACAGATCATTTTTGCGATTTGTCGACTAATCGGATCGTACGTAAATTACAGCTTTTCGCACCAGCAAGCAGCTGCTCTTATATAGCCATCATTAGCTTCCAGCTTGAAGTGTTTAAGGTATGTGCTAACTAAAAATAAAGACAATTAAGATGACAGTCCATTAAAATGAAGGCGCAACTCTGGCCTTTAACATTTTCAGCTGCACTATGTATAGTATGTACTATGAATCCTATTCACTAGTAAGAATACAAAATATCAACAAAGAGAAATACCTGTAAACATATTTCACTCTTCTCAGGCAGTAAGCAAATTTTAAAATGTAGCACAGAGTTCAAACAGCAGAGTACAATAAGGAAAATAAGGCACTGGGCTAAAACATTAGCGTTATCACATTTTCTATTCAAACATGACATCACTGTTATAATTCAATTCAATTCAGTTTTATTTGTATAGCGCTTCTTACAGTTGACATTGTCACAAAGCAGCTTTACATCGTAAAATTAATTTAGGGGGGAATCTAAAAATTTTTCCTACAACCCCCTACACAACCCTAATGAGCAAGTATATAGCAAGAGTATAACATTACAGCAAACACATAACATGTGTGTGAAGGCTAAACAAATCGTCATCGTTAATGTTAACGTTTACAGCTATCAGTATAAGTTGCAAGTAAGTAACAAGTAAGTAGCTCATTGTTGACGGCATTAATGTTAGCAGCTAACTACCCAATTAGCTTAGCGAGACGACTGTCCCTCTTCATCAGAAATTGAATCAGATTCAGCGGCAACAACGTGCTTTCTTTTCAAATGCTCGTGCAACGCTGTAGTGCTCCCATGGAAGGCAAGTTCTGCCTTGCAGATTTTGCATTGCACATTCTTTTCATTTCTTTTGCTAAAACGCTCCCAAACTTTTAAGCTCCGTTTGCGGCTAGCCATGATACTGTTTATACTGGGCATAACTTTTCCGGTGACATTACGGCTGACCCCGATTACCGCTACTGTGCATGTGCGTCAAGGACAGAAAGGCAGACAAGGCAGGGGAAGGTACAGTGACAATTTTGAGAGAAAAACAAAGCTTCAAAAAATAAACGACGTTGTCGATTATTAAATTAGTCGTTGCCGATTTTGATAGTCGACGTAATCGTGACTAGTCGACTAATCTTGGCAGCCCTAGGCACAATCTGATTGGTCCACTATCTCGGGATTAAAAAAAAATCAGAGTGGATAGTGCTTTAGAGTCTAATTTTTCCGTTGTAACACGTTTAAGCGATACAGATAATTATTTAAACATAAATGACCAAAAATGAGACACACACACAGTTTATCGCTGACACTCAAAGCATGCGGCTTCTTCATTGTCCTGCTTAGAAATAGAAAGATAAACCATAAAAATCACGTTTTATTTATATTTTTGTGTGTTTTTCCATATTATATAATAAAACATCTTAAAGGAGTGCATGTAGTATGTCCTAAACCTATAAAAAAAAAGATATTAGCAGAGGAACAAAATTACAGATCGCCAAAGATTTGGTGCTCGTATATACGTTGGGGAAAATGAATGCTCTGAGTTACTGATCAGAAGGTTGGTGGTTCAAGCCCCAGTACCAACAAGCTGAAATTGGTGCCCCTGAGCAAGGCCCTTAACCCTCAACTGCTCAGGTGTATATGGCGTAAAGGAGCATGCTTGGAGCATGATGGTGGGCATAAAAAGGAGGCGCAGAGTGCATCCAAGAGATGAAACTTTGAAGGAATAATGTTTCCAAGCTGATTAGCGTGATTATCACGATTTCACCAAGTTCCCTTTCAGATCATCATGATTCCACCAGGTCCCCTCAAGATCATCAGGATTCCACCAGGTCCCCTCAAGATCATCAGGATTCCACCAGGTCCCCTCAAGATCATCAGGATTCCACCAGGTTCCCTCAAGATCATCACGATTCCACCAGGTTCCCTCGAGATCATCAGGATTCCACCAGGTTCCCTCGAGATCATCAGGATTCCACCAGGTTCCCTCGAGATCATCAGGATTCCACCAGGTTCCC
>JBCNYH010000024.1:14056193-14068693 GCA_039654325.1 Tandanus tandanus
TAATAAGAATATTTCATTCATTCAGATCTAGGATGTGTTATTTTAGTGTTCCCTTTATTTTTTTGAGCAGTGTATAAGCATGTGATGTTTATTACAGTCATTACTATGGTAACAGCGGCTTTTTATAAAAATCAATCACCAATCACTTCTGACCAATCACATTTGAGAAGTTAGAAAAAATTATTGCGGCGCTCTCTTGATCCGCACGAGTCCATCCATCCATCCAGTGTCCGTGCATCATAACGCTGATTGACTGCTTGCTCATTAGAAGAAATTCTATGCATGCTGATATCCAGTAATGTAAAACTGTTAGACCTTCTTTGTTTTCCAAATCATTTGTTTATATATCTAATTTTTAAAACTGAGACAACATCCAAATGGCAACAAATTAAATTATTTAATAATTATTTAACAAATTATACAACCCCTTAATATGCTTAATTAAACCTTCTTCGTGGGAAAAAATAAAAACGTGTGATAAATCCTCACAGGGAGGGGCCCATTGTACTGCAGAAAATGTCACGTGCATTTGTACGCATTGAGCTGTATACCATGCGTTCATGTAAACGAGCAGATGCTTGTCTGATGTGCGTAGCTTAGTTATTCTGAAGTTCACTTTTATCTAATTTGTTAGTTTAATATACAGTATGTATACTGTTATTTTTGCCGTTATCTTGCCATATTGGAACTGATAACTATCATCTGACTGATAACATAACTATAAAATTCATTTTAGCAGACTTTGAAAATGTAAGTAAAAACCACATGATGATGAAAAATAAATATTTTAAGTGTAGCAGGAGCGTTTGGAAGGCCTTCCTTTCATTTTGCTTTTGCTTGAATCTTTTAAAACGTCAACACAGTAATTAATTATGAATTTTAAGGAAACGGTACACAATAATTTCACAGGGTGCTCTGCTTTTAGGCACTGCCTAGATCTGTATATCAGGGAATATTTTAATTGCAGTGAATTGTAAATAGTGGTCTATGATGACAGTTGAAGGTTGTGAGGTCAAAACCAGCACTTTTGAGCCTTTGAGCAAGGCTTATGCATCTGCCATAAATGTGAATGTGACTGTTTTATCTCTGTAGGCTGGTACAGAGGCTTCGTGCTCAAGAACCCAAATTCCAAGGTAATCTAGAGACAAACACTTGACTTTTATACAGCCTGCCTTTTGTGTGAATTCTGTTTTAAGCTTTACCTTTATTTGTTGAAACCCTTTCAGTCTATATCTTATTTTTAATATATTCAGGATGGAAACATTGTGTTGTGTCCTTTGACCTGATTATCAGCATTGAATCATGTCTCCCACCTTCTGTCTCTTGCAGGGGATTTTCCCATGCTGCTACATTCATTTGAAAAATGCCCAAATTAAGAACAAGGGGTGAGTACTCTGAACAGTCACATCCAAGAAGGAAGTACTTTTATTAAAGCTGCCATAGCTCACAGTGTTCATGCAAACCGAAGCATTTAAATGGTGTCATTGGCCAAATGTGCATGTCTATGGGAAACTTCAGTAGGTTTGATTCTGCCTCCTGTTTTCTAATTATTAAATTGGGATCTAGGGAGAATGTGCTTGGGGTCACTGAAAGATATGCCCGTCCCACGTTAAACTTTTTCTGCTTATGCTAGAAAAACTTCTACGCTTTTCCTAAAATAAAAGCATATTAACCCAGTAGAACTCCAAGCCACTAATGCTGTGTGATGTGCTCCATGTGACTGGGTGATGTTTCCATTTTGACCTGCAGGCAGTTCGAGACTGTGGTGCCCACGGAAGACACGGTCATTACAGAGATGACATCCACTTTGCGGGAATGGGGAACCATATGGAAGCAGCTATATGTGGTAAATTGTGTGCTCTGAGTTAACACACCCCGAGAGAAATGGCTTTCTCTGTAATATCTCTCTGTAAACTGCTGCCAGTGCGAGCAAGATTTATGGGGCATTCTTTCTTTTTATTCATAATCCATTTATAGCACCATCTGAGCCAAGAGGAAATGACTTTTGAGGATGTTTGTAAGGATAAGATAAATCATTACTAGATCTCTCCATCCGTTTCTGTATCTCTCTCCACCCCACAGAAGAACGAAGGAGATCTGTTCCACAGGTTGTGGCATGTGATGAATGAGATCTTGGATCTGCGGAGACAGGTTTTGGTTGGTCACCTGACCCATGATCGCATGAAGGACGTCAAACAACACATCACTGCGCGCCTGGACTGGGGAAATGAGTACGGGAATCTCTTTCTCTTCATCTCTTCCTCTGGATCCTTCTCAGTTTCTTTTTCTTGCGCTGCCAGATTCAAAAAATACTTTTTATTGTTAGCAATTATAAAATTTACTATACAAAATAATTTATATATTTTATCTAAACTAAAGAAGTTTCACGCAAACAACAGTGCAGTTATACTGAATATGGGCATGGCTGTGATTTACCTAGAGGCCTAGTGCCACAGCTGATCACAGCTAATATTCAGTATAACTGTAGGATCATAAGCATGATATTACTTTTAAACAACCTTTTTATAAACAAGACCATTAATAACAAGCAATGGAAATTTTGGACACAGTATGTTCTGTTGCCTAATGTTCTGTTGATTTACCCCCCCGTCCCCCCGGTGGAAATAGAACCTGAGAAAATGACACTCACTGAAAGCTCTTTGGCTCGTTCGCACACCTTTGTACATTCCTGTTAAAGATGTGCTTCTGGTGAAATTATTGTCTCTTCTCTCGTTTCTTCCATTCGTCATGTGTGCTAATATGTAATAGCTATTCTGAACTTGGAAGTGGAATTTTATAAAGACAGATGAGCAGAGTTATGAATGCGGTGAAATGTGCCAGTGTGGTTACACGAAATATTGACTTTCTTGCAATGCAGTCAAATAAGGAGACTGGAGCGAGCAGTTGCGTAATATGTGTTTGCTTCACATAAACCATGGAAAGTAAAACTGTAGCACATTTTGAAGCATCATCCTGCAATTCGAAAACATGTTTGTAATTTGAAAAATGTAGTGTCACGTGGAGGCTGGAGCCTATCTCAGCCAACACTGGGCGAGGGTGGGGTACACTCTGAACAGCTCGCCAGATCATTTGCAAGGCAACACACACAACCATTCACACTCACACCTAGGGTCAATTTGGAACAGCTAGTTAGCCTAATGTGCATGTCTTTGGACTGTGGGAGAGAACTGGAGTAACTGGAGGAAACCCACACGAGCACGGGGAGAACATGCAAACTCCACTCAGAAATGCCCTTGTCCTGGTAAAGAACTCAGGACGTTCTCGTTGTCAGGTGGACGTGCTAACCACTACGCCACCATGACACCTAAGATAAAACAACAGTTTGGTGAATATTTAAGGAATCTTCTTTGAGATTTAGTGAATAAAATTTAGTGACCATCATTAGACTCACATTACACTTTGAGTTCTTTGTGCTTTCAATAAAAAAAAAAAAAATTATATTTGTTATCAAGCAGAAGATTCTGTTGCCCATAATATTTTGGAACTCGTCTTTGATGGTCCTACTGATGGATTTTGGCTACTAAAAATAGAACCCATGCCGTTTTTGTAAATATTATTGAGTGTGATTGTGTGCGCACCCATGTGTGATCCTGATGAGGCCAAAGTACAAAGTAGTTGTGTGTTTACTCTCATAGGCAGCTGGGTCTGGACCTGGTCCCCAGGAGAGAGTTCTGCATGGTGGACCCTGATGACATCAGTGTCACTGAGCTGTATAGACTGGTATGTTCCTCTTCTGGAAATCGCATTGCCACGGCAACAGCATCCTTTTTTGCCTCAGGGTTTCATAATGCACGCTCTGTAACCTAATGTAACGTCTCTCTGCTAAACACAAGAAGCTAAAACTGCCTAATACATCTCCATTACGGAGAGGAATACAGCACTGGATAATTACAGTCTTTTAGCAACAAGGTGACAAGGTAAAACAATGGCAGTGTATTTTCAGAGGCAGATGCAGCCCTGAGAGATAGGATGTTCTTGCCAGTGGGGAGTCTTCTGTATTATGTAAGTCAGTGGTATTGCAACTCTGATGAAACATGTGGCCCAGTGTCCCTTCATCTCTGCTCTACTGCACTCTCTACTTTCAGACCAATCTGGGTTACCCACTGGGCTTAGATGTATACCTATAGGGCCCATCCCTAGTGAATTCCCTGCTGACAGTACATGACAGTACAGTTTTATTTGGGGTGTCCAGATCTTGATGATTTCTCTGAATGTGTCTCTGTATACCAGAATTTCAATTATAGTTACTTAAAGAGGTTGTTATCTCCATTATAATCCTTTCTGCACTTTTCCCAACACATAATTTAACCTTTACTTACATTTGTTGCTCTATATTTCTTTCTAACTTTTAAATACTTCCAAGACAGCAATCCTTTCATGTGAGCCCTCTGCATTCTCTGTGGACTTTCTAATAAAAGTCTGTCGTCTTTCTGTAATGTAGATGGATGGCAAAAGCAACCTTTTTCTCAAAGTGTGACTGGATAATAATGCATCCATCAGTGTCCTCTTAAGATTATCAAAACTTCTCTTAATGCTAAACAGCTGCAGATTTAATTCTGCTGCATGACAGGACAGTGGAACATACTCAAAAGAAATCGCTATCCACCCTCTTCCACATACATGAGCTCAGAGATGCTTCTGATTGGCTAATCACTGTGGTTGACAAGGCATGAGAAAGCAGTATCATCCATCCCAACCAGAGGGGCAGCCAGATTTCCTCACATGGCTTAAAGTTATCTGTATTCAAGATTGTGTGAGATGGATTTTGTTTTGTGATCCTGTTTGTTGGAATTGTTGTAAAAAAACAAAAAAACCCCCCCCAAAAAAACCATTTCCCTGGGCAGGTTAAATGATAAATTCCATTTTTGGGATCACTACCTGTTATTTTTTATTTCTCCTCCACATTTCACACACCTCTGGAGTATAAATGGTGCATCATGCACCCTGTCTAGAGCATAACGTTTTTTAGAACATGTCCGTGAGTCAGAAGATTCTTATTTTGAGAAATGCTACTCATTACAAACCTACAGATTCTCATTCCTATTTCCAGTAAAACTCTTCCCATTTCATAACACTTAAGAAATCCATTCCTTATCCTCAAGCTATTGTCTTTAAACAAATTAGCAGCAAGAATGAAGACCTCCTGTAGAAACACAATCATGTGTGATTAATTCTATAGCTGTGGAATCTTTAAGATGATGATGTCATGGGTCATATAATGGGCAGTGGTGGCACGGTAGTCAAGGTGCTGGCTTACTGATCCGAAGGTCAGAGGTTCAAGCCCTACTATCACCGAGTTGTCACTGCTGCCGCCCCCCCGTGCAGCTAATTGGGTTATCAAAGGCCAGCCATCACTGTCTGTGGTGAGAGGCATGTAAAAGAAACATTGCTGTCTTTCGAAAAGAGTTAGCCACTGGATTTCCATCAGCATGTTTCTACATTAAGAAGTGTTGGATTCAAAATTGTTCTCGTCCTGAATATAACTGAAAAATTGTTGGCTGTACGTAAAGCAATCATTCACGCACTCACTTGCTCATGGGTCATATAACTGCTGTTGAGAGAACGGGTGCAGTGAACTATAAATAATCCAGTGCAAAGACAGAATGAACTCATCTGCTACTCTTGCATCATCTACTAATAAAAGAGCAACTTGAGTTATGTGCAATCTCCCCAAAGCCTCCAAGACTGTGCAGAGACCACTTCCTTTTATTAACCATTATTGTTAAGAAAGCAACAGTTCATTGTAAAAACCAGATTAGTTTGATGGGAATAAGGCCATGAGGCTAGATGATCTTTTTATATCAGTTTAATATTGCGTGTGTTACTATAGCCTGCAGTTTTGATGGCGGTTCAGCATGGTTCTAAATCGCAGTGGCATCATCTAGACATCGTGAAGGTGTTTGCCATTGGCCGGCATTGACTGCCATAAACCGCGAGATTTTCAGAATGTTCAAAAATTTTATGGTGGTCCTACATCCACCATCTATCATGTAGCTGCTGTTTTTTCACCTTCTGCAACCTTTCTGAGCCTTGTTCAATACGTCCTATTCACTCTGGGTTTTCTCATACTGCTCACAATTGTTTTGTGTAAGGCCTGCTTTACTCATACATCATGGACCTTTTCAAATAGAATTGTGGACCCTTTTGCTCAACCACTTTTAGGACATTGTTCATGCTGCGTTGCGTGTTAATTGGGTGTTGATTGGGGTGGAGCATCAGGCAAGGTGAAAAGTCAGATTTGGTGCACAGTCCATGGCTAAACATGCTAACTAACAGTGTACAAAGTACGGTGAGTTGGTTCTGTAGTTAAATCCATTAATACAGACACCAATAAAAAACAAAAATGTTTATTTTGTTTGTGCCTTCAACAAAAAAGTTGTTGGCCAAGGTTTGATGATCTGTGGGCGTTATTCTTCATGTCCCATGTGAATGATATTATTTGAGTATAGTTAGCGTCTTTATTTGTGTGTGATTAGTATCTTTGTTTTCTCGACATTATTTAAGTGCCAGATGGCATATTGTGCATGTTGTGCTAGCAGAAGGTTATATTGCAACTTTCTGCCGCTCTGTTTTGTGCTGTTTTGTCAGCTTTTTGCACAACCAACATGCTGTTGATTCTGAAACTCTTATCATCTGAACATGTTAATGAGTTTGTATAGTAAAAGCAAATTTTGCCAAATTTAAGTGTGTGTGGGGGATCCATTGCTATCCTGCTTGGCTGCTTGTCAGCTGTGAATAGCCCAGACATCTCGTCCTGAATTCTTGAGCTAATGATTTTCTAGCTCTTTATTTTGCACATTACATCTGTACGCCTCACTACCAGTTACACAAATTCAGATCCAGTTGGATTGAGATTGAATTTATTTTGCTCTAACAAAGTTTGCGTTCACTCATCAGCACTGAGGGCTTTGTGTCATGCTGGCGTGTGTGTGGGTGTGTGCATCTGGTGGTGTAATGTGGATTTGAGTTAAGTAGTTAGTTTAAATATTTGTGTTTATTGCTTCATTAACAGTGACACTCATTCACTTCTGTGGGATCAATGGCACAATCCCACACTCCACCCACACACGCGTCAGGAGGGATCGGAGAGGAAGAAAGCCACTATGTGGGAAAGCAGTTTGTGAAAAGTTTGACATCATTTAATATGTCAGCCTAGTTTCATGTCCTGTTTTTCTTTTCTCCTTACACTCTTCTTGGTAGTGATGTTGGCATTAAAAATTTCCACCTTCACAGTGGTCACTTGTTATGAGAGCAAGATGAGGACACGTCTGCCCTTTGGACCGTGCTTAGCAGCGAGACTAGGAGGTTTAAGAAGCATGCACAGTTTTTGGTTCTATGATGAGGAGGTGAAATCTCTGAGGAAATTCCACCCACATCATCACGTAATCCTGTTCATTTCAGGTGTTGCATAACCGTTCCTCCATTTCATCTCCTTTATTTATTTATATCAACTTATCCCTGGTTATGTGCAATATTATGTTCCTGGCCTCCTTTCATTGCCTCTCTTTCACTTGGTGTGTCTGTCAGCTGTATGGTTGCTGAGGAAAAAGGATGCAGAGCTGCTTGTTGGCACCTTTCTCACAAGCCATCTGGAAAAGTAGGGGGCTACGTTCTTGGCTGAATTGCTCAAAGCTAGCCATTACTGGTTTCTGTACACACACATGGTGGGACTCCAGGATGTGGCTGTGGCATGCGTGCAGCTCTGCTAGTCTTTTTATAAAGCCTTGTGGCATCGTTGTGTGGATATGTGCATTTGGGATATTTTGTTTTGGAAGGACTGTACTTTAAAGAAAACCGTCATCTACCACACTGTTATCCTGCTCGTTTATGTTTATCTTGGGCTCCGTTCCTCTTTACAGCTGAGTGATTTAATGATTTATAAACCCATTTTCCAAAGTTTCCTATTGAGTTGGATTTCTCAATATTTTTTAACTTATGTCGCCTCTGTTTTTCTTATTTCGCCCCAGGATTGCTAATTAGATCTTTAATTCTAAATCTGCACCCAGATTTCTGTAGAGCTTCTTAATGAGAGTGTCTCTTGTTAAAAGTACTATGCTAACAGTATTGAATTGAAAGTCAAATCAGTATTGTATTGTCTGTTTCTAACTGGCAAAATCTGTGTCTGTGAATATGCAAATGATCTCAGATGGAACACCGGCACCGTAAAAAGGACACGCCGGTCCCAGCCAGCACGCATCACCTATTTGTGCACATGAAGAGTCTAATGAGTTTGAACCTGGGCGAGGAGCTGGATGTCTTCTTCTTCATCTACGACAGCAGAGAAAGTCGCCCTCTCAGGTGAGCCGTCAACCAATCACAATTCAGAAAATTTGTTCTTTCCTTGAACATAAGGAGTCTTAGTCTTCCTCTTAATAAATGATTCCATTAAAAAGCTGGCAGTGTTTATTCTGACTTGATTTTGTGTGTTTGTATTGTATTTGCTCACTGCAGAATTATCTAACTGACTTGTTTAAGCCTTTTAAAAAAATTTCAATCAGAATGAGATATGGGTGGAGTGACCGGGCATTTGGAAGTGGCTAAAAAAAGACTGATGGGGGCTGACATAAACAAAAACAAACACTGAGTCATAATAAATCATACTCAGTCTTCCAGTTATTACTCTTTTCTCATCATCAGTTAAAACAAAACTCCACCTTAAAACTCATTGAATTATGTGCGATACGTTAGTGACTGATGTAGTTCCATATTTTTCATTATCTCTGTGAAAAGTTAGCAGCTGTGTGCTACGCTGATGTCCCATCGTCAGCCCAGTTAAAAAGCTGTTCAAAAGGAGGAAACATTCATTCATTCAAAAATTACAAACATAAGTGAAAACAGTCGGGGTTAACTTTTAAGAGCAAAAAAAATATATACCCCATATACCATTAGAAAAAAAACAGGAAGTGGTTGCAGTTAATTCTCAGGTAATCGCTAATGCTAGCTGGCTGGCTCTTCCGTTCATTTTAGACTTATTCCACGATGGTAAGAATGTATTTAAAATAATAATAATAAAATGTATTATTTTTTTTCTTATTTTTTTTTAATCCAAACGCAAATTTATCAGCCTGTTGTGGGAAACAAGTCCCCAGTCCTCAGCGTTGCCTGATACAGGTGCTCAGGGAGCAGGGCATCGCAACTGGTGTGCTGCAACTGGGAATGCGGCTAGAGGGTTAGTGTGCTAAATGCTAACATTAGCTGTCCAGCTCTTCCATTAATTCTAGACTTATTCTATGAAAAGCAACATCATTTGGAATTAAAGTCTTCAATAAGAATGTAAAACATTTTTTATGTACTATAAATACATATTTTATATATATATATATATATATATATATAATACCAAACACACTTTATTGTCCTGCTGTGAGGAACAGGCCTCCACTCTTCGGTTAAGTGTTATAGTTGTGTATATATTTTTTTAGTTCTTAAGAATTTAATACTAAAATAATAGAAAATAATAAAAATGCATATCCAATTTGTGCTCACTGAATAACTGTTAAATGTATTATTGAGACTACTCAATTAGAAATAGTGCACTGGACCCAAAGTTCCAGAATAGTGTGCAGCTGTACATCAGGAGTCTCACTGTTTCCCAGAGACTCAGCTTGGCTAAATAATGATCTACGAGATGATCAGCATGATGGATATTAGTATAATAGGCAGGGCTTTGGACGCAGATCTGTTTGAACAGTGTGTACAGATGAACAGGTTAGACAGAGCTGCACAGACACACAAACTAAATTCCCACTGGTAGTAACTAGCAGCAGGTAGCTGACTGGCATAAGTTCTGTTAAAACCCATTGACCAGTTCCAGTGTCATCATGTCAATAAAATATGCTATTGAATATAGTGGTAATTATAAAAATGGACATTACTTAAGAGTTCCTTTAATACTACACTGCGAGCTTCTTATCATTATCTCTTGGATTCTAAGGAATCTCTGCCTCATAATTTGATGGTGTTACTAGATACTAGAATAAATTTGTCTACAACTGATGGACCTCAAGCTCTACGTCCACACAAGAAGCGATGAGTGAAAAGTGACCATGCAAAGACAAAGATCGCCAGCAAAATGGGCCATGAAAGTTGACATTTTCAAAAGCGTTGCGAAGTGAGTGGATGCGGAACTGAGGTGAACTTTCATGTGACGCAATTCGAGTGATAACCAAAGTCTAAAGTTACAATTGGTCGACAGATGCTACCAAGCACAGAGTTCCCCAAAACATTTTCCATGGGGAAACAAAGAACAGGAGTAAAATAAGCGAACAAATGAGATTTTAAGAAAATGAATGATTCTGCCTACAATAACACAGAAGAGCTGCTCATTATTTCCATGTACGTTCCGACTGCACACAGAAATTTTACAAGGATAATAACTCGAAATGCGGTTGGACTTTCCCGAGAATATATATTTATATACTTTTAACTCTTCATGATGCACAAGAGATCCTGTTCTAGCTAATAACCTAATATAAGCTAAAATAATATGGCCAAATGATATTATAAGCTGTTTGTTAGTGAATTAGCTAGATACTGCTTGCAGATCTGCACTTCCTGTAGGGAACTAGCTGTTCACTGATCTCGGTTTCACTCGGAAACATTCGGAAGCAGAAAACATACAAAAGAGTTACCTAGGTAACCGGTTACCTGGCCATAAATGAGATTCATGTGTGTCGTCAGGCGATTCGCATGCCGCTCGAATCACTTGTTGCTCATTGCTTCCTGTGTGGACGCCGCTTCACACACTCAGAATAAAACATTGTGTTCCTCAGCTCAGTGACAGCTATACGCTTTTTTTATTTTCAGTATTGCTGTGCTGCCTTGCGTTTAAAGAAAGGGATTTTTTTTTTTCAATAATCAATGCCATTTCATTTCCCATTCTGGTTTCAAGCTCCTCACTTTTAACCCGGACAGTGTTTAATAAAACACAGGGATTTGGATCAGTTTGCAGTTTCAGTTTTATAAGTGAATGAATTCCAGTAATTGATGGCTTAAGTCAGGAAAGAAACTACAGCTATTTGTAGACGATTTTTTCCTTTGTTCTTTTCCCTGGATAATGAACAGGTTATTGCCTGATGGATTAAAGATTGTTGTCAAAACCCCAGGAAATATTTCCACCTTGTGACAGATTTGGAAAACAGAACAATGTGAGTGTGTGTGGGTTAAGCTCTCCGAGCTATTGTTAATTACTGACCCAGGCAGACTTAGTGGGGCGATACGGCTGCCCTGGCTCTTCTCTGACTGTCTCTGGGTTGGGGGTTTGCTCCGTATCTCACCCTGCTGTTGCCTTCAAGGAGAATCTGCTAATGGCTCTCCTCCAGGATCGCTGCTCGGCTGGCTGGCTTCCAGCTCATTATTCTCTCGTCTATAGTGTGAGGTTGGCGTTCAGGTCCAGATGGTGTGACAGCTCCCAGTCTTCCCCTACCGTTACCAGAGATGAACAGGTTTAAACCAGGCAGGTTGCTGGGAATTCAGTCAGAAAGCCGCCAAGCTTAACCCTCACACTAGAATGATATGCACCTCTGACTCCCATCAAAATACACAAAAGCATCATGTTTATACTCAGACACACGTTATCTTCTGTGTCCTCTGGGCTTTGGATGAATGTTAATGCAAGCCTAATCTCCTTTCCGCTTACGTGTGTGTGTGTGTGTGTGTGTGTGTGTGTGTGTGTGAGATGCTGTTGGTGTTTTGGTGTTGGTGTTTCGGTGTTAAAAGGCTCTACATCTCTGTTACACAGGGCTGGATAGATCAGTGGCATTGAGTGGCAGCCTTCAGGATAATGACGTCCCCTCACTTTTCCCATGGGGCTTTTATTTATTTATTTTTGAACCTTTTTTGGTTTATATCTTCAGCACTATGCATGAACATCACTCATGGGCATTCCTTATTTAACGAACCATGTCCACGGAGGTCATTTGTTTCCCAGATCTTTTCTGAACGCGTCGCCTGACAATCACACACACACATCATGGCACTAGGTATCCAATTCTGACAATAACGCATGAGGAATATGTGGTTCAGTTATGGAAATCAGGCCAGTGATATTGTGTGATAAGAATCCTGCACTGACCACATGCTGCTGTTCAGGAAGTGATGCTGAAGCCATATCACCGGATACACAACCCACACACTGCATTTCAACTTAATTGAAAGATGGGAATTCAATAAGGCACAGTTAATTAGCAGCTGTGAGCGTATTTGTTTATGTGAGTGTATATGTTCATATGTTTACTTTAGTTGTGTACAGTGTGGGAGAAGTTCATGCTGTGTGTGTGTGTGTGTGTGCGCGTGTGTGTGTGTGTGTGTGTGTTGTAGAGGTGTAATTGCTGTATTGGTGGCTATTACCGCCTATAATAGGCTTCAATACATGAGCAGAATGCTTTCCTCTGCTTATCACACCGCTGTGAAAGTCCCATAACCAGATTACATGTCCATTTGGCAGTAGATCGTGTACGTCTCTGTCTGCTTGATTTTGT
>JBCNYH010000024.1:14082266-14092845 GCA_039654325.1 Tandanus tandanus
GTGTGTGTGTGTGTGTGTGTGTGTGTGTGTGTGTGTGTGTGTGTGTGTGTGTGTGTGTGTGTGTGTGTGCGCGCGTTTGTGCTCTGCAGGGCTATGTTGCAGCGGGTTCAGGCGAGCCGGGGGCTGATGAGTACCATTCCTTTGTCCTGTACCACAATAACAGCCCGCGCTGGGCAGAGCAGATCAAGCTACCTATCCCCGTTGACATGTTTCGCGGCGCCCACGTACGATTTGAGTTTCGCCACTGCTCCAGTAAGGAGGACTGTTATATCATTTATTGCACTGACACTTTTAGGATAAAGAGTTGATATTTTGAGCTGTGTAGCATAGGATCATCAATTCAGCACCATATTTTCTATGTCATATATGAAGTGTATAAAATGTTGAACCCTTACCTGTACAGGGATGTTATACAAACTTGGTGCAATGAGGTAAAGATGTCTGAGTCATAATGTGTTAAAAGTGGCGTACCACGTACAGGCGCAAAAGCAGAATGTAGTGCAGTGTGTGTGTGAACAGTATGAAATAATTCTCCTATGTCAGGGATACCCAGGTTACCTCCTCAGGACAGATTTAACGACCTGGTTTTGTTTTCATTCGTTCATTTTTCAAGCCGCTTATCCCTATTTAGGGTCGCGGGGAGGCTGGCGCCCATCAGCCGACTCCAGGTGGGGTACACAGTGAACAGCTTGCTAGACCATTGCAGGGCCAACGCACATACAATCATTCACACTCACACCTAGGGCCGATTTGGAACAGCCAATTAGCCTACTGTTCATGAGTTTGGACTGTGGGAGGAAACCGGAGTACCTGGAGGAAACCCACACAAGCAGTTTGAATGTCAAACTCCACACAGAAATGCCCGAGCTCCTTGCTGAATATAGTATATTTTTATATAAATACTATCAGGAAATGTTTTTTTTTCTATTTACAGAAAAATTCTATTTCATGTGAACAATGATAACTTGTAGCTTTCTTACACTTACTTGTGACTGTCAGTTTTTAAGTAATATCTAAATACATTTAGATTGTTGTTGTTTTTAATAGTATTTATTTATAGCATTTAAATTTTTTACTTTTATTGCAAGCATTTTGTAGGTTTTAATTTGGAGGTTGAAACGGAGTAAAAGAGAACCATTTTTTAGCTAAATCAGTGTACAGTGGTTGTCAGCCTGTATTTTGATATGGATTGATTTATTATTACTGCCTGGAGAATTTGTTAAAAAAACAGACAGTTCAAAATTTTATATTTAATTCATGAGACTTTCAATGCATGAGTCCCATCTTTTCTTTTCTGGAAACAATTGGTTTGGGTGCAGACTTTCTTTTTGACTAAGTACTTAAAGTATTATGGAAGGCAAGGTTTAAATAAAAAAAGGTGAAATAAGGTGTGGCTGCTACTTGATTGGAATAAACACATGCACCCTCTGTGAGTAAAATTGGACACCCTTGATATAATCTGAAAAATGCTAATTGCTCTTATTTATTTATTTTTTTGGCTATTCCTCAGCAAAAGACAAAGCAGAGAAGAAGTTGTTTGGCTTCTCATTTGTCCCTTTAATGCAGGAAGATGGAAGAACTCTGCCTGACGGTACCCATGAGCTTATTGTCCATAAGGTATTTCATTTCAGCTCATATGCATCATGAGCATGTACAATTTATCTGACTTACAGGGGAACCCAAACTTAATAAAAGATTGCATGCATGTCTATACCTATCAACAGGCACTATGCTTAATAAAACCTTCATAAAAAAAATTTAAACGAGTAACAAATCCTCAAACAGGGGGACCCACTGTACTGTGAAAAGTGGAACATGACTCACGTTGAAAAAGCTGTAAATACTGAAGGTTTTGTGTGTTTAAATGCACTGAGGTATATAAACCATGCATTCATGTAAACGAGTCAGCTTACATGGCAGTGAATGGATCTGTCACCACCTCCTTAAATAAAGCATCAAAAATAAATAAAAAAATAAAATCACATAGATAAGCATAAGCGCTCTTATTTGTAAAACCACTTTTGCATGCCAGGAGGGCCATGTTTGCGTGAGTAAAATTACCAGTGTGTGAGCGAGCTTCTCTGTTTCGCTTCCTTGCAAGAGGAAAAAAGTGCTCCAAACCTTAGGAGGTGTCCACTTACCCAATTCTTCTTCATTCTAATGGCCAGACTGAACATTGTGCAAATGTCTTTATATGCAGTAATACTTTTCACGTGTAGGTCTGTTGGGATTTTTACACGTGAGCTTCTGTAGCATGAAATGACTAGGAGTTTGACTCCTCCTGGATGGGACGATAGTCCATCGCAAGTTACCGCCCAGGGATTTCCATAACTTTTTAAGTAGCCTGTCATAAATGAAGAGTAGCTTGTTCCAAAATTCTATGTGTCGCCGAAGATTTAAGAAAAAAAAAAAAGTTTTATTTTTGAAGTCATTTCATGGCTTCTGGTGCAATTTAAATCACAACTTACCTGATAATTTGAAGTTGTTTTTAGGATCAATTTTAGAAAAACAGACTCAATTTTTCAAATTAAAATTTTTTATTTCACTATCATTCCATGTCACTTCTCCTCAAAGTCTGACTCCACTCCTGATTCATAATAGCCTTTCATCCCCATATAGTCTAGGGCACAGCTGACTTCCTCTTAAAGGCTTAAAATTCTCTGAGCACCCACATTGTCCATCAAATCTGAGGGTTCCTCTAAATCTGATCCTTCCTCTAAATCTAAATCAAAGCTGGTAAACCTGAATGATGCACACATTTATACATTAGAAAATAGTAAAAACAATGTACCATATACACTTGCTGAAACAAGTTTTCTCTTTGATATGAAGAAATTTGTTAATGTCCCTTGCCTTTTAGTGGTAGACCTGGGAGCCAGCCAGCTGCAATGAATTCGGCTGGCTTCTTCATGGAGTGGCTGGCTAGCTGCTTAGCTGGTTATAGTAAGAGATAACCGGCTATGAAAAAAAAAATGGCTGGCTATTAGTGGCTAAAGTTAAAAACATGTAAAGGATATATACTTTGGCTGCATACACAAAATTGTACATACTCTAAATGTTAAAAGAAATCCTGTATTGAATTTATGTAATCATGGCATTTATTTAGACATTGTGATTTGTCTGTAATAACAATCTATATCAAATAGCCACACGCACACACACAAACAGGTGTATACACAGTATACACAGTATACAATTTTTTTTTAAACAACTGTTTCAAGGCTTAGAGCAGTGACAGTTTCCTGATATAAATGACTGATGCGGAAATATATTTTTCTTATCTGTACTGTAGGCTAGAATGCTATAAGTAGTATATTATATTATATTTATACTATAAAAGATAATGCTAGATATAGCATCAATAGTGATAATACAGGATAACTAAGTTAGGCTGGAGTAAATAAATGGTTTTGCATTAGGTTCATATATCACTATATTCTTAAAGAGCCTTCTCTGCTAATTTCAGCAGAAGATTCAGCAGTCAGTACATATAGACCCTCTAAATGCAGTTGTATAAATTATTATTAGTTTTCAATCACATCCTGTTATTTTGTGATTGTGTGGCTGAACCATTGAGAGAAATCAGATTGGAAAATACGTATATATACTCACTCAAAAAAGAGGTATTTGCTTATTGTATAGCCACCCCTGAGTCTCCAAGTTTGTGATGACAGCACAAACTAATGATGAATTTATAAAATATAAAATATTACATTTGTGCAACAAACTACACTTAAGGCAATTTCTTAAAAAAAAGTCATTAGAAATTAATTAAAAAGTATCTGTGGTGGTTTATTTCAGGAGTTTTTAAATCCATGTTTATTATATTTTGCTCATTTTGTTTCCAACTTATACAGAGTACATTTTCTATACAACTTATACAGAGTACATTCTACTTTTGTTCTTAGTGTATGATTTTTGACTACAGTCTCAGCTTTTGTAATGGCTGGCAGTAGGCCAGTTTTACTCTTTTTGATGGCTTTTGCCCTCATGTAGCCAAGAAGTGGGCAGTTTTCACTCTTGTTGATGGGTGTAGGTTTCACTCTTGTTTATCTTGTTCTCCTCCCATCAGGGCAGAAGTGTATGTTTTTTTTTATTTTTTATTATTCTGCAGGTGGGAGTGGGTGGATTTTACTCTCGTGGGAGTGGGAGCTTTACTTTGTGTATGCAAAAGTGGGCGGATTATACTTTCATGGGGGATGGAATGGTTGTTTTTTGTGATGGGGGCAGGATTTGGTGGTTTTTATTCTCATGGGGGAAGGAATGGGTGGTTTTTGTACTCTTGCAAGTGGATGTAGGTGGTTTGTATAATCATGGAGGTGGGAGGGATTTGTTTTTACTCTTGTGACCAGAAGTAGGCAGTTTGCACTCTCGTGGAGGCAGGATTGAGGTTTTTTGGTGTTTTTTTTTATTTTTATGGATAGGAGTTTCACCTGAAGATTGACTTGATGTCTCCCTTTCTACTTTTCCCAGTGTGAAGAGAACGCTAATCTTCATGACTGTGCTCGCTACCTCAATCTACCCTGTTTTAAAACCAGCCTGTCAGGCAACAACCAAGCTGTGAAAAGCAGCAAGGAGTCCTTCTGGATCACCTCATTCCTCTGTTCCACCAAACTAACTCAGAATGGTACACTATTCTCCTCACATTGTGTGCTGGAAGACCTCTCAATATATAAGAACATTATATAGTATATGTGTCCTGTATGGCTAACGTTTTCTACTCTGAGATTTTAGGACTCTATAAACAGCAGCAGGAATAGCAGTGATACAGAGATTATGTATTGCACTGTTTGCTGTGTGCAGGTGATATGCTGGACTTGCTGAAATGGAGGATGCACCCTGAAAGGATCAATGACAGCCTATCCAAACTGAAGGAAATTGATGGCTCTGAAATAGTGAAGGTAGACTACACTGCAATTACTCTTCGCTAATGAGCATGGTTAACTTTTACAGAGTGATTGGCTAATGCACTTGTGTAAAAATGAAATAACCAAAAAACAAATTCAAAGAAAAGCTTAAATATCACTCACCCACTCATTTACTGAAGGGCTTAATCCTGCTAGGGTCACAAGGAGGCTGGAGCCTATCTCAGCCGACGCTGGGCGAAAGCGGGGTGCATCTTGTATAGGTCTCCGGACCATCGCTGGGCAACACACACACACAACCATTCACATTCACACCAAGGGTCAGTTTGGATCACAGTTAGCCGTGGGAACATCACAGTGGGAAGAAACTGGAGTAGCCGGAGAAAACTCACTCAAGCACAAGGAGAACAAGCAAACGCCACACAGAAATGCCCAAGGCTGGGAATTGAACCCAGGACCTTCTTGTTTTCAGGCGGACATTCTAACCACTATGCCACTGTGCCGCCTGTTTAAATAACAAAATATAGTAAACTAGTATACTGTAAGATGTGTTGGTGTTATTCATGAATAGAATGAAATGCAGAAGTGATATTATCTGACTTGTTTGTCACACTTCTCATACTTATCTTCTGAACTGCTTTTTTTTTTCTTTTGGATGCTCTCTGTTGTAATATTCTTCCCTGTATAGGCGTTATAACTACTCCATTTGTCATGCATTGCTCTTTTAGAAACTGGCTCAAGGCAAATTCCTAATTATTTTAGTAGATTTGTTTCTTATATTTTGGATTATGTTCTTCACAAACATTTCATTTTGAAGGTCATGCGATTTTTTTTGCCAGGTCTCTTTTATTGAAATGGAAGTTTGTTTTCTTGGTTCACCTATAAACCGTGTGGATGTAAATATTTGAACTTTTGTAAACTTCATCTGTTTTATGTGTCTAACTGAAATTGCATGTCTCCCAGTTCTTACAGGATACACTGGACACGCTTTTTGGAATTATGGACGAGAGCCCGCAGAGATACAGTCTCAAAGTCTTTGATTCACTTGTAAGTTTTAAAATCAGTGTCAGTTGTAACTTTTAGGATATTACAATGTTAGCCTCAAGACATTTATATCAATGATTAAAAAAGGAAATTGTAACAGTATGCCTCCTTTTGCAATTTGCTGCTCTGTATCATTTTTAAAAGACAGTGCTTGTGGATCTATGCAGCACATGTTGGTGAGCTCTGTTTGATCAGAGCTTAACTTTGTGTTCATCTGCAGTGTTTATTTTAGTCATTCAGACAAGGCTAGACTTGACCTGACCAAGAAGAACTAATTATTTCTGAATATAATATGAGTTTTTGTTTAATTTATTATGTGAAGTAATGGATATGTTTTGTTATACAGCTTAATTGATGTAGAGTTTTAAAAGGTTATTTGCTATTGTTCAACAGAGCGTTTAAATTCATGAATCTGAAGGTTGTCTTTGGGATGTTCCAGAATATAAAAGTGTGTTGTTCATTGTAAATTGTAAATACAATTTTCATTTTTCAAATGAAAATTGTAATCACTGCCAGTCTATTGGGGTATAAGAAGAATGACACTTTGGGATGCCATATGATAGAAGAATAATGGGGTGATAATGTATAGATTTATTCACTGCCTAAAGGCAGAGCTCCCAATGTATAGCTCTATTGACAGGTGTCCAAGACTGGTGTTATAAGAGTAGCTTTAAGGGTTGAATCAACATTGGCCCTGGAGGTAATAAATACATAAATAACACCCCCCTCCCCCCGCGTTTCCTGACAAAAGAAGGAAAGGTTAACACTGAGGTTTTCTTTTTACTGCCTTCTACTATCTGATTTTCACATTTCATTTGACACATCACCTGTCTTGTTACTTCCCTTTAACCGGTTCATGTTTCAGTGCTTCTTTGCCTACCTGAGTTAGGTTGTGTGTTTTTATTCTGTGTGAGTCTGAGTGGTGGTGTATGAGCCTCTATTTTTGGGGTTTCAGTTTCCTTATAAATAATAAATCTGGGGTTTTTTTTTTTGTTTGTTTGTTTTTTTGTGATGCTGCAGCTGCATTGGGCATCCTGTGGTGGCACAGACACGGGACAGCCATCCAAGTCATGTTTCATTGCTCAGTAGCTCCACTATAACAACACTTGTTTATGGACTGTTTTGCTGTATCGACGAATCTCAAAGTGTTTTATTCCTTGCATGCTAATTAGATAGCTTGTAGTGATGCTGAGCTATGTGTGGTCATATTCAATAACGTTTACAGTGTATCACATAATTTACTACCAAACGACATGATCTGTGTGGTTTGATATTTTCCATTTCCATTCCATGACAGTAGCAACCTTAAACCAATAGAAATGGTAGAGAAATTCTCACTGGCAGTGACCAGAGCTTCTGTGGGGTGGCCCAAAAATTTGCAAGTGGACATGTACAATAACTCTACACTGATAAATCTGGGGTCTCATTTATCAAACATGTAAAAGCATAGTTTTGTGCCGAAACCATGTGTACATGTGTTTCTATGTATTGAATGGGATTTGTCAAGTTGTTTATCATATGTACTGATTTGAGGATGTTCCTGTATGCAAATGAGCGTGGTATTGTGGGATTTATCAGTGACCATTGAGTATAACTGTGCGTACGCATGTAGGATAAACACATATTACACAGCTAATATATGCTAATACAAAATACACTGATAAATGAGACCCTAGTCTTTAAATTAGGAAATGTCTAATTTTATCTGTGCTTTGAAATCCGATTGTGTTTGCGCAGTTCTGTAAAGAAAAAAACAGTTCATGTAGTCTAAACCAGTTTCTGTCCCCAGGTGCACATTATAAACCTACTCCAGGACAGCAAGTTCCAGCACTTTAAACCAGTCATGGACACCTACATCGAGAGCCATTTTGCAGGGGCTTTGTCATACAGGTACATAATGCTTGAGCTCAAGAATCTGCACTACACTATGCCTTCATGCAGCTGGTATTTCCAGTGCTTCTGAATGAAATGCGTAAAAGTTAGTCGATGAACATGTTGAGAGTCTGTGCTACGGGATCTGTGTGACAATTCAGTGAAGTGTGAACTGGTCACCTGCATACCACTGGCAATCTGCCGAACAGGCTGTTCCCAACTCAGCCCACAGGTCTGTCTGTCGGTGTGATGCTACATTCTGTTCTCCCTCCACATATTCCTAACAGGATTCCTCTTGTAGACACACTCTCACACAGCCATGCATACACAGAGGTACACTCAGTCTGGAAGATGACACCCAATAGTGAGAATATTAAATCCTGACTGTGGTACCAGACGTTATTCAAGTCTGTCTAGCATCTTTGCTTTGTCTGATGGTGCATTGTATTACCTGTAGAGTGGTATGGCAGCTTTGTGGTGCAAAAGAGCTGATTTACATTGCTCTGAGCATATATTTACAGGTATGTCAGAATGGCAACACTTGCACATAACATAAACATTATCTACCCACTCGTTTCTGCAAGAGGTTACATGGTGATATCTGTTACTAGACTGTGGTGTCAAATCTGTCTTTTGGTATCGGATGATATTCCGTATAGTGTATAGTGGTTTAGTATGTCTGGCTCTTGTCTAGAAGGTCCTGGGTTCGATTCCCGGGCTCGGGCGTTTCTCTGTGGAGTTTGTATGCACTCTTCTTGCTTGCATGGGTTTCCTCTGGGTACACCGTTTTCCTCCCACTGTCCAAAGACATGCACATTAGGTTAACTGGCTGCTCCAAATTGCCCCTAGGTGTGTGTGAGAATGGTTGTGTCTGTGTTGCCCTGCGATGGTCTCTCCAGCTGTTTAGGGTGTACCCCGCCTTCGCCCAGTGTTGGCTGAGATAGGCACCAGCCTCCCTGCGACCCTAATATTATTAAGCGGTTCAGCAAATGAGTGAGTGAGTGAGTGAGAGTATGCTTTGTTTTTTTGTGTTACCCAACTTGATTTTTCACTTACAAGTTGTTGTGCCATTTCCTGAAACAGTCCTGCACAGTGATCACTGTTTCACACGCGCACAAGCACACTGTTTATACACATTCATTATCTTCCTGCCTGGAAGGCAGATGTTTCCTTAATTTCTCCTTTTCTAACTTCTCCTGCCCCTCATGTAGTCTCATAAAAGCTTCATCACTAGCCCTTTGTTTTAGTGATGGATTCATCAGGATCACACTCCTACACAGTCTCTTACATTATGCAACAAATGATATAACACACAGATGCACACATATATACTTCTTTAGAGAGAAATCGAACGTTCAGTGCTTTTGGTTGAGCTGAATTCCATACCAGGTGAGAAATGGAAAACACGTAGTTTTGACAGGGTCTCCTCTCTGCACTTATTCCATTTAATCCATTACCTTAAATGAGAAATCAGAAGACTGATAAGTGCAGACTACCTTATTAAATATCCATCCATCCACTTTCTTCCATGGAGGCAACAGGTCTAGGCATCCCTAGGGCATCCCTCTCCCCTGTGACACATTCTAGCTCCTCCTGGGGGATCCCGAGGGGCTCCCAAGCCAGGCAGGATATATAATCCCTCCAGTGAGTTCTGGGTCTACGCCGGGGCCTACGAACGTGCCCGAACACCTCTAACAGGAGGCATTCTAATCAGATGCATGAGCCATCTCAACTAAATTTTTCCTTATTAAATAGTCATTTCTCATATTCGATCTCTATCTTTGTGGTAAGAATAACATCATAACTTGGAAATTGTGTTGCCGATTATGACACCATGCTGTCTCATCTTTAGGGATCTGATTAAGGTACTGAAATGGTATGTGGACCGCATCATTGAAGCTGAACACCAGGAACATATCCAGCGAGTACTTAAAGTAGGAGTTTACACAGCTTCTTTTATTATTACTATTATTATTATTATTATTAGCTTTGAACACTTTCCGTTAATTCTGTAAGATTAAAGTTTGTTTTCCCTTCTTTAATAGCAGTGGTACCTTTTTCTTTTTTCTTTTCTTCCTTTCTTTCTTCCTCTGGTCATTAAGAACTACTATGATTTATTGCTTTCGGTGGCTTCTGTATGTGTAATTAGCACACATTGTTTTATAGTGTCACAGTTTAATTGGATGAATGATGCTTTTTTGCAGGCAACAGAATACATCTTTAAGTACATTATCCAATCTCGGAGGCTGTTTGCGTTTGCCACAGGAGGCCAGAACGAGGAAGAGTTTCGCTGCTGTATGCATGAACTCTTTATGTCCATACGCTTCTTCTTGTCGCAGGAGAGCAAAGGATCTGGCCCTATCGCGAACACACAGGTGAGGCCAGTGGACCGAAGACTATTTGAACATTAAACAGCTATACAGAATTGTACATTAGAAAAGTGTTTTTATTAGGGATGTTTGTTTTTTTGTTCAAAAGAGAAGCAAAAATAGAACTTGGACAGGACTACACATCACTCTTTTTATAATTTTTTTAACCCATCTGTGGCTACAGTCATGTTACAAGCCTCTTTATTAAATTTTTTGGTCAGATTGGATTTGCCTATCTTGATGGTTTGCATTTATTATACAAATGAGCTGTATCTGCAACTGCAACTGTAATCTAAATCAGTGATTTTCAACCACTGTGCCGCGGCACACTAGTGAGAGATCGTCAGGTGTACCGTGGGAAATTATCCAATTACCGGTGGCCATTGTCGAGTGTCTGTGCTTTAGTGACTGGCAGAGTAATGTAATACT
>JBCNYH010000024.1:14106478-14117990 GCA_039654325.1 Tandanus tandanus
ATATTTGTGTGTGTGTTTGTAGGAGCCAGCTATATCTGAAGAAGTGAATCTAATAGTGGAGAGCTTGCTCGGTGTGTTATTGAGGACAATATTGGAGATTTCCAACCGTCCACAAACCCCAGCGTCGTCCATGCGGCCTCAGAGTCAAGATGTTACGGTGAGCGAACAAGGATGCCCCATTGGGGCAGCCATGGCCTAATTGTTAGAGAAGCGGGTTTGTGACCCAAAGGTCGCTGGTTTGATTCCTGAACCAGCAGGAAAAATGTGTGGCAGTTGGGGAGTAAGCTGCACCTTCCCTTCCTCCACATTCATGGCTGAAGTGCCCTTGAGCAATGCACCTAACCCCCAATTGCTCTCCGGGTGCCACGATGTGTGGAAACCCACTGCTCCGAGTGTGTGTACGCACTTTGGATGGGTTAAATGCAGAGCAAAAAATTTCCCTTGCAGGATTAATACAGTATCTCAAAAATAAAGCATGATAATACACTGAGAGCAATACTGTACTTAACAGAAGGGGGTGGGGGTGGAATAAAGAGATGAGGAAAAACCTGAAAAAAAAACACAAAAGCCCTGGAGGGTCCATTAATTATTGTTCAGGAGCCTAAGCCCTTTACACTTCAAAGCCGCTCCGCAACAGGTGAATTGTGGGAGAGCTTTTCCTTTAGATGTGATCTGTGCTTTTTTTTTGGTCTCATGTTGTATTTTATTCCAGCCGCACTGTGTCTCTGCTGAATGCTGCTTTTCTGTAGCTCAACTGATCTTTCTATAGTGTTTACTCTACAGGCTGTGTTCAATCAGCACTGAGTCAACAGAGCAGGGGAGGAGCTTGGAATCGATTTCTGGAATTTGGTGATTGTGTTCATTAGAACTGTTTGTCTTGTTTATGTAATCATGTGTATTACAGTTTTTTTGGACATGTGTTATATGGCTCCGTCAGTACTGGGAACGTCAGGTGGTGGACTTGTAGAGACATCGGGTTAAAAATGGAAGTTAGACCGTCTGGACTCATTAGTGTAGTAACAGTGTTAGAGTCATATGTTGTTTATTCTCCACTGCAAGTTCAAAACCAACGTGGCTTATCAGTTTAGAGGTGTGTCACAGTCATGAAAGCATGCAGATTTTACTTTTATACAGATTGTTAGATATAAAGCCCATGTTCGTTAGGATGAGAATGTACAGGCTGTTCAGAATTCATTACCCACATGACAGATTTACCTCATCCGTTCATTCATTCATTTATTCATAATCAGTAACTTGTTAAGAGTTACTGGTTTGTCTATATACAAGTTTGTTCACAGGCAGATGCGATCAAAAATTAGCTGTGGGTGTGGCCAAGTTTGGGGGAGTGGACTTGCATGGGAATTGAACCACTGCAGAAAAAACATAGCCACATGACATTATCTTGGTGTCTAATTTGATGTTGTTGCTTTTTTGTGTTGTTGTTGTTGTTGTTGACACTGGGTGTTGATGTATGTCCATGCATCTGTATTTCAGGGGGAGTTTGTGTCATGTCTTTTGGCTCTTCTGAAACAGATGGGAGATCAACACTACCAGCAACATCTTAAGCGTTTCACCAATAAAGATGAGCTGAGGGTGAGAATGGCACAGGAGTGATGCTTTTTATGAACAAAAGTGCTCCCGCAAGAGAATTTGACGAAAAAAAATCTCACACATTTCAAATGTACATAGAAAACGTCAAAGATAATCAAATTATTATTTGTACACTTGAAACTTCAATCAATACAGTTTTTATTCATCTTTTTTTTTTTTGCACACATGAAACTTAGTGAGGCGGGAGAGGCGGTGCTAAGGTCTGTTGGTAGCACAACCCTAACTTGAACACCTGGAGCTTGAACAACCGATGTGTGGTTTCAGTAAGATGGCGCTTTGGCACACACAGCTCGAAGATCATTGGAAGTGATGAGAGGAATGTTTCCGGATCAGGTGATCTCGTTGCATGGCGATGTTGACCGGCCCGTTTCACTGACGGTGCTCCTTGTGATTATTTTCTGGAGCTACCTTAAATCACGAGCGTATTCTCATTGACCCCAAACTCTTGAGCCCTTAAGGTTGCTATTCAGCAGGAGATAGCCGCTGTTCCACCTGTCCAGCCATGGCAGCCTTCAGAAATTGCCTCTAAGCATGTATAGAAAAATGACAGCCAGCATTTGGAGGATGTCATCTTTAAAACATGATGTATAAAAACTGTATTGAATGAAGTTTCATGTGTGTAAATAATTTGATTCTCTCTCATGATTTTATTATTTTTTTATTTACCCTTGAAACATGAAGGTTTTATTGGGTCACCCTGTATTTTATTTTATACTTTTTCAATAGGCCAGAGTCTCGTCTATATAATTACAGTCACAGTCAATATAGTTACACCTTGCTGGCCTTGTGAACTTAATACCCTTATAAATCGGGTATTAACTTCACTTAATAGCAGTAAAACTGGATTTCTGAAGTAAACAGAGAGAATATGAGGAACCGCTTTATAAATGATTGATTTGGAGCTATTTATACAGACCTTGAAATGGAATCGCAAGAACAAATACTGTTTTCTTTCACAATTCATTAGAACATTTCTCTTGTTTGCTTCAATTCACATTAATAATACAAAAAAAGGCCTAAAATATTCATGGTGCCCTTCAGTCTATCTGTTATATCAGTTGTTTTGAATGGCATGTTAAAATCAGGACATTCTTATGTTCAGTCACTGAAGTGTCTTTGATAAAGTTTTTTTTTTTTCCCTGTCAGGATTTCCTCCTGCAGATTTTCACCGTGTTCCGCATCCTGATCCGGCCCGAGATGTTTCCTAAAGATTGGACGGTCATGCGGCTCGTCACCAATAAGTAAGAAGCAGGTCTCGATTTCTAGACCCTGAGATGAAGTTGAATTAATAATGGAATGTGGTTGTGTTTCCCTCGTGCTGATTGGTACATATTTTCTTTCCAGTGTCATCATAACAACTGTGCTGTACCTGTCAGATGCTCTGAGGAAAAACTTTCTCAATGACAGGTTTGATTATAAGGTGCGTGTATTATAGTGTGTTGATCTGTATTTGTGTTTTTATGTGCACATGGCTCAGAGTGTGTGTTTGGACTGCAGTCTCCAGTTAATTGTACTCCTCTTCTGGGTGTGAACACACTCACACCCAGCACATAGGCAATTGTGGTGGACGAGGAACTGGAATTGTTTAGTGTTATTGACTACTTTAGCTACTCTTTGTAAAAAGAATCACAGATGAAGGTATGTATCTGTGCTTAACATGAATGCATCCTTAGTGACACTGGGTGTCTGTTCATGTGTCTTCAATATAGGTCTGGGATTCGTACTTCTACCTATCCGTAATCTTCATCAATCAGCCCTGCCTCCAGCTTGAGACCTTTTCTCCTTCCAAACGCAAGAAAATTCTAGAAAAGTGAGTATCATGCTGATTCCTTTTCTATGCTCTACATATTGCATTCTGTTGCACTGGAGATTGTGATGCTTGCATTGGCTTTCTTCAGTCAGTGTGCAAAGAAAAACAAATGCATGTCATTAACATTCATTGCTGTGACCTGTGAGTGCTCTGATATTAATCCACATATACAATACATTCCTGGGCAAAATAATTAGCCATGACTGTATTTTCCAAAATGTTATTAATTATTAACTATAACATACAAATATATTGAATAAGTATTCAAATTCTATTAAACAGTCAGTATGGAATTGCTTTCACTTTAGTTTTTTGCTAATATTTAAGTCTCTTGGTTAGACTCGCTGAAAGTGTCTTGCATCTGGTAATTATCTGATATAAATTAGCTGGTGTTCAGACAAACCATCACCATTAACAGGTAATGATGTATTCGGAACATTTGAACATTCTATTTGGAACTCATTCAGCTTACATGATTAGAATATAAATTTACACAATAAATCATGCTTGCTGATTTTCATGATGCCAAACTAAAATTATGACAAATTAAAAGAAGAAAGTTGACACACACATATATATATATATATATATATATATATACACACACACACAACACATTCACACACAAAATAGCTAGGTGTCCTGGTAAATATAGGATAAAGTTCATGAGGGAAAACAGAAAGTAACTAAAAATAAAAAAACAATACTGAAAACGTATTGTGTAAAATCCTAATGAGAGTCACAAAGCAATGGTAATGATGTATTCTTTGCTGTTACATACTTTTGCCGCTATACCTACAAATAAGTAATTTCAATGTTGGCTCATTTTTTTTTTTTTTTTGCAGGAGGTAATATGCAGATTTATGTCTGTCCTGGTTCAGCATTTGTTAGATATGTAAATGCATGTGTATGTAGTGGGCAGCACAGTGGCATAGTGGTTAGCACGTCCGGCTCACAGAAAGAAGGTCCTGGGTTCAAGTCTCGGGCTTGGTAAGGGCGTTTCTGTGTGAAGTTTGCAAGTCCTCCCAGTGCTTGTGTGGGTTTGCTCCGGGTACTCCGGTTTCCTACCACAGTCCAGAGACATGCACATTCGGCTAAAGCCCCTTTCTCACCGACGTGACTTGACCCGCCGAAGCTGACAGGTATGCTTCCGCAGGACACCGCAGAGCAACGTGGAATTGTCGTCGTGTGTATTGCGAGTTGCCGCAGAGAACTGTCAGCACTGTAGCCTTCTGCAGCTACTCGCGGTAAATTCTAACATGTTTGATTTTTCCGCCGCATTTCTGCGGAAAGACCGAACACATGTCATTTCCGTGTGACAGTGTGACACCACCGCCAGCATCGTATGGCCACTGTGAACAACGTGTGAACAGCGACAAGCACCGGTGGTATCATACGATTTTCCATTATCTACACCACGGGGTGTTCCTCCTTTAGGTACCGCGGGTATCAGAATGAAAGTTGTGTTGGTGAGAAAAGTGGTATAAGTGGCTGTTTCAAATTGCCTCTAGGTGTAAGTGTGAATGGTTGTGTGTATGTTGGCCATGTGATAGTCTGGTAAGCTGTTCAGGGTGTATCCCACCTTTGCTCAGAGTCAGCTAAGATAGGCTCCAGCATCCCTGTGACCCTTGCAGGGTTAAGTGGTTTGGCAAATAAATTAAAAAATGAATGTATATGTGTGTAGGTATGGTGATATGAGGGTGATGATGGGCTGTGAAATCTTCAGTATGTGGCAGAATCTAGGTAAGAGATAAGCAATAAAATAATTTTCCATAATTGATGTAAATATAATATATATTAATATAAATACAAGTCTGATTAGTCTTGTGTGTAAAATTCTTTCTCTTGCTTTTAAAGGAGAACATAAGTTAAACTTCATCCCTGCTATGATTGGTCCATTTCTCGAGGTGACACTGGTTCCTCAGCCGGATCTGAGGAACGTGATGATCCCCATCTTTCACGATATGATGGACTGGGAACAGCGACGCAGTGGCAACTTTAAACAGGTACAACAGTGCCCCCTGCTGCTTCAATGAGCCACCGAAAAATACTCTGTTTACTTACACGTGGGATGATTTTCTCTATAACCATGGATGATGATCTGTCTTAGGTGGAGGCGAAACTTATAGACAAGCTTGACAGTCTGATGTCAGAAGGAAAGGGTGATGAAACTTACCGGGAGCTTTTCAACAGCATGTGAGTGAGAGCATATACTGTCTTTATTTCTCATATCCAGTAAGTATACAATGGCAACAACTAGAACTGCACAGTTAAGTTTACTGTAATCTCAGTTTTGGCTTCCTTGATTAATTAAAGATTCATGTGTGAGCACTGTTCAATTTAGAGTTAAGAGTTTTTTGTTTGTTTTTAGTAAAGGTTTGCATGTTTAAAGGGGTGTGCAAGTGTATCGGCTGAAGGGGGGAGGGGGGTCTATTAGTTCCTTTATCATTCTGATTCCAAGTCCACTGAATATAGGTGAATGACCACTGTATACAGTGTATCATTATTTTTCTCTCTCAATTTTCTCCCAATTTAGCCGTAGTCAAGTGATGCTTCCCTATCACACGATCATCACAAACCAGGGAGGGTAATGACAAGCATGTGCTCCCCCAAGGCATGTGATGCCAGGCAACTGCATTATTTTTTCAGACTGCTATGCATGCCGGAGCAGCGTAACACACTCAGAGTAAAGCACCATCTGCCCCTTTGTATACATGAGTTCACAGATGCTAATGATTGGCTCATGATTGCTTAAGTGGCAAGGAAGTGAACTTAACCCTTCCAGAGCTCGGCCAATTAGCTTTCATGGGTTCCTGGCCACGGATAGCTGTGTACATCAAACTTTGTGGGCTTTAACTTGATAACTGTTGAGTGATTTTGGTGCTCCTTGCTGCTGTGCCACTTGGGAGCCCACAGTTTATCAGTTTAACTAGACAGAGACAACTATACTGTTTACAAAGTGTTGTTTCTCTTTAATGGCGCTGCCAGGCAGAGTGATATTAAGAAGTGTCCGGGGGATGTTTGGCCTGGAATAAGGGGCAGTTTACGAGGGTGAGGAACACCTTGAGCAGCTCACCAATCTATTCCAGGTTTAACACACAGAACTGTTCACACTTACACACATCTAGGGGCAATTTGGAACAGCCAGTTAGCCTAAGGTCCATGCCTTTGAATAATGGGAGGAAACCGGACTTCATAAAGGATGCCCACACAAGCATGGGGAGAACATGCAAACTCCACACAGGAATGCCCTCATCAAGCCCCAGGACCTGAACTCGGAACCTTCTTGCTGTGAGGCGAACGTGCTAACCATGACACTACCGTGTCGCTGCAGTGCTCAGTAACAAACCAAAAATATGAAGCAAGAAAAAGAAAACACCACAATGAATGTAAAAAAAAGCAACAACAACAGAACACAGACACTGTGTTTTTTTTTTTTTTTGTAATATTTCTAGCCCTAGTTGTAGTCAAGGCGTTATGGTTTTTGCTTTGTGAGATTCTCATTAGCTCAGTATCTTCAAACATTTAGCAGTATGAAAGTCTGTACTTGTTATTAGTGAAGGCATCCCTGTCAGTGCAGCTGGTATCACATTTGTTGTTGTATTTCAGGTTTGTGAATGTGTTTTACACAAAACGTCCTGTGTAGAACTTGTAGAATATAGTATATAATTCATCACTTTTTTTTTTTAGAATGGTCAGTCAGAAATTTTCATATGACTTTAACTGGTACAGTAACTGTGATAAATAGTTATAATTAACATTAGCTTTTAGCATGCAGCCCTCCCACTGTCCATATAAGGCACCAGACACTTATACCTTTATCTTAAACCCCCATGAACTGGTAGTTTATAGCTAAACTGCTGGCTGTATTATAGGGTGTACACTTATTGGTTCTGATACATTTCCATGTAGTACATGTCTATAATATAGTTTATAATAATCTAATAATGTAATCTAGCATAATATACATCTTATAATGATGGATTATGATCTCCTTCTGCTTCATCAGTTTGTACTTAACTGTGTGTGTGTGTGTGTGTATGCATTTGGCTTCAGTTTCTGAGCACATAGCCTCTGTACATATCACAGCTGTATTTATACTGTTCTGTTTGTTTAAGCTGGTGCCAAACAGAAGATTCCCCAAAATATCACTTCTCTTTAATATGCACAACATGACATTTGAAGCTGCCTTAGCCTGCTCTCTGCCTGTCATTTTTTTCTTTCGATTTTTTCAAACAAACGATTTCTGAGCACAGAGTTTTGCTTTTTTCCTATCAAAATCTCTCTCTTTTGCTCAGGTTCTCTCTTTTTTCTTTGTCTCATCTGTACTAACAGTACTAACCATGTCACTGACCTGAATGAGTGAGTGTTTCTGACTTTAATCTATTAATCTGACTTTGTCCCGTCTCTGCTTTCCTGGAGTAGAATTCCACTGTTCGGTCCGTACCCTAGGTAAGACACACTACTCCCTGTTCCTGTTCTTAGATCTGTGAGTAGGGTGTGAGTGCTTGTTTTTCTCTGAATGTGAATAATTCTTAAAGGGAGATAGTGAATGTGTGCATGATGGAAATGAAGAACTTATCAATGACTTTTTGCTTTTTTCTGTGTTTATTGTCTCAGTCTTTTAAAGAAGATCGAGAGAGAGACATGGAGAGAGAGCGGAATCTCATTAATTGCAACAGTCACACGTCTAATGGAGAGACTGCTCGATTACAGGTGAGGTTTTTTTTTTTTTTTTTTTTTTTTTTTTTTAATGTTTTTGAATCTTAATGAGTTTATAAAGTTCTAAAGTCAACAAAAATTAGCAGTAGATTAAATTTCAAGGTTATAAGTTGATCATGGATTTCTATTTTGTAGGATTATATTTACTTATGCAAGCTAGTGTTATTTTTCTGATGGTTTAACATTTCTTGTGCAACCTTGAATCCATGTAAAAATCTGTTGTGCATGCCATACAGGATATAAAACATGCACACCGTACAGGATATAACATCATGGCGTTCTAAAACCTATACAGTTTAGTGTTTTGAGTGGTCGGAAGGTGTTGATTAATTTTCTGTAGCAGAAGTTCTGATATTAGTTCCAGCTGTAATTTACATCACTGGTTTATATTGTGCTTACTGTAATGCTTCATTTATATAGTAACAGCTGATTGGTGGGAATGTAAATAACTAATATGCTTTAAGTAATAACAGGTGTTTACATGTTTTACGGCTGTTCCCCATCATTAAAAATATTAAAGGAATAAAACACTTCAGGATACTGTTATTGGAAATGATTAACTTTTAGGGAGTGAAATTCTGCTTTACGTGAGGCGGCATCACATTTCTTCATAGTTGATTGTTTTCCTTTAACAGCACATCCCGTCTTGTTGGTTTAACCATAGAAAAATTCTGATTTAAAGTAAGTGCAGCAAATTTCAGCACATATTTCAGGTCCAGTTTATTTCGAATATGTAAACAGTATGCAGGGCCATGGTGGCTCAATGGTTAGGGCTGTGGATTAGTGATCCGAAAGTCAGTGGTTCAAGCCCCAGTACTGCCGAACTGCCACTGTTGGGCCATTGTGCTAGGTTCTTAACCCTCAACTGTTCAGTTATATAAAAATGATAAATAAGTTGCTCTGGATCATGCCATAAATGTAAATGTAAAAAAAATAACATTGCTCCTCCAACAAAACAAAAGTCATCTAACAAAATACAATACAATATTATTTAACCATTATTTTTATACAAATCTGAAAAGGAGAAGAAAGAAGTGCACACTTATTTAATCCCACCTCTTCTCCATATATCCTGACATATTAAAGGGTACCTGTGGTGTATTGGTGTTACGAACTATTTAAAACTATCACATATAACATCAGCGGTTCCTTCCGGCAACATCGGTCTATGCCTGTTTTCAAAGTGCGCGAGTGTTAAGACTCTAGGCATGCTCAGAGACATGCTGCCTTTCTGATTGACTGATAGTGACACAAATTCATTGGATTGGCTGGGCTACATCACTGACCCCTGTAGCATAACATATCGACCAGTGCTGAGCTGCACAAGCAACAAGTGCAGAAATCACAGAAAACATTTCTTTTGGTTCCTAAATCAACTGACGACAGGAAAGCCGAGTTGGAAAAACGTTAGCTGCATAAGCCATTTTGGATTTACCGTCACGCGCATCTCTGGCAGCGTTCTCATCGTCAGAGTCACGAGATTGTAAGCTTCATTGTCTCTACAAGAGAAGTCAACCCTGCCCAACACGTTGACTTCACTTCCGGGGGACAAAACGACTGCTAGGCATTTATGTTAAAATGTTATCGCTTAAACATATCACATACGCACGATTTATGCTGTAAGGATGACCAATACCGGTACACTTTTTATGTTTTTATTTTTTACTTTTAAAACTAGCATGTTTGTTGTTGTTTTTTATTTTACTAAAGGATTCAAGGTTTTTTTTTTATTTGTTGAAGTGTTCTATAAATGACTCCTCCTACATCACAACTGAGGACCATTTGGTCTGAAAATTCACAAATTGTATAGATTAATTTTGGTTGACATTTCAAGCACAGTTGCAGTGTAGGCTGTTATACACTTTTGAATGCAAGCTTGATTTTGCTTATAACAAGAGCACTCGGAGAGCACAAACCTCTGCAAAGCACAGCAATCCCCTATATGAGCCAATGTGTCAAAAATCTCCTGAAGCTATAGGATTCCTGGATCCAGAATTTCATTCCATCTCCAAAATTTAATGTAGTCTTTCTTGTCCAAATACCCACATCTGGTAGAAATGTAATGAGAATCCTCACATAACTTGATATAACTAAATAACCCTGCTAAAATGCAAACACAAACCAAGGGTTAAACATAACCTTCTTAGCCAAGGTAATTATCTACACAGAAAGTAAGAAAAGAATTAAAACTGTCAAAATATACTTGTGCACTGAAGTTGTTTTTAATCAGTGTACATCTTCAGTAGTTACATTATAGTTGCTGAGTAGTTTAATTCCACATTTTAAAACCTCGAGTTTCTCTGTGTTTTCTCCAGGGACTGTATGAAACTTGGAGAAGTGGATGGAAAGAAGATTGGCTGTACTGTCAGTCTGCTGGTGAGTTTCTTTCTGCACATTCATCCACCAGCATTAAGGCTGCACCTGCCTGCCCACACTAGCTTTCACACTTTACTGCATCCCTCTGCTGTGGAGACAACAAACTGTCAGACACATCCAAACCTAACAGGCCACCCATGAGGACTGTTTGCTGTAAAACTGCTAATTTAACGAAAGTTTTCAGAGCAACAATGCTTTAGATTAATTATCCTCTTAGTCTTTGAGTGTCAACTTGAAAAGTTTCTATTGCTCTTGTCAGTGAGTTTCCCCCCAGCATTTCTAGCTTGTTAATTTAATTTTCTGTGTCCATCCCATACAAGATATTCCATCCTCCATCCCCAGTTGTCAACCTAGCTATGTGGGTTGACAACTGGGGCTTTATTAACATGTACAGCAGAAAACACTTGGTCCTTGGCCCAGTCGTCCATCTCAGTCTCTTACTTTCTATCTAAATTTATTTCTGTCTGTGCAGAATTTCTATAAAACGGAGCTGAATAAGGAGGAGATGTATATCCGCTACATCCACAAGCTGTATGACCTGCACTTGAAAGCACAAAACTACACAGGTAATGGCATGTGTGGGTGCAAGATTAATGCTCCACAGGGGCATGCGGGGTGGATGCTGGAAAGAGAAGAGAATGATTGCAAACTGGTGGGTGTGTTGTCGTGACTTTCTGTGCGTTTTGTGTGTCTAGAGGCTTCTTACACACTGCTGCTGTACGATGAACTGTTAGAGTGGTCAGAGAGGCCACTGCGTGAGTTTCTGAGTTACCCCATGCAGAGCGAGTGGCAGAGGAAAGAGTACCTGCATCTCACCATCATCCAGAACTTTGACCGCGGCAAGGTCTGAACTCTACTTCCTGATACCCGTCTTTTTTCTTTATAAGGCTTTTTTTTTTTTTTTTTTTTTTTTTCCCCCTCCCCCCCTACCCCCTCCCACACAAACCTCCACCCCCCTTTCCCTTTGTATCCCCCCCCCCCCCCCCCTTCTCT
>JBCNYH010000024.1:14122859-14133381 GCA_039654325.1 Tandanus tandanus
TGTGTGTGTATGTATGTATGTGAATATGTGTATGTATGTATATGTATATATATGTATATATGTATATATATATATATATGTATGTGTATGTGTGTGTATGTATATATATATATATATATATATATGAATTTTTTTTTTTCCCTTATTTTATTTATTTATATATGTGTATGTATATGTATATATGTATGTATGTATGTATATATGTGTGTATGTGTGTATGTATATATGTGTACGTGTGTATATGTATGTATGTGTATATATATGTATATATATATATATATGTATGTATATATATATATATATGTATATATGTATATGTATATATGTATATATATATATATATATATGTATATATATATATATATATATATGTATATAAATTTGGATTATGCACATATTGTACCAATGTACACTGCTAACAATGTTTTTTCTTTAAATGGCTTTCCCATGTGGTTTGGTTGAAACGCACCCTCAGCCCTTGAGGCAAGTGTTTTTTTCGGTGTCACTGGCTTTAAAATGCCCATGAAACTACTTTGGTGTAAAAGAGGTTTGAGAGATGTTGGGTCCAGCCAACCAGTGCTAGAGGGTTTGGAGGGACCATTGTGCAGGGTGTGATAAGTGTTTTTAAGGTAGGTGTATCCTGGCCCATTTTTGGGAGTGTAGTAACAGGATGGTATGGGGGAATTTGGGAAGGCTGAAATCAAGTTTTGCAGCTACATACTGAACCAGCTGCAGAAGTTGAAGAGCTGAGGATGGAAAGAATTGATAGATGCAATTCTACAAAATTCTACAAAATACAAAGTCATCTTTGTAGCAGTGCTGTGAAAACTCACCTGATATGACAAAGACCAAGCACCGAGCCTTGTGGGACAACAGGGAGAATGTGGTCCCCCGCTCTCTGTTAGCTGATTTGACCTTTGGGGAGCAAACCATTTTCATTCCATCCTTTGCATTCCAAGACTCATTAGATTGGACAAGAGCGTCTTGTGGTAGAGTGTGTCCAACTCTAATGAAAGGTCAAGGAGTATGAGGACAGATGACAGTTCACCGGATTTAGTGGTATGGAGCTTCTCAGTAATAGCACAAAAGCAGTTTCACAAGAGAGGTTTTTGTGGAAAGGGTTTGTTTGTTTTGAGGTTTTGTGCCTCTTTGCAGTCAGACTTGTTTTAGGTTGTTCTGGGTGAGATGGACTGAAATTTGGTTGTACTCCGTGCATTTGAGACTTTAAGAAAGAAAAGCATGACGTGATACCAGCAGGTCACAAAGTGGATTTCTTCTGGATTGGAATAACTGTATACCAATAGCATTCTTTGTACAAGGTAGATGTTAAATCTTTGGAGAACATATTACACTGCCCAGCCAAAAAAAACCCAACAATAAGTCACGCACACGAGAATGTTGTTGTTCCGCCTTTAGCTTTGCTTACAGCACGTAATCGTCATGCCATTGTTTCAACAAACTTAAGCAACATGACATTTATTTCTATCCGGTGTTGGGCTCATTTCTCACTGATGTCTTGAATTGATGAGGGGAAAAACTGAACCACTCCATAAAGTCTTCTCCAGCACATCCCGAAAACTTTCAAGAGGCTTAAGGGCAGGACTCTGGGGTGCCAATACATATGTGAAAATGATTCCTCATGCTCCCTGAACCACTCTTTCATTATTTGAGTCCCCATTTTATATTTGTGCCATCAGGGAAGAAAAAGTCCATTGACTCATTCAGTACATTCAGGTCATCTGCTGACTTCATTTTATTAATGTTGCTGAGCCTTGACCTAACCAACTGGAGCAACAATGCCATGGAGAATACATGCTGCGATCAAGCCTAAATGCATTCCATGAAAATATTAGTGTGTCCTTTTTTTTTTTTTGGCCAGGCAGTGTATTTATTAATGTAGTAATCCATTTAGTTTTGGAAAAGAACTGCTTCATTGGGGAGTAAAGAACTGCTAATAGTAGTAGCAATGGAAACAGTGATTAATGGATTGGTGAGATTAATTTATGAAAAAAAAAATTGATTAATAAAAAATTACTTTTAAGCAGATGTTCAATCTCTCATTATTTACAAAAAAGACTTAAGACTTATATATATATAACTTGTATATATAAATATATACATATATATATTTTAAGAATTCACTTATTACAAATGATTGCTGGATGGAGTATGGGTGTTCATTCATAAACTTGTCAGAAAATGTTTTTTCTTTAAATAAATCCTGGGGAGAGGGGTGTTCAATATTTGTGCAAGGCACACCTAATTTATTGTATTTATATAGACATGGGGACAGTAGGGATAGGGTTAGTGTTAGAATTTATTATTATTTTTTAACCCATATGCAGTGATGTGTACCTATCTTCCGTTCATGTTTTGCATTCAGTTTTGGCTTTCAGTGATCAGTTGATTATCATTCTCGAACTAGAACGCATCTCCGTAACAGACCTTGACACAATCCTGACTCAGACCTGCAGATCTACGCAGTGACTCCCATCCCAGACAGCCAGGATGTCCTTCAGAGAGACGGCGTTCCGGACAACATCAAGAGCTTCTACAAAGTCAACAACATCTGGCGTTTCCGCTATGACCGCCCCTTTCACAAGGGCACCAAAGACAAGGAGAACGAGTTTAAGGTGGGCTGGCATTGCAGGTTCTTGCTAGTTTCTCTGCCGTCTACCTGCTTCTTTGTCTCGTTTCTCATTTCCCTTCGTGGATACGTCTGTCCTGTTCCCTCTGTATGTGACTTGGGTATTTATGCCTGTAATATGTGTGTGTAGGTGTGCAGCATGTGTGTGTAGAGCTCAGGTGTGCTTTCATGTGTTGCATTATTCACTCTCAGCCCAGTGAGGCTAATTAAAGTTTTAGAAGCCAGGAGACGGGCTCATTCCAAATATCATTTCCCTCATCTCATGCTCAATACCCAGCCCAGAAAATCACATCCAAAACGCGGATCGTATCTACCGCCGGGGTTAGATTTCCGGCGGCCTCTAGTGGGTATAACGTTTGAAATAAACAGTTTAGCCTGCCAGATATTACATTTTCTCTGACACTGAGGTGTGTTTCTCCCTGCCTCACTCATCACGAAGTAATATTTTTTTGAGAAATCTCATTAAGAAGCTAACTTAAGATGAGATGATATTTAGACGATAAGATTATATTGGAGACAGCAGTTTGTTTGTCTTCACTAACCAAAGTTCTCGGCAAGTTCTCCCTACGTAATATTACCTGTTCTTTAGGCATTAGGTGAACCAAAGCCCAGGACACTTACTGAGAATGCCATCCAGAGTAAAACTTAAGGAGATGAGATTTAATCTGTGAGGAAGAAACACTTAACAAACCGAGGATAAACTTTTTTTTTTTTGTTGAAATTGAGTAAATGCAGTGCTCAGGGTAGAGGAGGAAGAAGTGCTATGTAAACTGCAGAGCCCCACGGAATAATCCAGTCTCGTGCATTTTGCAGGGACATATAAACCTGTAACCTTTAGTGATTGAGTTCACTTGGGAATCTTTTGAATCTACTCAGCTGTGTCTATGACTTTTGCAAAATAATAACTTGTGTTTAAAAAAAAAAAAAAAGCCAGCATAATGTACAATACATTCTAATAAACAATACAAAGGACATTCAATAAGCAGAACGGCATTTAATAGTAGCTGTCAAGTCAGCGATGATAATGAATGCGTAGGGAGTGATGTTATTGTATTTCCGAGTGTGAGTCATTGTAAGACTGTCAGTGTTATTAGCCTTTTATGATGCTTTGAGCTTGAGCGCACAAGCAGCTCACATCTTGATGTGTGTTTGCTTTGGCCCACAGAGTCTGTGGGTGGAGAGGACCACGTTGACCCTGGTACAGAGTCTTCCAGGGATCTCCCGCTGGTTTGAAGTAGACAAGAGAGATCTGGTGAGAGAATTGTTCCTCAACACCACTAATTCTAATTTTTGAATTTGGTTCTAAACCACCCCCACCTCCTGCAGTGGCCTGTCTGTAACCGCTTTGTGTTGTGGTGCAGGTGGAGGTGAGCCCGCTGGAGAACGCCATCGAGGTGATTGAAAACAAAAACCTGCAGCTGCGCACACTCATCACACAGTGCCAGACGCGCCAGATGCAGAACATCAACCCGCTCACCATGTGCTTGAATGGCGTGATCGACGCTGCTGTGAATGGAGGCCTTGCTCGCTACCAGGAGGTTAGCACAAACCTTGTTAAATTAGATTCACCTTCAGTTGTGGGTTAATTAGTTTTGGGTGTAGTCGTCAAAACACAGTTCAAGTGAATTTCAGTTCAATTCAGTTTTATCTGTGTATTGTATTTTACAATTAACATTGTCACAAAGCAGCTTTACATAGTAAAACACATTTGGTAAACAATATAAACTTATGATTTTAAACATTTCTCTATAAACCCTATACATCCATAATTAGCAAGCCTGTGGCGACAGTGGCAAGGAAAAATTTCCCAGACGACATGAGAAAGAAACCTTGAGAGGAACCAGACTCAAAAGGGAAACCCATCCTCATTTGGGTGAAACCAGATAAAAATACAAACCATGTATCAGAAACTTCACTGTAGCTTACCATGAAGTCTAGTTGGTTATCTTATAACTGTAATAGTAATTGTAACTCATTTTAGTAAAAGAGGTTATATCACCAGCAGTGAAACAGTTTCTGAGTATATATTTAGGTCCATATTTATCATCTTCTAAGATGTGAACTCCAACCAGTAGTAGCATATCAACCATTTCATCAAAAATTGTGTATTTCCTATCATCCACCATTAAATAAGATCACAACTTGTATGCTTTTTGCTTACAGCTATTTACAGTATCTTAGCAAGTTCATTTTAACCACAGAAGGATGTTTGGCAATCCGCAAAAACAATAACTGTTAACTGAAGCAGTGCATAAATGTAAGTTAATTATTTGAGGCCAGCAAATTTGTAACATAACTACACTTTAGTCTACTATATTTGTTGGAACTGGTCTAATAAACAGAATGATGAAATCATCAAAACAAGAGCTATATTTACATGCACACATTTTTACATTTGCTGTGCATTCTGATCAGTGATTCTGAATATACCTTTTACGTGAAGACGTGTGTGTGTGTGTGTGTGTGCGTGTGTGCGTGTGCATTTTATGTGTTTGTGTCCCACATGTGCAATCAGAATAGAGTTTCTGATGCACACACAATCCCACCTAGCCAGTAGACTGTGCTCAATAAAAATGGATGTGCCAGTCTTTTTTTTTTTTTTTTTAGCCAGTCTGATCATGATTCTTTCATCTATCTAAAATTTTCTCCATGCAGAATTGATGCACATGTGAAGTCAAGCACAGAATACATTTTCTCAAAATACCATCCTGTACAAGCCATACCTTTTCTGAATTACAAAAAAATTGCCGCACCCAAATATCATCGTTGCAGCCAGGTGTACCGAAAATCTGCTCGGTCATTTACATTCATTATAGTTTCCTCTAAAACAGATTATCAGAATTTTACACCACCTGGATCTTAAATTCTTGATTCCGAATCCGCTGTTTACGTGAAGAAATTTCATTCTCGAGCGTGATTGTGATTACTGAATGATTATTGGAGTCTACGTATTTGAATCTTTAGAATAACACACATGACACCAGGGATATACACAAAGTGGTACTGTGCATGTGTAGTGTGCAGTATATAAAAGCTCTATATACACTTAATACAAATCAAAAGTTTTTTTTTTTTTATGTAAGCATGCACACTTTCCCATTCCCTTAGCTGCCTATCAGTAGTTCTTGCAGTAGAGAAGGGGTTCTCAAAATCTTCCAGCCAGTGACCCCAGAATTCATGTGAACCCAGAGTTCCACAATTAAATACTAATAAATAAGTGGGTTTGTGATTTAGCGATGGTCACGTATGCAAATATTATTTAACTTAAAACGTATTTTTCACATCAAAGACAATTTGGAGAGTGAAATGTTTAATTCTATGCTCTCACGCACTGATTTAGTAAATATATAAGGATGAGTCAAAAAGTAACGCGATTTATATTATATAATAAATAAGGAACACAATCAAACATATCCTGCGTCAAGATATATCTATACATCACACGTTCACATCTCTACTTCTTATCATATTCACCACCTATGTATGAGGGCATGTATCCCAGCTTTGCAGCCAAATCCTTACAGCAGCTTTTGCTTCTTCATCACCACCATAACGTTTACCCTCAGTGCCTCTTTCACTGGACCAAAGAGATGGAAGTTTGATGGCGTTTAATCAGGTGAGTAGAGAGGATGCGACAGAGTTGTCCACCCCAAAGAGGTGATTGCCTCTCTTGTTCTGATGTTCGAATGAAGTTTGGCATTGTCATCTCCAAATTTGGTCTTACTCGTCGGACCCTTGCTCCAAGTCTTTTAACCATCTCAATGTATGCTTTAGAGTTGACTGTTTCTCGTCAAGAAATCTACAAGAATAACATCTTGTACGTCACAAAAGACAGTCGACAGGATTTTTTCCAGCTGAGTTTTTTGCCTTGAACTTTGTTTTTTTTTGGAGATGTAAGGTAGTGCAATTTCATTGATTGTCTTTTTGATTGTTATTATTATTATTATTATTATTATTATTATTATTATTTTTATTACATCTCTTTGGTCCAATGAAAGAGGAAAGATCCAGTGAGGTTTTGCTTTCCACTTTTGGTGGTAGTTAGATGGACACAATGCTGTTATTGCATCCTCGGTGACTCCGTGTGGGGTTGTGAGCCCAGGGTTGAACACTTCTGCTGTAGAAGCTTAGAAATGCATTAGGATATTCAACACTTCCTCATTAATTGCAGAAAGGTGCTGCCTACTTTTATGGCTTGTACTGCAGTGCCTTTTCTTTGATGGAATCTTCTCGATAACCCGCTGTTTTTCCACTCTCCTGGTGCATGCTGCGCAAAAGGGAAATGAACAAAGAGTGTGGGTGGTAAAGTATTTTCTTTTCCATGGTTTTAAATATCTGGGAAAGTGTTCAACATGTTAAAAGCTGCATAAGTCGGAGCCTGGTCAAGACAGCCACGCTCTGGAGTACGGATGGACGGCTGTTGCATAGCAACCTTGTTTTAATAAGGGGGCAAGTCTGTATGTGGCAATGCCTACCAGCGTGTGTGTGTGCGCAGGTAGGCAAGGTGTGGCATGGTATGGCAGAGCATCATCAGTGTGCATGTGTATTTCTCTCAGCCTGCAATGCTGTTTTAATTTACGCTAGGATGATTTCTGGTTGAAATATGCTATCTGTTATGTTTGCTTCATTTTGCTTGTTTTATATTATATATATATATATATTTAATATTAAAAGTAATATTTTAATTTATATCTGGTATCTAGTTTCAGCCCTTAACGAAAAAATCTGTTTACGTGCTTGCGTTTCTAAACTTCTGTTTTAATTCTCTCTCTCTCTGTGTGTGTGTTTAATCTACCCGAAGAGTCAAATCACGAGTATTTTTGAGTTCCTCAAAAATGTTAAACCAGACTATGAATAATCTAATTTGGTACTTAATAATTAATTTTGTGATGTATTTCATGGGCCAAAGCATTTAGATCTTCATCAAACAAGAAACAAACTTTTAAGGAGTATCTTCAGTCGTTTTCATTGATTCATAGTGAAGCCAGGCACAAAATGAGCCTCAAGACTTGCGTTTTACTCCAGTGATGATGGTAATTCTTCCCTCAACAACATTTGATGTAGTAAGCAGCTTAGTGGTTGCCTAGGAAACAGTCTGAACGAGTTAACAGTAGTAGTTTATTAGCTTGGCCTCAGATGTTGAGAGTGATGCTGGAGTGTATGCCATATCAGATTTATAGCACTGAAGCTGCTCTGTGTGACTCTTTGTGGTGGGAGGATGGCACACCCTCCTGCAGCTTCTCCTCTCTGGCTGGCTCTTTGGAGATACACAGCATTATTCTTGGAAGAGATTGCAAACACGTCGAGCTCCGTTTTCCGTTTTCCCTCATGCACGCTCGATCTCTCTCGATCTCTCTCTCTCTCTCTGAATTTTTTAAAAGTCTGGGAGCTCTGTTTTCAATGGCATTACTTTAAAGTATTGTGTTTTCACAAAACATTTGCTCTACATTTTTAAAGTAGCAAAGGCTTTTGTTTGCCATTTTGGCACCACTAAAAAGCATTAAAATGTAAGAGTATAATGTAAATTTTTAAAGTGCATAAATAGTGCATGTCACAACAGGATGAAGCGCCAAAATGACATCTGTTTATGCAAGAGTGCCTGGAAAAAAATTAAAACTACATACTGTCTGGAACTTATAGAAGATTCCGAACTTGATTATTAGGTTCTGTGGAATTTTATCCTCCAACTGGCAGAACTTTAAAGTTTTAGCTTTTTTTGTAATTTATTTTTGATTTAGCTTCCAAGCACCTCAGATATAAAGCAGCAGCTACAGAAAGATTACCATCCTCCATTTTTTGCTTTGAAGAGTGTGTGGGATGTGTATGCGCACAACATCAATCATGTTTGGATGTTTGGGTGGGGTAACTGTTTGTAAGTAACTCTGTGTGTGTGTGATGCAGGCATTCTTTGTGAAAGACTACATGATGAATCACCCAGAGGACGGGGACAAGATTGGACGCCTTAGAGAACTCATGTTTGAACAGGTCAGTATTTATTCATCTTTTAACACAGATGCAATATACTTTACCTTCCCAGTCCTTTTCATCTTTCTTTCTTCTACATCATTTGCAACATACATTTGAAATCCACATTTCAATTTAAAGCACATCTCTGACTTTCTTTAACCTCACCTCTACATCATAAAATACAATATGTTTATGCAAATATGATGAATTATTGTGATATACATTTCATCATGTTCAACCAAAATGTGGTTTAAAATCTCTGCCTTTGTTTATTTTTCTGTCAGGCACAAATACTGGAGTTTGGCCTAACTGTCCATGAGAAGTTTGTTCCACAGGACATGCGGCCACTGCATAAGAAACTGGTAGATCAGTTCCATCTCATGAAGTCTAGCCTAGGAATTCAGGTAAACCCTCTAATCTGCTTCCAAATATAAAGGATCAGGAAGAGACTCTGTCTTTTTTTTATTATTATTTCCTGTATTATTTTATTTACCGCACACCCTTCAGGAGCTTCCAGCATACATGAGAGCCAGTCCGGTTCATTTTCCCAATGGAAGCCCACGGGTCGGGCGAAACTCAATGCCCAACATTTTGAATGTAGAGGGAGGACGTGTGGTGGCCCGGCGCAGGTGAGAGACTTGAACACGTGGATGCTGAATGATCTGATTCAGTTTAAGCATATGTCAGAGAAGGAGTCAGTCTCAGGATGTGAGCTGGGGTGTTGTTGTGCGTAGGAGTGTAGAGATGAAACATAGCACTGCTACGAGATGATGGCACCATGTCTATACCCATTTACACTCATTAAGCTGCGAATCTGTCAGTTTTAGCACAATTTCTATCAATTTGAACTACATTCAAATATTTGTACTTCACTGTTTTGAATTTGTGTAAAAGCACCATATGGAAGCTGAACTGTAACACTCTGTGTGTGCCTGTGTGTGTGCACGCAGTCCACTCAGCTATCCAGCAATGAACCGGTACTCTTCATCCTCTCTCTCATCGCAAGCCTCCAATGAAGTGAGCAACATTACTGGGCAGTCGGAAAGCTCAGACGAAGTTTTCAACATGCAGGTGAGCACTCTGGCCCAGGACACACTTCCTGTCTGACAGCTCAATGTGCACTCAGGCTCAGGAAAGCTCTTCGGCTCAAAAACAGCCTGCCCTCCTAACCCTAACTACACCACTTTTTACATCTCTTTATATTCGCTCTCCCTCCCCGCTCCCAGTCTTTCATCTTTTTCTCTAATCGCACTTCCTACTTTTAGTTTTAATCCCCCCCGCTTGCCCTAACGCTATTTTCATCTCTGTCTGCGTTTCTCTCCTTTTCACACTCCCGCTTAATCTTTTCTCACATTTATTATTTTCTCTCAGCAACAATAAGATTCTTAGGTATGAGCTGAAAAAGAAACTGGATTAGAATGATAATGACGCCCTCAAGCTTTTATCTTGGATTATATCTTTATCTGAGTGTCTCGTTGATCTCACACACAATTAACCATTCATGACTGTGTGATGTGTTTTTTTTTTTTTTCTCTCTTTTCCTTTTTTTTCTTTTTGAAACATCAGCCTAGTCCATCTACCTCAAGTCTCAGCTCCAATCACTCAGCCTCTCCAAACATCACAAGCTCGGCCCCCTCCAGTGCCCGAGGTGAGGACACACTTTCCACTTGCCTGCAGAATGTATAATGTGTTCATCTTGATTACAGGTCTATAAGACACTGCATAAGGTCTCATTTAAATCACACACTCACTCCCTGTTTTAAACACGTGCACAGACGGACAGGCACACACACACACACACACACACACACACACACACACACACACACACACACACACACACATATATATATATCTCCCCTCCACCCCACCACACACCCTCATCCCCCCCTACACACCAAGATAGAG
>JBCNYH010000024.1:14177924-14190042 GCA_039654325.1 Tandanus tandanus
CTCTCTCTCTCTCTCTCTCTCTCTCTCTCTCTCTCTCTCTCTCTCTCTCTCTCACACACACACACACACACACAGACCCACACACACTAAGGCATGTTCACACGTTCATGCGTGCAGTTCTATCAGCCATTTCATGCCATATTCACTATCATTTTGGGCCTATTTCAGTTTGCATTAAAATAGCAGTTAGGCTATCTACATTTTGCATGAGGATCTGTCAATTTTTCTTTTCTTTCACATGATAGCACCGATCGCATCTTTAAAATCTTTACCTTATACTTTAAAATTTGCCCCTTGTCACATCTGCTCACTATAAACAGCTTAATAGTGCTACTTACTGTGGCCATATCTGAATATTAGTGTTCTGATTTTTATGATGGAAAGCTGCATATCACTAAATCACCACATATGCCATGGATCTGCACTGACAAATGGTGAGGAAAGGATTTACCTCGTATAAGACTTTTTTTAGCCTTTTCCTGTCCTGGAGAAATCTCACGTGTTGTTTCCATTTCCAGTTCGATGTTGGTCAACAGCCAGAGAGCTGTAATTCCCAGACATGATTGATACTCATGTCAAAAAATCCTGTAACTCAAAGTAAGCGGTGCTGGATAAAAAAATGCAGGTTTTTCCTCATGTTCTATATGGAGTATATGATGAAATTTTACAGCTCTTGCATGTGTGTTCTTTATTTTGTATGTGTCCCCCCCCAACTCATTAGCTTCACACACCTACACTGCGTGACCTTTGTGTGTGTGTTGGTAGGACGACAATCAAACACTTGCTAATTTATTTCGAGTTCTCATTTGCTCTCTTCTCTTATGTTCATTGTTTAGATGTTTACATATTCGACTGGCTTATTGCTTTTTCTGCATCTTCCTCTCTTTTTTCACCAGATGATTTTATTGTTCTCATGGGGAGAAGAATTGTTTCTTTTTGAAGAGTACAGTATGTAGACTTATGCATAAAACATGCCTTCATTAACTAGCTCTTTACTGCCAATTCTAAATAACTTTAAAAACAACAAGAGGAGATAAAGTATTGTAGGGGATCTTACTGCAGATATGTATTTAAAAAAATAGGGGTTTAACAGAATGCAACTTTCTGTATCTGATTATTGCTCAGAAATTCATATCTGTAACTGTATATGAAATGAAACTCAAAGTGTGTGGACTAAACTGGAAAGTTTTTTGTTTGTTTATTTTTTAATTGAATATGAACCCTATCACTAAATGCAACCAAAACACTGTAATACAAAAAATAGAGGTAGAAATGCGCCAACATGCTGTGTGAATTATGGGTGTTATAGGACCTTAACCTGAATTCAAGTTCATATAGAAGTAGACTTTTTTTTTAAACTGCTTGTACAGTTATTGTTATAGCAACAACAAAAACAACAACAACAACAACATTCTTCTTCTCCTTCTTCTTCTTCTTCCTCTTCTTCTTCTTCTTCTTATTTATTTGTTTGTTTGTTTCTACCCAACTAGTAGCCTAATCCTGTTGGAATAATGTAAATGCATTGTGAGTGTAATGATGAAACAAGATCCTTCTGGGTCCCTCAAGCTTTATGCCTCAGAGCTCACACATGAACACATTCACTCACTCACTCATTTGCAACACTGCTTAATCTTATTAGGGTTACTGGGAGGCTGAAACCTCCCAGCTGACACTTGGCGAAGGCAGGGTACACCCTGATCAGCTCACCAGACCATCACAGTCTCATCATACACATGAAATTGAAAACCTTTTGGTGATATATTTTTTATTCAGTCCAAATGTGGGGCCAGTGGTGTAGTAGTTAAGGTGCTGGGCTGATGCACGAGAGGTCATGGGTTCAAATCACTGTTAGATCCCCCCCTGTGCTAAGACCCCTTGGCAAGGTATTAACCACAAGTCTATTCACCCACCAGTATAATGGGATAACCTTTGATGAACTACTGTCCCATCCTGAAGTTGAACTCCTTGTCAGTTACAAAAACCGGGGTAAGCTCCCGCTGTGATGAGCCACCAGCCAACACTTACCAAATGTGCACCTTTAGTTACCTATACGCACCTCCTATTTGTATCTATATATATATATTGTACCACATTATCTGGTCATTTTGAATAATCTGTCCATGATGTTTACTGGTTGGAGACAAAAGAACACTTGTGAGAGCTTTATGACCATTTACACAGTCTAGGCTTTGTTCATTTCTCTTCTTCTTCTTTTTCTCACCTCAGCATGCTCTTCTGGTGTAGAACAAAAACCAAACAAACATTGCCTTGGCTGAGAAAAGGGAGGAAAGGTACTCTGAGCTCGAGCATGCACTGTGCAATTTTTTTTCATTGCCCGGCAGGAGTGTGTTTTATTGGACACGGCTGTGTGTTCATCTCCGCATGAGCCTGTGGTGCTCTCTAGGCTAGGAATAATGGATCAGACCTGGGGACACAGACGTGGTGGAACTGGTTTCAGAATACTATCTTTGTCAGACACAGACAAGGATGCTGATGTTATTGCTCACAATTCTGTCTTTCCATTTTCTTTCAAATTAATTAATTAATTTGTTTATTTATTAAAGGAATGGAAGTGGGGGTAGGGGTGGTGGATTGCAGTCCAGCTGCAGTGACGATAGTGTCGATGTTATATTAGTCACCTGGGCCATACATGTGCTTACAAAAGTATCAGAATCTCTTTCTGCATACACATTCATCTTAAATTAACTGCGTTTAATATGGTAAAGAAAAAAAAAATATACAAGCTTTAAAAAAGGGTTAAACATAGTGTATTCAAAATTGGTGTATAAATAACTGATACTTTGTTATAGCTCTGAGCTTTTTATCTATTTGTCTGCAGAGTTTGAGATCAATTATTTATGTCTTTGAAATATTGTTGAAATATGAAAGGGCAAACATGCGGCATACCTACTCCATTCTTTTCCATTCATTGTTATAGAAGAAGCAATTTCTTTGGGGAAGAAACTGGAGTGCTGACTTAAAATAGCATTAATCAGGGGTGCAGGAGATTGTTGTTAGCAACAAAGGCATCAAGTCACTCCCGCAACATCCTGATTTATAAATTTAGCCAAGTATTCTTTATTATATTCTGTATTATTGCCTTGACATGGGGGCAGCCATGGCCTAATGATTAGAATAGTGGGTTTGGGACCTAAAGGTCGCTGGTTCGATTCCTGAACCAGGAGTAAAAATGTGTGGCAGTGGGGGATTGAGCTGCACCTTCCCTTCCCCAACCTTAATGTTTGAACTGCCTTTGGCAAGGTACCTAACCCCCAGCTGCTCTCCAGGTGCCCTAGTGTGTGGCAGCCCACTGCTCCAAGTGTGTGTGCTCACTGTTTACGTGTGTGTGCGCTCACTTTGGGTGGGTTTATAATTTCCCTTGCACGATTAATAAGGTACAAAATCAAAATTAAAAAGTATTATATTCTTTATTTGACATTAACTGTGCAAGTATAAATTTTCTTTTCTTTTTCAGACTCAGTTATCAGTTACAGTATAAGGCTAAAGCCAACAAGCTGGCCATGGGTGCTGTAAAGGTTTTGTGTGTGTGTGTGTGTGTGTGTGTGTGTGTGTGTGTGTGAGTGTGTGTGTGTGTGTGTGTGTGTGTGTTTGGTGGTCGCTGATCGCAAGTATGGGTCTAAGAATGGGTGTAAGTGCCCTGAATGGACTAGGGTTCCAAGATTATGATATTTGAAAAGTTTGAATTCAAAAACAGATAAGTGCCATTGTTTAAATTATGAGAAAAACTATTTTTTTAAGTAGCTTTACAAAAAAACAACAACTTTTCCCAGTAGCTTTTAAAAAACCTTTTTCCAGTAGCTTTCAAAAACATTTTTTTCAGTAGCTTTAAAATAAAGCTACTGAAAAAGCTGTTTTTCTCATAACTAAAACAATAGCACTTATATGTTTTTGAACTCAAACTCTTCATTTATTCAGCAGAAAAACATGGCCAGGACACTTGGACCTTGCAATTTTAAGCCCAAAATTTTATCTTTTTCTGTTGACTGTGGTTTCAGGTTTAGTGCCTGTATGTCCCTGCTAATAAACAACAACAACAACAACAATAGCAACCTCAAATCCAGCTCAGGATTAGCAGCTGTTTTTTCCCCTCATATTCTTATTAATTGATTAATTTTGTCAAAATTTTCTAATTATCTTATACATACGCTAATTTTAAAGGTGGAAAGTAATAAACTAAATATGCTCTTGTTGCAGTATTTAAGTACTTGGCTCACTGTACTACATCTTCTTGCCGAAAGTCTTAAAGACAGATGAGAATACTTGGCCAAGTTCATAAATCAGGATGGTGCGGGTGTGACTTGATGCCTTTGTTTCTGCTCCCTTTTGACTCTACTTTTTGTTTGTCACTTGTGCAGTTTTTTCCATCTCCTCATCATCTGAACTATTATCTTAACACACTTCTGAACATTGCAAATAGAACTTCATACCTTTTCTGAAGTGATAGCCGCACTTGATTGAAGCAGAACCTCCAGGCAATTTTTTACCAAGTATACACAATGTCAGGGCATGATCCTTCTTAAAATTCTCCAGTTTAGCTAGGTTTGGTTATTTCTCATGAGGTGTTAAATTATTGATGTAGATTCTTCTTTGTAGATGAGGAGTCCAGTCCGCGGCTTCCATGGGCTTTTCATTTTTCCTGTTTTCTATCACATCAGACCACAGTTCTGGTCATTTATTCTAGTCTAGTGTAGTCAACATTTCCCAATACGTTCTGATCCTGCCCACTGCGCATAGGTTCAAAATAAAGGCAGCCTTATGAATAATGGTGTGATGTTTTTAAAATAGAAAGACTACTGGGTGTAGTCACACCCATGTGTATTTTGGCAGTCAGAATCTACATTTATATTCATAGTGTCTGGCAGACACCCTTATCCAATGTGACTTACATTTTTATTTCATTTATACAACTGAGCACTTAAGGGCCCAACAGCAGCTTGGTAGTACTGAGGCTTGAATCACAAATCTTCGGATCAGATCCTTAATCACTGAGCCACCACTACACCACATTGTCAGAAAAACATGGAACTTTCGTGTTAACCATTTGTATGTCACCGGAATCAGTTCAAACCTTAAACCAGACTCTGATTTTGAAAATAAAAGGAATGCTTCCCAGTAAACTTGTTATGACATCATTGCTTCCTCTGTATAAATTCTGGGATCAGTAAAGTAAATAAAGTTTATGAAACAAAACATCGTAATATTGTAATATTAGCTAATATTAGCTTTATAGCTAATATACTATAAGGACGAGTGGAAATTAATTGAAAAATGTCTTTTATGAGGACTGGTAGAGAATGCCGGTTATTACTGTGGGTTTGTCCAGGAGTTTGCACAGCTAAATCACTGGATGAGCTGCAGAATATCCAGACGTGAGCACCAGTATATCCAGACATGAGCTCTAATATATCCAGACGAGGTCAGAAATACTTGTCTGTCTATTTTTTGCGCTTGCCGAGCACTGCTCCATTTCTCTCACTCTCTCAGGAGTAGAAGCAAATACAGAGAAGGAATTTTGGTTTAGGATTAAGCAATAAACAAGGCAAAAATATGGTCAGTCCTCTTTGTACTCATCTTAATTTGAATTTCTGCTTTATTCTAATTGAACTAATTATTTGCCAGGCATGCTCACCTCACCATTTGGTGTCAAGTGTTGGTATTCTGTATAACAGTGTAATATAGAGTTACAAGAAATGTTACTGTAGCTTTAAACAAATGGTATTATAGGCATTTTCATACTGGATATACTAATAATCTTTAACATAAAGAAAAAAGAAAAGATTTATGTTAAAATAAAGAACATCAGAAAAAAATACAGAAAAAAGGATACATTTTATTGCATGTATTTTAATTGTAAGTTTATATTATTTTAATGACAGGCTTTATTATAGCGATACACATTGAGTTAATTTCAACTCAAGTTTTTCAGTGACAATTCTGTTTTTCAATTTAATTGAACAGCACTGCAAAATGGCTGATTTATTATATAGTGGAATTTTTAATAAGGTTTCATGATTGAGGTGAGCATGGAATACGCCTTCATATGAACCTTTTTTCTTGTCATAAAACTATACATCTAAATCTCACTTTCTACATTTCTCAATGTGGCTGTATACGCAAATATTGAATATTTTAAATTAAAACCTTGAGACAAGCTCATTAATTGCACAGTCCAATCAGCATTGCTTGTGTTGGATAGTCCATGATGGAGCAACAAGAAACAGATAACCGTGTAATGGTTAAAGTAGTCCATGTCCCATACCCCATAAACACGCCCCACCTCCATTTTCAGTAACTTATCCTGGAAAATAGTTCCCAAGTGCATGGTTGTGCCAACTGTATAAATGACAAATGAACTTGTACAGCAATTACTCAAGTAGTTTTTCACCAGATGACTTATTTACTTTGACTTGAGTAATTTCACGTACATTACTTTTATTTTTAATGATACATTTTATTTGTGGGCGCCTTTCTTGACACTCAAGTGAAATATTAATATTGTAGTAGTATTTTTCCTCAGGCCAATGAGATTTGTATTCTTTTCAACACTGGTTATTTTCTTTAAAATAACATATCTATGATGTAGCTTAGGAGCTGTAATTCAGAAATTGTTGGCTTTCTATCAGCTCAGCTCAGCCTGTGTTCTGAAGTGAGACTAAGCTGGATTTTTTTTCAACAGGGAAGATTCACAATCTTATTATTTATGTTATGGTTATTTAACTGCATTTATTAAAGCTGTAAATAGAGTTATAACTTAATTTACAGTCCAGGCACATGGTAGAATTTATATTTGAATTTTACATTTTTCATTTTCTTTCTACTTACTAGAATTTTTGTTTTGGGGTTTCTTGTGCTAAATAGAGGCGGCATGGTGACATAATGGTTGGCATGTTCAAGGGCATTTCTGGGTGAAGTGTGCATCTTCCTTTGCAAGGGTTTTCTTCAGGTACTCTGGTTTCCTCCTACAGACATGCACATTAGGCTAAAGGGAGGTTGCAAATTGCCAATAGGTGCACATGAGAGTGTGAATGGCTGTGTGTGTTTGCCATGTGATGGACTGGCAAACTGTTCAGGGTGTACCCCAACTTTGCCCCGAATCAGCTGAGATAGGCTCCAGTGTCCCTGTGACCCTAATAGGATAAAGCATTTCGGCAAATGAATAAATGAATGAATGGTGCTACACATTTTAGACCAAATTCCACACATTCAGAATGTCTTATATTTTCCTACCATTATAAATATTGATTGTGAGTGTGTTACAGCATGGCATTTATTTCAGGCACATGGCATTTCCTGCTTTGCGTTAAGATGTGCTTACTTTTCCAAAGAATGCATTTGAGTTTTAATTACTAGGATTCACATCAATGAGGCGCAAAGTCACGGGTGAATGTAAAGGCACAATTAATATGTTGTTGGCTACATTTATTGCTCCTGTTCCTGGATGTTTTATTCATGAAGTGAAATTCTGCCCTGCTGAAAATAATTAAATAAATATGTGTGCACAGGGCTGGAGCTTGTCTCATCTTCATCACCCTGTCTGCTCCAGGTGACCCATTGCTGTAAAGAACAAACCTGTAATTAGGAAAAGGAGTCTGTCAGGAGAGGACGTTTATTTATCTACTATTTATTTATTTTACATCGTCAAAGATACAATAATAGTGACATGGGAAAAATCAGACACAGCTGACTCACGGTCTGTAGTTATTGTCTCACTGGAGTGCATCGACTTAAAGAAATATATCAGCACCATTAATACAACTGCTGTAAACAAGCCTGCTTGCCTCACAAGGGGAAGCTGCAGTCTCAAGAGATCTCTTTGGCTGAACACCTTGAGTAAACAAATTATAGTTAAAAAAAAAAAGCCGTTCTCTAGAACGTCGTAACCCCTCAGCCAGGACGCCTGAAGTGCAGGACAAACTTTACATGCTCAAATTAGCTACCCCACGCAGAGGTTTAGGTCATAGGGAGTGCCTATGCAAAATTTCAGAAAACTATCATGCATATGAGCCGTCACTTTGCCAAGGTCAAAGGTCTCATATGCAAATTAGTTGCCCCACGCACAGGTTTAGGTCATAGGGAGTGCCTATGCAAAATTTCAGAAAGCTGGCCTGTGCATGAGCCGAGCAATAGACGGGACAAAGTTTTGTCACGCTGCCCGTCCACCCAGCCGCCCACCCGGCCACCAAGACAATGACAACACCTCTCCAGCCATAACTGGCTAAGGGGTAAAAACCTTAGACTAGATATTTGTGATTGGGTAATTTTTATTTTCTGTGTCACTAACTAAGTGTGATGGACTGGCAAACTGTTCAGGGTGTACCCCACCTTCACACAGAGTCGGCTGATATAGGCTCCAGCTTCCCTGCAACCCTATTAGAATTAAAAGGTTTGGCAAATAGATGGATGAATGAATGGATGGGTGTCACTAGCTAAGGCTTAGGGAACACATTAAAGCTAAATTTCTTTCGGGGGAAAAGCTGTAAAACTAACTTTCTAATGATAAACATTTCAGTTATCCTCAGTAGTTGCTGTTGTTTTTTTTAAGTATTTTTTCCATGAAAAGAAAGGAGTAAAAACAAACGAGTTAAACTTTATGAGAAAAGCCTATAATAAAAAGCTACCTAGTTATACTGAACTGAAGTAGTCTATATATATATATATATATATATATATATATATATAGTACACTGTTTTTGTATAACACATGGTCAATCATAGTTACAGTCTAGTCCCAAGACATTAAATACAACAATATTTGTGATGTTTTGACCCTATAATGTTTTCATTAAAGATATGTAGTTTGAGGCTGTAAAGCATGTCAGTGATCTGGACACATAACAGCTGCAATAATTGTATCAGACAGTACTGTAAAGCAGAGTACCCAGATTAAACCCACGCAAATGCAGGGAGAAAATGACAACCCCACACAGAAATGCTGTTGCCGAGCCCAGGGCTCAAACCCAGGACCTTCTTGCTGTGAGGCAGACATGCTATCCACTATGCCACTGTGCCGCATATATGTCAAACATTTCACAGGTGCAAGAATCATCAGATGTTCTAACCAGTTAACTTAGTTTGACTTTTAAGTAAGGAATATATAGTATATTTTATTAAGTTTATATTTTCTTGCTGTATATTCTTCATGACTAGAAGAAAAAAACAAACATGTCTTTAATAGTCTAGATGTACTAATCCCTAAGAAATTACTTGGAAGAACTCTGAATTAACTAAAAAAAATAATAAAATATCAATAAACAAATATGGGCAGGAAAATAGAAATGAGTAAATACAAAAAAGCAGTAGGCAAACATCAGTATCAACATGTAGCTTGTCAGAACACAAGTGCTGAAAAGGGATTTATTTTACCCAGACATGTTCTCTCATGTAAGCGATGTTGATTCCCATGCAACGTTAGCAGCCACATTACTACCTTGACATATTGAGGGCATGATGAAAGCACTCACCTATACAACTAGACAGTGGAAGAAAAAAAATTGTCTATTTTTATGTTCCTGTCTTTGGAGAATCCTAATTCATTATGTTTTACTTAGGTGAAATACAAGGTTTGAGACAGAAATCTAGACAGTGCTATGAAACTCTTCTAAATCAGCTTGTTATTCTGTACCTAGCTTAAGGCACTTGTCTTGCAGTGTCACATTCTGACTGAGAAAAGCCCATTTAAAAGCACAAGCTGTCGTCTGTGTTGCTGTGTTGAATATTAGAGTTATGGTCAACTCAGACAGGACAGAAATCCAGTGTGTCTCATGACTGGACTCAGACATGACTGAGATGTTGCGTTGCATGGTCAAATTAAGCTGCATGGGTCAACTGTCACCACCATAATCCTTTAATAAAGAGAGGGGCTTTGCTAAAATTAGTGGAAGCAGGACAAGGGAGGCTAATATCACTGAGCTCCCAAAACATTCACCAGGTTTTGATGTAACACTATAACAATTCTCTGAAATTAAGACATGAATAGGGAATGTTCTTAATAAACAGAAGGTGCAACAATAACCTTTCTACATTAACATGCAAATGAGAAGGATTATAATTTGCCTGTGCAGCATGGCAGTGTCGACATTAAGCAGCAGACACACTGGGTCATAGATCCGTACTGCTTAAAACCTGTCAGCCTCCATCAGTCTCCACCTGATAGGGAAAGAAGAAAACAGGTTTCCATACACCAAGGAAACATATGAGGATTGATTGGTTTGTTTGGAGGTTATTCATTGTACAAGAGCTCTTCATATGTCATCTTTCTTTTTCTTTCATATACTTTATTGTGAATAGCACCATGTATAAGTCTTGGACGTCTTAGGTTTTTACATATATATTAAAAATGAATAAATAATTGGATTGATCCTAGTGCGTATTGTATGTCCTCTGCGTCATTGTTGGTAATGTAAAATTGTAAATTTTCCAACATTCAAAAATACTACTGTGAAATATTTAAATATTTTCATCTTCATCTTCACCTTCATCCGCTTGTTCCGGGGTCAGGTCGCGGGGGCAGCAGCGTAAGCAGTGAGGTCCAGATATCCCTCTCCCCAGCCACTTCCTCCAGCTCTTCCGGGGGGACGCCAAGGCGTTCCCAGAGCAGCCAAGAGACGTAGTCCCTCCAGCGCGTTCTGGGTCGGCCCCGAGGTCTCTTCCCGGTTGGACATGCCCGAAACACTACACCAGGGAAGCGTTCGGGAGGCATTCTAATTAGATGCCCGAGCCACCTCAACTGGCTCCTCTCAATGCGAAGGAGCAGCGGTTCTACTCCGAGCTCCTCCCGGATGACAGAACTTCTCACCCTATCTCTAAGGGAGAGCCCTGCCACCCTGCGAAGGAAGTTCATTTCAGCCGCTTGTATTCGCGATCTTGTTCTTTCGGTCACTACCCAAAGCTTTTGACCATAGGTGAGGGTAGGAACGTAAATTGACTGCTAAATTGAGAGCTTTGCCTTCCGGCTCAGCTCTCTCTTCACCACGACGAACCGGTACAAGCTCCACTTTACAGCAGAGGCTGCACCGATCCGCCTGTCAATCTCTCGCTCCATCCTTCCCTCACTCGTGAACAAGACCCCGAGATACTTGAACTCCTCCACTTGGGGCAGGACCTCATTCCAGACCCGGAGGGTGCATTCCACACTTTTCCGGCTGAGAACCATGGCCTCGGACTTGGAGGTAGCTATATTGCAGGTATTACTTACATATTTTTACTAAACATATTTTTATAGTGCTAGAAATGGTTTAATTATAAATTCAAAACTTATAGATATCAATAGGAGTCAAAAAAAATGGTCCCTAGCTGGAACAAAAAGAGAATTCTGTTTTTCTACAGAATAATTTTAAAACAACAGGATTGAAATATTGAAATATATAGAAATTTACTGAAATATAGACAGAGTGGATTCCTATAGAATTCAGTGGTAATTACAAATATCTATAGAAATAAGTGGATTTCTAGAGAAATGTAAATTTTTTCATAGAATTGCGAGAAAAATCTATACAATTCTATAAAAACTATATAATTCTACAGAAAATGATCAGATTCTATTGAAAGCAAGAGGAACTTTAGAATTCTATACAAATTTACAAATTGTGTATAAATTCATTGATTTCCATAGATTACAACAGATTCAATGGAATTGTCTAAAAGGGATCCTAATGAAAAAAATTCTTTACTTCTCTATACTTTTTTGGTGAAAATGTATTTTAGGCAATGAGAACCAAAAAATAATTGTGACAAGTATATTGAGGTAAAAGTATGGCTTATAAACAAAAACACTGAAAATACCAATTTTTTTCAGAAAAATGGAAAATGTTGCAAATTGTTATTTTTTATTTTTTTTTACTTTTGCATAGCATGAATGAACTTCAAACCATATGGAATATTTAGCGAGTAAAGAAATTAAAAAATATGTGAACACTATATCTGAAAGGTTAAATGCTGTAATCGAAGTAAAGGGTGGCCACACTAAATATTGACTTTTTTTCCTCAAAAAAGAGAATGTTATTTTTGTTATAACTATATATTGATTCAATTCAATTCAATTCAGTTTTATTTGTATAGCGCTTTTTACAATTGACATTGTCACAAAGCAGCTTTACAT
>JBCNYH010000024.1:14236669-14248930 GCA_039654325.1 Tandanus tandanus
TCTATCTATCTATCTATCTATCTATCTATCTATCTATCTATCTATCTATCTATCTATCTATCTATCTATCTACCCATGAAGTTAGACCACCCTTTTTGCAATTAATCCACTCACTGCCTCGTGCCTAGTTTGGGTACCTATATGAACTGGAGGATGCAGTATGTTTATGAGTGCTCAGCCTGTTAGCATTCAGAGACCTCTGAGCTCAGCATGTAGTAAGAAACATCTACATCTAATATGTTGCTCCATTGATTCTTCATTATTTTTAATTCCCACACCAGTTTTGGGGAACAGCGAGTGGTGGCGGGTGAAGCAATTAATTTGTGCCTCTATTAAAACAAAGTTATTAAAAGTACAGGATTTATAATTGAAAACGCGAACCAGAATAACCTGAAAGCATTAGCATTTGCACTGTTTTGTTTGCATGACTGCCTGCACAGTCATATATGTGGACTTGTTTTATGCCAACAGAGGGTTAATATACAGTATAATGTTATTAATGAAGGTCTCCCTTCCATTGGGCACTGTCATATGCTATTATTAGGCTGGCTGTCAATTAAGGGAACATGAATATGACAAGAACACAGTGCCCTGAAACAATACATGTACACCTTACAATTTTCACCACACTATAACAAAAGATTTTTACTGAGCACTGAATAGGAACATTTCTTAGAACCATTAATTAACACCTTTAGATTTTTTGCTGTTTGCTATAATTGTATGTTGCTATAAACATTGAGCCGTTTTCTTGTTTGTTTGATATTTTTCACCTTATTGTATATCAGTATGACCTACACTCTTGATAAATTGTGTGGAATTGTAACACTATCATTATACAATTTAGCAAATTAATTTGGATTTTGTGTTATTATTATTTTTATCGTGATCATAGACTCGTGTGAGCAAGAACAAATGGGCAATTATACAGTACTCGGTTTGCAAATGAATATTGTATTACTTATCGCCAGGAAAGATCTCTCCAGCAATAATGTGGTGACTCATTCATTGATTAATGTGTTGCTAAACTGCCCACTTTATATTGGACAAAACAGTTCAGGATTGTCTGTAAGGACATGATTAATGATTGTTTGAGGGTGAGAGTAGTTGGATTAGCAGTGCTGAGTGTAGAAAGGAAATGGACAGTATCTGCACTCTGCTCTGCTGCTGTAATGATTTATGTAGTTTAGCATGGCTTAAGGCTGTACGAAGGAGCTCAAAGAAGCAGGGTCCCTGAGCTTACTTTTCTGAATGGGATATTGCATGAACATCTGTGATTGTGTGTGTGTGTGTGTGTGTGTGTGTGTGTGTAATGTCCAGGTATTCATCACGTTATGTAAATCTCTTTGTCACATTTGGGGACTTCTTGTACTTATGGAGACAAAAATGCAAGTCCCCATAATGTGAATTGTTACATTTTAAGGTGAAGACATGTTTAAGGATATATGGTGAGGTTAGGGTTAGGTTAAGGGCAGGGTAAGGGTTAGGGTTAGGCAAGTAGTGGTTATGGTTAAGGTTAGGGTGTGTTCTAAAAAAAATAATGTCTATGTACTGTCACCTGAAGTTATGGAAACTAGATTTTTTTTTTTTGTGTGTGTGTGTGTGTGTGTGTGTGTGTGTGTCTTAAAAAAATTAAACTGTTTAAGAAATTAATTTGTTATGAGTCCATTCCTACGGTCACTCTTTGCATTCTGACTACCTCTTTAGTCACGTCTAGATTAATCAATTAATTAATAAATGTTTTGTGTCTGCTATTTTGTTTAAGCTTCAAATCCTCATTGTTTTACTAATTTCCTTGGATAGTTCACTAAAATTACCCATAGTTCACCATTAATACTTTATAGCAAACAACTGATGCACACTACTCAAGCAAATGTGTTCAAGTATACTGAAATGTTCTCACTGAGTGTCCAAATTTTGTGTTTCACATCCATTAATCATGACAGGCAGTTATTAATGCAATAATGTGTATCTAATACACTTCTGTATTTTAAGTGTGTCTGTTTACATTGTAAAAAACATTTCTGCTGATCCATGTAGTTATCGATAAGGAACAAGACGTATAAGGAAATAAGAAGCATATAGTAAATAATTAGCAAAAATGGACTTTTGTTTTGTGCTTGTCAATAGTTTATATGGCAGCCATGCCAGTCTAATTTAGTTTTCTCATAGTCTTCATTTGTATCCAGTTATTGTTTATTATTTTCGTATAAATTCTTTGAAAAGTCCTTATAGTCTCATCACATTTAATTCTGATTCAGAGATATTTTCCCCCTCATGTTTTCCATGTATAAGTCAATAAATGATTTCAATGTACAATTTTTGTTGTGTTTTCTGGTTTTGACCCTTTCATATTTGCTGATAGGTGACTTGGTGGTGTAGTTGTTAGCAAGTCTGCCCCACAGAAAGAAGGTCCTGGGTTTGAATCCCAGCCTCAGCAAGGGTGTTTCTGTGTGGAGATGGCATGTTTTCCCCGTGTTCATGCAGGTTTCCTCCAGGTACTCCGGTATCCTCCCACAGTCCAAGGACATGCACATTGGGCTAATTAGCTGTTCCAAATTGCCCCAGGTGTGAGTGTGAATGGCTGTCTGTGTTGGCCCTGTGTTGGACTGGCGAGCCCAGAGTTGGCTGAGATAGGCTCCAGCCTTCCGGTGACCCTACTAGGATTTAGCAGTTAAGCAAATGTATGAATAAATTAATTTAACATACTGTATAATTAGGACACTAATGATAAATGATAGCATTCCCATTATCTCATATCTCCAGGCTATCTGGTACAAACCTGATCATAGGTTCATGTCTGTGTGATGTTTCTGTGCATGTTCACACCATGTTTTTGCATGTTCTTTAGTTTCACACTGCCCAAAAACATGGAGTGGGTGATGTCAATGACGCATGTTGATTTGGTTATTATACTTTTCACATGTACCACCTTGAGAAAGCCCAATGGGGAGGCCATGTCAAAGCCTGTATTCCTGATCAGCTTATACAGCCCCTTTTTGTTGGCTATCCCAGCAGTCAGCCACAGATAAGATATCTAGGGACACCACAGAGATGTAAAATATCTTTAGGAGTACCCTGAATCTTTGCCTTCTTATTATTTAACAGTGGACTCTGGTCCTTTTTGTATATGGAATGTTTTTATCAGATCAGTCTATTTTATTTTTAGGTTAACACCCAAGTAGTTTTAAGATTTGAAATATTCAAGTGGCTGTCCATAGATGATGATAAGTGTGAGAGGAACATGATTTGGGCTCAAGGCAATTCTCTTGTCCTTACAGTCTTAAGTATTCTCCTTTTTATCTGTCAGTAATATACACAAGAATGGTATCATGTGCCCATGTTAAATAAGCTTTTGATGTGTTTCAGGTTGGGAAGAAAATCGCACATATTTTTTCAAATATAAAATTTCAATAGAAAACATTCTCCTATCCTTTTAACAAGCAGTGAAACTTCTTTCTGAATTTTCAGTACAGTGGTTGGTTTTATCCATTCATAACCACCCCTGGCATTTGTCTCATTATTTGATCTGACAGTGCGCAATTTTGAAGATATATATTCTTAAAAAGAGCTCAAAGTAGCGAGAGCTAGATGAAAAATTCATTCATAATGCATTTAGATGACCAGGTTGATGTTGTCTGAGCAGAAAATATACTCTACTTTATCTGTCATGTAGCATTTAACTAAATAATCCAGTATTTTCTTCACACTCAAAGGTATTTGCTGTATTCACAAGTACAGCACATTGTTTATGCTTCAATACTTTATTACAGTACAAAAATTAGCATGTGATGAAGAAAATGTGGTAAAATAAGCTTTAAAAGGAATAATGGAATTCTTGCACTGTGATTTATCTAGCTCAGCCACAATCTGCTGTAACTTAGTGCAACTGCATTATTTAGCTTCAGTGCATTCTGTAACTTTTGAGTCCATTGTTTGTGTCTACATTGGATTTCTCACTCACTAAAAATAGTAATTAGAAAAAAAAGCTTTTGTGAGTTTGTTTTAGGAGCTAACTGCAAATCTTGACCATTATCCCTTATGTTTGGTATTGTTGGAATTTTCTTCTCTTATTAAACATCATTATAACTGCTTTAGCACAGAATTCCTGTTACGTCAGTATGGCACATACAATAGTCTCTCACAAACATAAGGACATTTTGTTATAAGTATGTTACCTCTAATGGCAAGAACTGGTCATACTTGTAATCAGAGGTGAGGTGTGGAAAATTTGCTGTTTTATTTTTTTAAGAGAGTAGAATCGGACTTTGGGGAATGGGAGCGAATATCCCATTGGTGAAGGGCAAGGTGCAGGAGTGAAGCCTGAAAACGACCAGAGTGCTGTCCTTCTTTATAGGAACCATAAATTGGGGACAGCCCTAGTGTAATGGTTAGAGAAGTGTCTTTGGGAACGAAAGGTTGCTGGTTCAATTCCCGAACCAGCAGGAAAAATGTGTGGCGGTGGGGGTGAGCTGCACCCTCCCATTCTCCACCTTCATGGCTGAAGTGCCCTTGAGCAAGGCACCTAACCCCGAACTGCTCTCCGGGCACTTCAATGTGTGTGCCAGCCCACTGCTCTGGGTGTGTGTGTGTGCTCACTTTGGATGGGTTAAATGCAGAGGCAATAATTTCCCTTTGCAGGATTAATGCAGTATAGCAAAATTAAAAAAAAAAAAATCAAAATAGGAGCCTCTTCTGCTGGTGGAAAACAGTGAGTCAGACAAAGCATCAGGGAGAAAGATTTTGTCATACAAGCAACAAATTAATATCAGAATACTAAGCACATCACGTATATTTCAGTATAAACATACTGTATTTAATGTGTTTCAGAGTAGACTTTTCCTTTCATGAACTAAAAAAACAAGTCCACATAAATGAGTAGAGAATAAATTACAGTATGCTCCTGAACATTCCATGACACAGAATTAAGTGCAGTAGAGGCTATGGAACATACCATTAGTAGAGTTGGCTTAAGGTGCCACCACATTTCAGAATTCTAAGGGTGTACAGTAAATCAACAAGATTCCAATTAGCAGTAACATCTGTGGTTGAGAAGTACTGTGCCAGGATTGAAACTGGGGATGCCTGCTGAAAAAGAAACCCTCTGACAGAGAGATCATAGCAAGGGAAGGGGAGCTGCATCACTCTAAAGCAGTAGGCCTGGGGCACCAGTCTGTATAGACAAGATGGTAGACTGACAGCTGCACCATCATGTGGACTGATATCTGGAGGTATCCACCACTGCTGCTTCAATTACTAACCTGATCCAACCATGACACCCCTCCAACCCCAAGAAACTTTAGAGATGGTCACTGGCAGAAATCCAGTTGCACTATAGTTGCACTAAAATCCAACCAAGTAGCCCTCACCCAAGAGGGCACAAGCCAGGGAAATATGAGGAAAGGGAGAACATGTCCCATGTGACAGACTGGTGTTTGGTGACTGATTTGGACAAAAGGCCACCAGACATTTCCAGATATAGTACCTACAGCACACAATTCTGACCTCGCCCTATGGCCACCCACGAATCATCATTATATTACTTACTACTTTTTGGTTTGGTTTTGCTATGGGAGGAGAGGTGTGAGAAAGCCCATGAGATAAAATACTGACACCTTGGCGGCCAACTGCCAACAGCAAGGCTGGCAAACATGGCTATTTCTAGTTGAGGCGGGATGTTGAGGCTTTCTGGCAGAGTCAGTGTGGTGGATGTTTAATGCTCTAGGGGTGACAGGAGAACAGAGGTACAGAAGATCTCTGTAGCCACAGAGTGAGCATCCTTTTAGGTGTGAATGAAGAGAGAGAGCTTGAGACCCACCACCAATACATAGTGACTGATCATCACATGAAAGGAATAATAGATAAACATATCTTTAATATCTGGTCTAATTTAATAGTATTGACCTTATTTTAAGGAAATGTTTAAAATAATTGGTTTTATCTTTTATTTTATCTTTTATAGGCTGTTGAATATATTTCAGTGTATATGCCTCGATGCATTTAAGTTCACCACATTTTTATGAAGTCAATAAGATGAGCCGCTTAAAAGCACTGCACCTCTGAGACTCCAGTTTAGTGGATGAGTGAGTGCTCCCTGATCTGCCTCTTTTACTTCTCTCATCCTCAGACATCCACAGCACTTAGCCAATTCCTCTTCACTGCTTCATGTCAGGTCAATTAACAGTGATGCACTTGCATTTTCAAACTGGCTCTTTTCGTTAATGCACTCTATATACATAAGAAGTTGGAGCACGCTTCTCTGTATTTTTTTTTTCTTTTGGCATTGTAAAATTATAATGCCTTTGTTTAAAACTTCAACAATAAGAGGAGGCATTTACTACAATGTGCACTGTAAATTATCAATAAAAAAAATGGAATCTCATTAGAGTAATAAATTGCATGTTTCATGAACAAATGCTTTATACAGATTTATTAATACAACATATACTGAATTATTAGTACACCATATAATTCCTATTCCATGTTGCATTTTTAAAGTAATAGATTTGCATGCTTTTTAAGTAAGGTTAACTAATTATAATTAACACTTTTCTCTGAATAATTTCCTCTCTGGTGTTCATCTCCTAAGGAATTTTATTAAAAAGATTTGTTGATACAGGTCTGATACCAAATTTACCAAATAAGAATCATTACTACTTCTGTAGTATCAAAGTGAAATCGTTGAGAAAGCTAAATTTCCTCTGGGATGGATGGTAATGCTGGTTGCCATGGTTTCCCTGGTAGCCTTTGGTCGGTGCAATATGTCTACACAGAAACCTGCATATCTAGCTACAGAATGTTATTAAATTCACCTCTTTAAGTACAAGCTGCTTTATGCTAAAATTAGAACAATCGCTACTTAATTAGATCCATATACTGATATATAAATGTATACACTGCACTGATGTATTCCTGTTGAAAATTACAATTCTGGGTTGAAATGCATATAAATCCATCCATATTCTGCATCACTGTCTGTAGTGTCAAATTTATCTAAACATATTCTTTTTTGGGGCAGTGGTGGCCCAGTGGTGGCCCAGTGGTAGGGTGCTGGCTTACTGATCCGAAGGTCGGGGGTTCAAGTCCCACTATCACCATGCTCCTGCTGTCCCCCCAGTGCAGCTAACTGGGTTATCAAAGGCCAGACATGCCATCTCATTGTCTGTGGTGAGAGGCATGTAAAAGAACCATTGCTGTCGTTTGTAAAGTAGTAGGCCTTTGTCAGTGTGTTTCTGCCCTGCGATGGCCTGGCGAGCTGTCCAGGGTGTACTCTGCCCTCGCCCAGAGTCGGCTGGGATGGGAGCCAGCCTCCCCGCGACCCCAATTGGGATTAAGTGGTTCAGAAAATGAATGAATGAATATTCTTCTTCTTCTTAGAGTTCATTTGTGGTGAAAACACTGACCCCATTTTTAGCCGACATCAGGAGCTGCAGATTAACATTGGAGAAAGTGTTAAAAGTGTTTGATTTACCAGTTTGTGTTTTCATACCAGCCACAGTTCAAAAAGTAAAGACTTTAGCTAAATCACAAATTTAATCACAGATAATAATTCAGATTTGTTCACTGAGGGTGAGGTGGATGTCGCTAATTCATTCTATATGAATAACTACCTAATTCAACTCTGCACACTCCAAAGCCTAAGTGTTGTGTAGCTAAAGCCGTCTTTTGAACTCTACAACACAGAAACATAGGTAAACTGCACTCCATAATGGCATATTTTTATATGCATTCAAGGTTTTAGTACATGCTATGTGAAAACACAACCAAAAGTAAAATTTTATTTTTCTGATTTAATTTTCCATTTTAAAGCATGACAACGATGATCCCACCTTTTCTAAGTGACCGTGACAAACCACGAGTGTCTGTCATTTTAATTCACGTATTATTCACTGAGGATAATAATTCTTAATCACCAGATAGTGGACCAATCAGATTGTGCCATTCTCATGTAGTATACTGTATACTAATAAAATAATCTACAGTTTAAACTTGGTACATTGTGGTACAGAACCAACCCAACAGAATGTGTCAGTGGCTGATTATTTACTAACTTTGCTGTTAGCTCACAGTGCTTGGCTAGAAGATTGCTGAGTGGTGAGGAAAACACTCAAACCCCTGCTGGGAGCACTTAGCCTTCCTTTTATTCTTGGAAAATCTGAACATCTGACATGTTTGAATTTAACAGATATGAATTTGGTCAGTATCCTAGAGCAGATGCTACAATAATGGTCATATAATTATTGTACAATTATTGCGATTATAGCAGCACCAGCAGGCAGCCATTTAAATCGAATTAAGCCAAAACTGTGAGTAATTCAAGAATAAAAGTTCCAATAGCATGGACTTGATACAGCTCAATGCTGAATCTTTATTTATGACAAAATGAATAAGGCTTGCTTTAATAGTAGTGCCATAAGTTAAAATGTATACTGCTTTTATAGCTTGTTTCTGTTGTTCAAAAACATGGCTATATATAAAGATATATGGCTATAAAGCTGATATTGTTCCACACTGGTTTATCAATGTCATTGACACCTTTACAAACAAACAAATGGGCCTCTTTCCTCACAGGCTGCTCTGATTGAGCACCATTGCTCCATCTCATGTGCCTGTTTTATTGGCAGTTGTTCATGCCTGCAGATATTTATATTCTTTACTGCACATACAGTCCCAGTTGAAACTAGAAATAAATAAAGAGTTCAAGCGGTAGCCAAATGTAGGAAGGAGGAGGACTAATGGCCTGGAAGGCTGAGGAGGAATGAAGAGGCCCCAGGCTGGGAATGGCCTCCATATCCATCTCTTTTTCTTTCTTTCATCTGTGTTCTCACTTTCCCCAGCCGCTTAAACGGGCAGTTGTTAATGGCTGCCAGGTTGATGTGCTCTGAGGTTTAGGGAGACTGCAGAGATGACAGATCTGCCATATTTCTCTGGCTGCTTCATTCTGAGCTACAGCGGCTCTCCACAGTAAAACTGAGTAATGTCTTTTCTCCGCCCTTCAGCAATGGGCATTAAAGCAGAATGTTCTAAGGAAACATGTTGAAAAACATTCTGGAGGCTCTTGTGTAACACAGTACAACAATACACTACATAGTTATATTTTAAATATTTTTTAACAGATTAGTTAGGAATGAACTCAGTGATTAGTACCCCCCACAGTAGGAAGCATCTGGGTTCGAACTCTATGACAGACCAAGGCCTTCTGTGTTTGTATATTCTTCCCGTGCCTGCATGGTTTACCTCCCACAGTCCAGAGGCATGCAGATTAGGCTAACTGGCTACACTAAATTGCCCATAGTTATGAATGTCTGTGTGGGTCCTCAGTCATCCAGGTCAGGGTAAACTTGCTTGAGTCTAAAATAACTGAACTTCAATTTTGGTAGGTCTATGTGCAAGGGTCTATGTACATAGGGCTGCTATGTGACTTACAATTATCTTTTTTTTTCAATACAACTGAGCAATTGAGGGTTAAGGGCCTTGCTCAGGGGCCCAACAGTAGTGATAGTGGGGATTGAACCACTGACCTTCAGATCAGTAACCCATCACTTTAACCACTAAGCCACCACTGCCCTACATATATAATACATATATTCATGTTAATTCTTGCGACATATTAAAAAATTTAATGGTATGACATTTAAAACATATTTATTCATTCGTTCATTTTCCTAATTAGGGTCGCGGGGAGGCTGGCGCCCATTTTAATTGGTAACCAATTAATAATTAATTAAGTGTTTTGAGGTGTTATCCCCACTCCCCACCCCCTATTTTTCCTGCAAATGGGTCTTAAGGTATGTAAAAGTACTTTTGTCACATTTTTAATTTTAAAATTCATCACATATTCATTCTCTATCGGGACTGCAGGCAGGCCAATTGTGCACCTGCACCCTCTTCTTCCACAGCCATGAATTTTTGCAATGCATGTAGAATATGGTTTTGTGTTGTCTTATTGAAATATGCATGGATGTCCCCGGAAAAGAAGTTGCTCCAAAAACTCAGTGTACTTTTCTGCATTAATGCTGCCACCCCGGTAGTGTAAGTTACCTTTGCCAAGGGCACTGACACAACCCCATAGCATTACAGACCCTGGTTTTTGGACTTGTTGCTGACAACAGTGTAAATGGTCTTTTTGTCTTTGGTCCAGAGAACACAGTGTGTTTCAGTGTATTTCTTCCAGAAAATAACTGAAATCCTAATTTGTCTGAACACAATATGCTTTTCCACTGTGTGATGGTCCATCCCACATGCCCCTGAGCCCCAAGAAGCCAACAGCGCTTCTGGATACAGTTAACATAAAGTTTGCTTTATGCAGAGGAAAATTTTAACTGGCATTTGTGGATGTAACTCCATATTATAGTGTTTGACAAAGTAATTCCCAGCTCATGTCATTCATTTATTAATTTGTCGAACTGCTCAATCTTACTATGGTCGCAGGGAGGTCAACTTGGTGAAGGCCAATCCATTGCAGGGCTAACACACACACACAGACACACACACACACAGACGCGCACACTCACACACACACACACACACACACACACACACACACACAAAACACCAGTCACACTCACACCTAGGGACAATTTGGAACAGAAGTTTAGCCTAATGTGCATCTCTTTGGGAGGAAACTTGAGTACCTGGAGGATACCCATGCAAGTATGGGGAGAACATGGAAATAGACTAGACACAAATAGAAATTACTTTGCCGAGCCCGAGACTCGAACTTAGGACATTCTTGCTGTGAGGTTGTATAAGCCGCCAAGAATATATGCGATTATATCAAATATAGATGAAGACCGTTTCCTGTAGCAGTGCTGTCTGAGGGATCGGAGATCACAGGTGTTAAACATAGGCTTATGCTTTTTCCCTTTAGACACTGAAATTCCTCCAGATTCCTTGAATCTTTTTGTTAAATTATGCAACACAGAAGATGAAATATCCAAATCCTATCTCTCTTTCTTTGGGGAACATTGTTTTTAATCATTTCAATAGTTTTCCCATGCATTTGGTGACAAAATGGAGATCCTCAATTCCACCAAGTCTAGATCTTTCCTACAAACTGCATTTATTTATTTATTTTATTTTATTTTATTTTATTTATTTATTATTATTTTTTTACCAAATAATGATTGCAATCTTGTGTTGCTATCAACATTATTATTTAATTGTTCTGCCTCATTACTAGCCCTAATTTAACTCCATCCCATACTTTTTTGGAATGTATAGCAGGCCTGAACCACAGAACTTGATGTATATTAACAAACCAATTTAAGTTGACCAAACAAAATATGAAATTGTCACAGCATCTCCCCACTGCTCTGTTGCATTGTATTCCTCTGTTCTGCATTACATTCACAAATAAATAATGCCGTCCCCTCGCAACAGTAGACACAGTTCCCTCGTCTTAATAGCGGAGTGTGATTCAGTCCATTTGCCTGAATCAACTCTCACCTTCTTTAATATTTGAAAGGTGATTTGGCTCCCTTAGTACAGGGGGAAATCATTTAGAAGCCTTCTTGCTGATTTTATTGTTACTTAAATATAAGTGAGCAGGAGTACTCTCAGATGGCTCTTTCAATCTGGAGCAAAAGAAATTCATCAAAGGGAGAAGGGAAACTCATAGTGACAGAGCTGGGTCTGTGCTGGCCTCAGGGCTGCTCATTGTTTAATACCCTGATATGGATTTATGCCAGTTAGTTCCTTTCAGATTACTCCTCGGTATGATTGGCTTACTTAAGTATATTATATATTGGTGTATTTTACTGTAGGTATGAAAAACATAATTAGAATAGTTTAAATTGAGAGATTTGGTGTTCTTATGCAGTTTAATTTATTCCTTTTTCTCATTACTACAGCCATAAGCCATTTATCATTCCCTTAAGAGTAACTTGCAGTTATAGGCCTTATTCAGGTTCAGCAGCAGTGCTAGGATGTTATCAAATGATGGGATCCAATATATGATATTTAATTCATGGCCAGTCTTTCAGCTAAAGCTGGTATTACTGTAAGTAAATTACTTTTATAATAATTATATCCCTTTTGGGGAACTCAAATGGCCCAGTGGAATAAAGCAACTAGATTCGTCCAAAACGACATAGCGGCTAATATTTAATAGTTCATGTTAATGCCAGCTGGCCTGGAATGCCTGAAGAATGTATTATGTTTTAAAAGTTGTCCACTTGAAGCTTGATGTATATTATGTGATATATGTTTGTGTGATATATGACATGTGATATATGTTTGTGATATATACAGTACACACAC
>JBCNYH010000024.1:14303180-14314929 GCA_039654325.1 Tandanus tandanus
GTAAAGCTGCTTTGTGACAATGTCAATTGTAAAAAGCGCTATACAAATAAAACTGAATTGAATTGAATTGAATAGATTTTCACTATATTTCAGAGTGATGGCTACATCAGGATAGGAGGGGAAGTGCAAAAGAAAAAACAAACAAAACAAAAAAGAAAATAATGTGGTTGCACGCACTATGGTAAAATTGTCACACAATACATGTGTGAATATAAGGAGGTCTTATGGGCTTAACTTAAAGCAAGCATAGGACTATTGTAAGAAAACTGTATGATTATAAACGCATTATATGACCTGAAAAGCATATGAAATTCATATGTCTATTGTAACACAGCCATGGGGCATCATATAATATTCCTAAGAGTATAAGAGAGGAGCATCACATAATATTCCTAAGAAATTGATTGATGTCGAGACTTACCTATGAAAACATTTTGAACATGTTCAAAACTCCATAACAAGGGTGTATGACAACATTTTCCATCACACAACAAGTGAGTTTCATATAACACACCCTCAAATGCTGTACTGGACCTGTTATATACCTATTGTGCAGCAAATGTTTTTAGCATAAGTCAAATACTGACTTATCTGAAATAGCACTCAGTACACCCCTGCCATCAGTTAAAGTGCCTCTGATTAACCCCTAATAAAATTTCAGCTGTTCTACTATGATGTTTCAGACTTACAGCAAAGCCATGGTCTGCAAAGAGTTAACACAGCATAAATGGGATCTCATTGAAGAAAAGTATCAGTCAGGGGAAGTCATCAACAGTAGAGAAAATGTGGCACAATACAAAGAGCTGGACATCCCTCCAAAATTGATAAAAAGACAAAAACTGCACTCGAATGCTGTCAAGAGGCCAACAGTAACATTAAAGGAGCTGCAGGAATTTCTAGTAAGTACTGGTTGTTTTCTACATGTGACAACAGTTCTCACATATTCTTCACATACTCTCTCTTGAAAGCCTTTTCTTACAAAGAAAATCACATCCAAGCCTGACTAAATTTTGTAAAAAAACTAAATAAATTAAAAGTCTTCTAAGGGTATGTGGGGGGAAAATGTGTTATGATTGAAACACACTTTTTGGGCATAATTCCTAAAGACATGTTTGGTGCAAATACAGTACAAAACTGCACATCTAAAGCTGTGCTTGGAACTCACTCACACACTCACTCACTCATTTGCTGAACTGCTTAATCTTACTAGGGTCACAGAAAGACTGGTGCCTATTTCAGCCGACACTGGGCAACAGCCTGAACAACTCCCCAGACCATCACAGGGCCAACACACACACACACACACACACACACACACACACACACACACACACACACACACAGCCATTCATACTCACACATAAGGTAAATTTTGAACAGCCAGTTAGCCTAACGTGCATGTCTTTGCACACTGGGAGGAAACTGGAGTACCCAGACGAAACCCACGAACATGCAAACTCCACATAGAAATGCCCAACCCAGAACCTTCTTGCTGTGAGGTGGACATGCTAACCACTCCACCATCATGCAGCCCTGTGTTTGGAACTGTTACTTTTATTTCTTTTTAATCCTATTAATGAATCCTGGTTTTCTCTCATATTATTTAAAACTAATTATCTGTTGTAAATTATCTGTGACTCAAATTCTGCTTAATCTGTGTATGTCCCATCAGCTGTCGTGTCTTGATCCATCATTTTTTGTAACACTATAGGGCTACAAATCCTTGCAAATGAAGAAGGGAGCAGGGACACACACACACACACACACACACACACACACACACACACACACACACACACACACACACAGGAGAACCAGAGAGAATCCCTTAAAAAAAAAAAAAAAAATCAGTGGCATCAGAGACCATTTTCTTTTCTGGTTCACTTGTGAAATAATGCGGCCATATGTTGAACTGACTTTCTAGTTTAACTTCATTTGGGATCAGCCCCATGTTCCCCAATCCCTATGTTCCCCAATCCCTATGTTCCCCAGTGACTATGTTCCCCGGTCCTTATTAAATTAATGGATCTTCCATTGTATTGTGTACTTTATAGAAGTAAGCTACAACGATTGTATCCATATTGTAAAATAAGTATGATGAAACAAAATCAAACATACTCATCACAGTAACAATTTATGGAATATTAGGGTTAGGGTTCCTGGGGAACATAGGACTGGAGAACATAAGTACTGGGGAACACAGACATGGACCCCTTCATTTTTCTCTACACCCCTTGTATTTATATATGTTCGGTAAATGAAACATATCAGTGCACTTCATCATCCATTGGTTCTTAGCAATCTGAAGGTCATGTGCTGAACTCTTCTGTCCTGAATCCTTTTCTTTGCTTCGTCAAATAGAAGTGTTTACCAGAAATGATGCAATCAAAGGCCACTGCACTGTTGATTGCAATATTTATTGCTTTGAAAGAGCTTGATACAAATAATGAATAGGCAGTGATTGTTCAGAAGAGATGAACAAGTTCTATAAAAACATAACTTCATACATATGATTGCTGAAGTTTCAACCGAGTGCCTGCTTGTGTACCAGTGGACCAAAGTTTCTTATTCTATTCCAGAGGCAGATACATCAGTGGCTGAGTTTATTATCTTTAAAAGTCAGGCTTATATCCCATATTCCAGTCTCCCAATTCCCTCATTAATGATTTTCTCTCTTATTGATCAAACAGCATGCCAAGCACACCAGTGCTAAACTTATTCCGATAGCGCCTGCTGACTGCAGGGTAGAGTGACCAAGCATTAAGAAATAGCAAAAACCTACACTGACATCTCAATCATTTGCTCGAAGCCTGAGATCACTCTGGCATGACAGTTCGGTTGGACCAAAATCTAAAAAGATTACGTCCCCATTTTATCTGCCACTCTGATTTGCCAAGTGTTCTGTCCTTGAAGAACATGGTGTATAAAAGTAAACAGACATGACTGATGACTTTTGCAGTCACAGTGGATGTTAAAAGACATTTTTAAGAAGACACACTATTTTCCTTCCTTCTCTCTGGGAGTCTTAGGTTTAATCCCTCTATACACATTCTGAGACATCATGCTTTTTAATGTCCTGCGATGCAACATTGATTTTATTAGAGTCGTCTAATTAATCTCCCAGAATTAACCAATGGCTTTAAAGTACACAGTGCTCACAGTAATAAACACTCAACTGTCTTGAAGGCTAATTGGATGATATAAGTGGTGCTTCTTTTCAGCTGCTAATTATACATACCAAAATGTACTGCTTTAAGGGCTTCTGTTGGGGGGTTTTATTAAAAAAAAAAGAAATAAAAAATTGTAAAAAACGACATAAACGCAGCACTTAGCGAGATCCACACGCCTCCAGGAAAGCCAAAATACAGCCTCTATCTGTAATAACTGGCAAGTGCAACTCATTGGAAAAACATCAGTCGTGAACCATGACCTCATGAACCATGAGGTCTGGGGAACCTCTTTAATTTTGATAGGCAATGAAAAATAATACCCATGAACCTCTGTTCATAAGAAATGAAACTCTGGGCTGGAGAATAAGCTGACAGTTATTCATTCATGCTATGCAGCATCCCTCAGAATTACAGTTTAGAATCAGGGTGATTTTTCTTGAAATGTTCTTTGGTAAACCCTCTATGGGGAGAAGCATCATCTTTATAAACCTCTTTCAAACACTGTTGATTTCTGGTACAATTCTTTCACTGGATGCAAAAGCTATTGGTGAAGAGCAAAGAAAAAAGCAAGAAATTACCCCAGCTCTTAAGAGGCTTTCTCCTTTTGATCGTCCAGGAAGTCTAGCACCTTTTGATGATATGTAACACACTTTTTCTTCCATCTAACCTCTTTATTTTTACAGCATAGCACCCTCATCCTTGTGAGTCTGTCAGATCTAGCAATAGCTGTAAATTGTCTGCAGCACCCCAGGCAATGATAATTGCTCTAGCCGGAGAAACAGAAGGAAGTACACTGCCACTGATTACCATTATCAGCTGTTGATTTGGTTTACCAATGCAATATGGTAAAGTAAACCAGCACATTGGTTGCATGCTCTTATAGTTACATGGAGGTCGATACTGGTTTGAAACTGGTTATGGGTTCTGCTAAATGCAGTGCTCGGTGGTTGAACTCTACTGGGGTTCTGAGGCAAGGTCTTGGAAAGTGTTGTATGTACGGAAGAGCTGTTGTAGGTTTTAAAGTATTAATGACATTCTGTATGAAAACATTTAGTCTGTAAGTCGGCTGGTCACAGCTTGTATGACTAATGCTACATAGTTTCATATTAAGTTAATCAGAAGTAAAATATCCCATAAACATGGGACATTACTGACAAGGCATACTTTTTGCTTGTCAAAATTAAAAAGTGTTGTTCAGCATTTCCCATATCATTAGAATATTTTTGTGGCGGTAGTCAAGAGGTATCGGTTGCTGTTGGGCATATGTGCACGGAAGAAGACACACCCACACTTTCATTCATTCATTTTCTGAACCGCTTAATCCTAATTAGGGTCACAGGGAGGCTGGCGCCCATCTCAGCCGACTCTGGGCAAGGGCAGAGTATACCCTGGACAGCTCACCAGGCCATTACAGGGCAGAAACACGCTGACGGCTATGCAGCCTACTCTTGTCGAAAATCAGCAATGGTTGTTTTACATGCCTCTCACCAAAGACAGTGAGAGACATCGCCGGCATTTGATAACCCAGTTAGCTGCGCTGCACTGCCCCCCACCCACACTAACTTAAATTAATTATTAAATAATATATCTATAAAAGGCTCTCTATGAGATGCTCCACTGCAAATATTTTAATTGCCAAATACTTCATAACATGTAATCTACTTGTATGAGCAGTTGACAGCAGCCATGTACAGCATACTAAACAATCCATCTGTATTTTAATATAAATGTATAGCTCTCTTTACTAGATTGACTCCTTACATGCTTGCGAATAACTTGTATGCGGTTCCTGAAGAGTGTACATCACATACAACTGATACTATTTTAATAATTTAGAATATTTACACAGAAACTTTCATATATAAAAGTTCAAAGAATTTTTTTCTCTTGGTTTTGTTGGATTTGAGAGCAGCTTATGTTTTGATTCAGAGACAGGGTTGCCAGACATTGTTGGTAATTTTTTACTTCATCTTTAAATTTACCAAATTATGTATTGGCCCACTTGTATTCTGTTAATATTAAAAGTTGGAATTTGACGCATATAACTGCGTAGACCGTGTGTGTGTGTGTGTGTGTGTGTGTGTGTGTGTGTGTGTGTTGGGGGTGGTGGAGGCATCATAACGAGTCCCTAGACCACTCGGTTCAAATCCTTCAACAAAATTGACTGTTGATCGTTAACCTTTTAGGATACAGATCACAGCTACAGAGACACTGTTCTGCTTGGGTCATTGGTTTATGGTGTTCAATAGCATGTAAAAGTGTAGATTTGAATCCAGCATGGCATCAAGGAAGTAAACAGACAAAATAGATTTAAGTTATTGATTGATTTATTTGTTCAACACTACTCTTCTCGCAGACTTAATTAGGGCACTCTATATGTGCTTTTTTTATCACTTAATGTTCATTACCTGCCGATGCCATTTTGACTGTTGATACTGTCTGTCTTTGCATTAATTCTAGTGTAGTAGTAATAGTATACAAATTAAGTTTACACCAGTACTGTGCATGATACGTAGTATGCACCTATTGCAGCATTGTTCAGGAGAATTGATTTTGGGCCTAGTAATTGGAGCCTAGTAAATGACATTTGGGCCTAGTAAATGACATGAGTAAACTATCATAAAAAATTTAATAAACACTGCTTCATAATTAAAAATGTGTGTAAGTTGGGTTTACATGTGTTTTCCCTCCACTACACCCCTGCCTAAATTGCTTGCTTTGTTAACTAGTCTTTTAATGGGGCTCTGACATGTCATAATTTTGTTTTTGTTTGTTTTTGTTTTTCTTTTTAATACTTCACATTCGGTTTCATGATCAAAACAGAGAATGTTTTGTCTTGTTTAAGAGGTGAAGCCCAGAGAATACAAATAAGACATACAAACATCGAGGTGGGGTTTTGAGATTCACAAAGTTATGCTTCTTTTGATCTTTTTGGTCAGTTGAACACAAAATCAAAACACTGAACACCACCACATGACCGAGTCATTTGCGATTTCTATTTTTGTGGGTTGTGCCATCATTAGCATAGACTGGTGGAGAGGCATCTGGCACCTGATGTACTGGATTAATTGTTGTTATCAGATGTCTCTGAAGGCTGTTTACTGTCTTCCCAGGGCAAGAGGACGATGTCCTTGTCAACTGTACCAAGAATGCAATCAGTGTCAAGCAGCCTTTGCCTTCTCAGTGAGGATTAAGGAACTCTATTTACCCTGATCCCTGTTTTATATTTCACACAAAAGACTAAAACATGCTAGAAACATTTTCTTTAATATGTTTATGTGTGCATTTGTTTGGGTGGGGGGTTCACGCATTTATGGGGATATTTCCGATTAATGTCCAAAAAATATTTTTTAAAAGATTGACAAAAAGGGCCTTTGGGAGATATGCCACTAATTCCTGCAGTAGGAACAAGAAACGAGACCTAATTGTCACACAAAATCTACAAAAATCTAATCCTGACTGCATGTCTGCTTAGCCCTATGATTGGAAAAGATTTCTTTTGCCCTGTTCTCCTCAAAGTATCCCACCATCCCAGCCGTTCAGCTCCAACTAAACCACACACACACATACACACACACACACACACACACACACACACACACACACACACACACACACACACACACCACTTTAGGGGCCAAGGACACCATGATGGCTTTACAGCAGAGGAGTCCTCGCCTCCTCATCCTGCCCTCCCCCTGCTTGTATTGTCAGTACTAAAACCTGTAATTAACTCCTGCTTGCATGCACAGCCATGCTTTTCTTAAAAGCTTGATTTAAAGGAAAAGTGGTTAGAAGTGGTGAGACTACAATTCATGCACATTTATGATTCAGTTCAAAGGAGTGTTTGTGGGGAAATGGGTAGGGTTTAGCACTTAATCCCTTTTTTTGAGAGAGCACCAAGTTCAGAGAGCACACAGATCTGGAGCTGCATTTCCCAGTGGAGCCTGCGTGCACAGGAGACATGATTAATTCAACCCTGCTAGCTTTTGTGCTGCAGATCTTTGTTCCATTTTACTGAATACACTGTTTTTTGGGGGGTTATTTTATCATTGCTGAATGAACATTAGGGAAGAATTGGAAAACACTGAGTGATATTTAGCTACATAATAAACGTGTTCTTTTTTGACAACTCACAAACATTAAAAAAATATATTTTTCTTCCTCTATTGATAGGAAGGCAATCTTGTTGAACTTATCCAGTATGTTTCCTTTACAAAAAAACCCCCCGAAACCCTCAGTTTAAAACCATGGAGATGGCAAAGGGATTATATTTTTGCCCTGTCCATGTGTCTGTCTGTCCATCTGAACTTCTTTGTGGGCACTCTATCTTCTGAATCCCTTAACGGATTTTGACCAAACTCTTACCAGTTACTTACTACTATAGGCCCATGAACGTACAGGTTCTAAGGTCGTACATCAAAGGTCATGGCAACATGAGGTCATCTTAAAAAAATATTTTGTATACCTCTCAGGCTAAACGCCAGTTTTGTTATTACTAAATGCCCATGAACTAGAAGAGGTTTTATGGACATAGGTCAAAGAAAAGGATCACAGTTCAAGCACATAGGAAAATATAAAGGAAGGTATATCAAGAAATGCATTGCATCGAGTTCTTCTGTTTCATTTCATATACTATTCCTTTATTGCAATCTTTGAGTTGCTGTTGAAAAAATGGAGTGTATTCATTCAGGAAATGCTGGCTCATTGCAATACATCTGCAAATACTATTGTGTAATGATGATCCTCTGCACTGAGATTAGTCGATCCAAATACAAGTGCTTGGTTGGAAATGAGTAAATGCAATACCATTGTACAAATTTGAAGAAACCTATGTCCTGTTTAAAAAAAAAACTAATTTCACAGACACCAGTTAATGAGTGCGAACAACAGTGAGAGCTAGAACTGCTATCAACATTAAGAGGAAGTGATGGCATAATTATCAGCGATGCTAGATTAATTTCATTTTATAGGTGTCTGGTTTATTTCTTCAGCAGGTTAATACTGCACAGCTTGAGTGCAATCATTGTGGATGAACATGAACTCACAAGCCTAATTCATTCCTTTGCAAGAGGGCAGAATCTTGAAGCTAGATTTTGAAAGGGTCACTGAAATCCAGAGTATGATAGTTATAATGTTTGATTCTTACGAACTCTGCAAATTCAAGTAACTCTAAGTTATAAAGACATTATCATTAGATCAGAGGTCCCAGGTCCTCACTTCAATCTAGAACTGTCAGTGTAACATTTCACTTGTCCCTGTATTTCTGCTGTTTCCCCCACGTTTTCTGATAGGTGGATTGGTTACTCAAAATTGTCATGGTGCCTGGTGATGGACTAGTGTCCCATCTACTGTATATTGAGCAGCTGCTAACAATGGTGATAAGTTTTAAACCCATACAACTTTATCAAGACTAAGAAAGTGTGAAAATTCTTGATAGTACTTTAAACACATTTTTGCCAGGCCCTTTCACTTTAAGGGCATGTCATTTTCTAAGCTATGTTAAGTAATGTCTAAAATTTGCTAGTACCAGCGCTCTCTCTCCTTCTCTTTTTTCTTTTTCCTTATAAAGGGACAGGAGGCATCCTTGCTATTGATTTCTCCTTGAGAGGTTAGTGTACACACTAGTTGATGTGAGCATAGTGTGAGTGATGAAAGCCTGGGATATGGTCATTAAAAACAGGAACTTTAGCTGTCCCTGTTGTAACTCAGATTGCCTCTCACTGCTGATTTGGTCCCAGTCTGAATGAGTCTTGCAGTTACAAAAGGTCAAATGGAAGCATGAGCTTATTTATTGACAGTAATTTTACTCCTGAGTGACTCAGCAGGTGCTGCTTGCCACCAACCTAGGAAGCACAACCCAATCATTTCCATCACCATTCCCCAGAGAATAAGCAGCATGGAGAGCAATTAAACCCAGTATGTTCGATATGTGTCACCATTGGTCCTGTAGTCAAGACTTCTGTTTTTTAATAGCAAAAGAAAAAGACAATGCACACACTAGGGAAGAACTCAATTATATGTATCCCACCTTTTGTTTCCGACTTTTTAATCCTTATATTGGCTGGTTTTGAAGCTATCCAAGCCCTGTGAAGAGCACAGTGGTATGGCATAGAGCTTGTAATCACTCTGTCATCACAATTCAGGCTGTAGATCACCTACTCCATTAAGTCAGCCTGCAGCTGCTGGTACCTGGGGAAGGGTAATTGCACGACAGGAGCCCACCCTGCTTTCACGCCTCATTAAGTGATTTCGCCCTGCATTTCTCAGCCCCCGGAGAAGGGGGAGACGCTCTATTTGGTAGCAAAATGCAAAACCAGCCAATGCTGTCCTGAGATCAACACTTTGTCACATATACCACACGCACACACAAACAACAATTTTCTTTCCTGCTGTTTTTCTGCGAAGCATTGTGTATCGCTCAAGAAACTCAAGTGACAGTAATTCAAAGTGACACAAAGCATTGGCTTGTCCATGTATGCATTATTCAGGGAGTGCAGTTTGGCTTTTGGGGGAGGCAAATAAACACCATCATGGGATATGACCCCCAGGTCTGGGTGTGAGTGCGAATGGTTGTATGTGTGTTGGCTCTGTGATGGTCTGGCAAGCTGTCCAGGGTGTATCCCTCCCTCACCCAGAGTCGGCTGAGATGGACGCCAACCTCCCCATGACCCTAATTAGGATTAAGCTGCTTAGAAAATTAATGAATGGGATGTGATTGAGATCTAAGATCTGGTAATATTTTCTAATCGCTCTGGAAGCTGCTTAAAGGAGAACACAATATTCACAGAGTATTTCGATTTATACAAACATAAGTAGTTAAAGATTGCAGTGAAGAGCAGTTGTTGGTTATATTATTTTTATTAAGAAAATAAACCAGGATTTTAATGACCCTAATCCGCTCTCGTCTGCTTCGAAAAGTGCTAGATCCTACGAGAAATTTCACAATGATGCCGTTGCATTGCCCATAGAGTCTATAATCCATTGTGGAACACGCAGGGTAGAGTTGGAAAACAAACGACCGGCAATGCCTCATTTTATGGTTTTTGGCTGTTCAAACCATTCAGGAAGAAATAAAGATGTTGTTTAATTCAGTTATCCAAAGGAGGCTGAAGCACAAATGGATTGATGTTGGTGATATCCGGAAGTTCTAGCCAAATCACAATAACAATGCACAAGATGAATTATAGTCGGAGTGTAGCACTGCTGGAAAGTACCACTTTTAAAGTTTGGGCTTTACCCGCCTTTTTTCTCTGCATATTTTACGTGTAACCTCCATTTGATTGTTTCTAGTCCAGTGGGTCTGGTATTAGACCACTGTTTATCCATGAAACCTGAGAATGTTTACTTATGCTATAGCCTAGGTTACCGTGTCTTTCGCAGGGTACGTTGCCAGGTCTTTCCATAACCATTCACAGCACCTGGTATTCCTAGACAGGGTAACTGAATTGTAACTGTAAACAGGAAACTGGTGAAAAAAGACAAGTAAATGCTTTTACTTCTAATCTGATTTACATATACATACTTCTGAACATAACTTTTAGGTCCTGATGCTTTAATCTAATATACTATCCCAACACCTTCTATAACTACCCGGCAACCATATGTGGCTATGACGGTACAAAGCTGTGTTAACACTTCATGAACAGAGCTTGTCAGGCATACTGCAGAGAATTCAGTATGGTGAGTAATATACAGTACCCCTTCAATGCCCTGCAGAAAAAGAATAGGGGTGAATTCCTTCACCAAAATTACTCATGATCGATCCTGTTTCTACACACACTACTGTACAGTACACCGACTGCCCCGTGCAACAGTTTGGGGATTAACCAGCTAAACAGTAAGTGATGGGCAATGCAATGTCACCATCACGTAATATCCCCAGCACTGTTATTGTTATTAAAATCCTAGTTTTTTTTAAACAACTAGTGACCCAAAATGATATTGAATGGTTGTTAAAGTGAAGAACATTTATGTACTTAACAGTGTACTGCGTATTAATTTGGTCTTGGTGTGTTCCTTTAAGTATTATGGAAAGACATAAACACATTTTTAGATACTTTAAGAATAACAAGTAAAAAGGAGAAATGTGTTTCTATACTGCAAAATTTCATTAGGGATTGCACTGTTTCATTAGGGGTTGCACTGCAGTTCAATCAGTATAGTCAATGGTGTGTGTTAATGACATTATTCATAACTTTTCTTTGTACTTTACACCATGAACCTACTTTGGCTAAACTAATTAAGCAGGGTAGTAAATTCAAATTCAAATTCAAATTTATTTGTCACATACAGAATCATACACAGTACAATATGTAGTGAAATGCTTAGTACGACTGTCCAAAAATGTGGAGAATAAGCTATCAAAATAACAAGAAGAAAAGAACAGTAACAATAACTATAACTAAAACTATTTAAAGGACTTTATAGCTAAAGGTCAATATAAATATAAAAATGCAAAAATAGAAAATAAAGAAAATATATAGAATAAAATAAAATCATTCATCCATTTTCTGAACCGCTTATTCCTAATTAGGGTCGCGGGGAGGCTGGTGCCCATCTCAGCCGACTCTGGGCGA
>JBCNYH010000024.1:14334604-14347655 GCA_039654325.1 Tandanus tandanus
TATATATAAATTTTTATTTTTGTTTACTGTGAACAAAACATTTAAGAGTAATCAAGTTGGATATGTAAGTTTGAAACTTGTGCATGGAGCTTGTGCAGTTTAATGTGGGTTTTTTTGTGCTATTTATTAACATTTACAGAAAAAAAGACCTAAAATAGTAATATTCTGAATCTAAGTATCCTGATTTTTGTATTTAACTATGGGAAAGACCACTAATATGACTTTTTTCAATATGCTGGCCAAGTAAAAATTAATAGGGATGGAACCCCTAATTTCCACACCTTGACTTGCTACAGTAGACATCTAATCTTGTTGTCTTAGAGAATCTGCATTGTTGTGGCAGAGAGTCGAAATTGTTTGAGGTCGTCAGTATTTTTTTTTTTCAGTTACAATGATGGGAAAAACGTATATGAAAACATTGATTTTGTTCAGCTGAGAGAGCCGTTTGTCAGCTGTAGCTGGCTCTTTAAAAGCCCCCAGGGTTCTCTACTCACTTTGTGTGCCTATGTATTTCATGACTACTCCCCTGGGAAGGAGAGAGACACTTTTTTAAAAATAGCCTGTGTGTTTTCTGCAGAATATTGCATGATAGATGTACTGGTATTTTAATGACATTTAGATTTGTGTTAATATATCATGATGGTATTTGATGCTTGAGCTCTCACATTACCAAATGGTGAGTGAATTAAAAAATTGCCAACATTATAGCCTTGCAATAGTGTATTATGCCTTGAGGTCAATATGATATAAATGGCGCCTGACTTGTATTTAACTGCATGCATTTTGTGTCAATGAGAAAATCGCAGAGCAACTTTTAGAGTGAATATTTTTACTGGAGCTGAAGAACTGAGCATGTTCCTAATAGATCTGCCCATTGATCTTCATGTCTTCACAGTAACAAGCTTCAGCTGCATCTTTGCTTACCTACCATCATTCTCTTAACACATGCTGAAATTTCTAGGGAAACAAGTGTCCTATTTCGTCAACTAGCTCTAAGTTGGTGTATATTACTGTATTTACTCAAAGGCTGAAATGGCTCTCAAGTTGTCAGCTGTAGTTTTCTTTTAATGATGGTGCCAGTTGAAATGTAGGGTTCCATGTCCGTTCAACTTAGCCTGCTTCGCTTCTAGCTAATGGCCTGCTAGAGAAAGTCAGACAGCTCTCGTTATCACCACTGTTCTTCCTGGCTCAAAGCAGCCAGAGCCAATAGCACACTCCTTTAGTGTAATTGAGACACTCTGGCAAATGACAGTGAGTTCAAGTCCACAGCATTGGTGTTCAGAAGTTCAGCACAGAGTAGCCTGCTTGGGATTGGACAACGCCATTAATAGTTGATTTGGTGAAGTTTCACAGCCACTGGTTCTTTTAATCACTGATTCTTACACTGTCATTCACATGATTGAACTACACACATAATTTTCTATTTGTATCAGTTTAACGTTCATGGATTGATTACCACTGTCGCTTTGGAGCCACAGATTAGCATGTGAGCAAATTGCTGTGCCTTGTTGCCAGTTAGGAACGTTAACTAACTGCTCTGCTCATTTGAATTGCAAAGTAATTTAACTCGATAATTAATGTTAAATGCTATTATCATCAATATGAAATTGTGGATTATTTTTGCAGTGATCTGGTCTAATTTGGGTGATTTGTCTTATCTTGGGTGAGAGGAAGCAGCTGGGAAGGCAGAGACAAGTGGAAAGGGGGTGAAATGGATGCAGAAATCAACCGCAAGGATAATGAACATCAAACACTTTTTTTCTGCTTCAAAGCCAGTTATTATTGTAGCTTGCAAGGAAGCGTGTAATGAAGTGAAGGAATATGGCATATCCAATCTCTGCATGCCAAATGTTCACATGCAACAGTGTACTACTGAATCTGTGCAGTACAGATGTCAAAGGAAAATTCCACCTGAAACAAATTTAATATGCTTATATTGAAATATTTGTAGGAGCAGTGGTGGCCTGGTGGTAGGGTGCTGGATTACTGATCCCAAGGTTGGGGGTTCAAGCCCCACTATCACTGAGTTGTCACTGCCGTCCCCCCAGTGCAGCTAACTGGGTTATCAAAGGCCAGCCATGTCTCTCACTGTCTGTGGTTAGAGGCATGTAAAAGAACCATTTCCGACTTTCGAAAAGAGAAGGCTGCATTGCCGTCAGCATGTTTCTGCCCTGCGATGGCCTAGCGAGCTGTCCAGGGTGTACTCTGCCCTCACCCAGAGTTAGCTGAAATGGGCCCCGGCCTCCCCATGACCCTAATTAGGATTAAGCAGTTCAGAAAATTAATGAATGAAATAATTGTAATGTGCATAGTGAAAATTAGATAGTTGGCACTGGAGTTTCGTAACTTGACTGAGAGCTTGGTGGTTATCTGGTGCTCTGACATCACAGCGGGAGATTGATAGCACATTTAGAATGGGAAGAATAAATGTAAATGATCTCAAAAATAATGGATAAGAGTCAGATCAGGAAAATAACTTAAAACTTATAATGTCAACTAAGAATTTCATAATAAATATAGATTTATAAATAAATGAATTTGGATGTTAATTATAAGGATGAATATGCAAGTTTTTCAGGGTTTATTTTTCCATTAAGAAACATCAAATTAGTGGATACAAGCAAACATTTAATTGTTATATAACAAAAAGACCATTTATTCATTCATTTACTGAAACACTTAATCCTATTAGGGTCACGGGTAGGCTGGAGCCTGTCTCAGTTGACGCTGAGCGAAGGCAGGGTGCACCCTAAACAGCTTACCAGTCCATCACAGGGTAGCATGCACAGAAAAAGAACAATCTTCCAAATTATAGGTTCTAAATTTGCCTATCTATTGCAAGGATAATACAGAGACTAACAACCATCCACACTCACATTCACAAATATGGGTAATTTAGAATAGCCAATTGACCTAATATGCATGTCTTTGGACTGGGCACTCAGAGAAAACTTGGGTAGGCATCAGGAGAACATGAAAACTCCATGAAGAAAGGCCTCTGTCAGCCTTCAGACTGTGAACTCACTGGAATTACTGTAAGCTTAAATACAAATATTTATAAAAGCCTTCTCACAGTCTTCTAGAGCACTGGGGATACATTTAGGGTTATTGTTCCAAAATCTGTACATATTATGTAAAATTTTATATATGAATAAATGCACAATAGTATGGAGTACCTTAAAAAAAAAATTAACAAAAATTTTCAGCTTGTCTTGAAAGTATACATGGAATTTTAATTTTGGACAAATTTAAGTTTCCCCACTTAAAAAATTATCAGGATTACAACTGAAATAATTTTTAAAGGAGGATGTGTGTCATGAAATTTTTTCCATTCAAAATTAGATAAGCATGTATCGTTTAACTAAATTATTCATTGGTGGCAATATCCCCGATTTGATCTGCGCAGGGCAGATCTGAATACATGCGAGGAAGTGTCCGTCCAAAATGTCCACTCCGACTTTTCTATCTCTTATAATAATAAGAAATGTATCTTTTTTCAGTCAGATGCACTTTTTATAAAATACATCTAGACATGTAACTTTAGAGCAAAACATATTTGAACCAGATCCTAAAATGTTGATTACACAAGCATGTGAATATGTGTTCGTCCAAAAGTGTCCACTCCGAAATCTTTTGTTCTAGTTCTCAAACTCCAGTTGAACTTCACTTGCAATAGTACAGACATTTTAATGTTGTATTATAATAATGTGATTAAAATTTAATAAGAAAATTCAACTGGTTTTAACTTTGAAATCTTACTACTATTGACAATGATAGTTTTTAAAGAAATTTTATTGTTTTGGACATGCACACTTTCAAAGTTTTTATAACCTTGAGCATTTAAGAAAATTACTACTTAAAAAAAAACTAGCAAATTAAAAACCTTTATTTGTGACCCCCTTGGGACTGATTGCTCTAAGAGACTGTGAAAATGCCCATAAAATCACTGAAATTGACACCAGTACTACTTTTAGTTGTTATAAACAATACACGTTCTGGCCCAGTTCTATCAGTTTGAAGAATCATGTCTGGACTGTGAGTGTGTTGACAATGATGTCACCATGATCCTGAACAGGATAAAGCAATTACTGAAGATGAAGGAATAAATTACTTGTTAGGTCAAGCAATTCCACACATTTCTCTTTTCTGTTGAGCAATTAAAAGCTTCATCCCTGCATAATAGCACTTTTTATTATTCTGTTCAAAAATACAGATTCAATGATCAACATAAAAGCTCTTGATGTTTTTAAAGCCATTATTAAAAAGCAGCCATCCTCAAAAAGCCCCTAGTTTATATTCTGTGAAATTAAACAGTCTGTGAACAGTCTGATTGGATCTAACATAAAATATGTCCAACATCAAAAAGCTTGGCTTATTTTTTTTCTAGCACACACAAAGACAAAAAGAAAAATGGTATCTAAACATAGAATGGGATCTTTTCCCATTGTTTACAAATTTCTTTCACTCCCTCTCTTTCCCACCCCTTTCCATGGTGCATTCACATGTTTGGATATCTCATTAGCCCTTCCATTGATTATATTCTTCGACTGTCTTGATGGACTTTGGGTTACAAAGACCTGCGCTTAGAAACAAAGACTACGGGAATCAATCAATGATCATGAAAGCAATGATCCATTCAGCAATCCATGTGCCAATTAGCCAAAAGAGCACCCTGTGGAGTCATCCGCAGCCCTCATTTTATACTTAGTGTCTGGGAATGTCAATGATAGGGATAGAAGCACAAGTAGTGCTACTTTGAAGATGTTTAAATCACATGACATTTGAGTCTTTCGGCTTCTTCAGTATATTTACATCAGTTTCTAGATGGATGCTGTACAGAATATTGTATTCCTGTTCATTTGCTGTCTATAGCGGTATACCTAATAAAGAGGCAACTTTTGTATTTTGAAAGGACAATGTTTAACTGGTGGAATAAATTGTGTTTCTGTCATTCCCTGCTTTACTGTCTCTCTTGAGGAAGAAGAAAAGGACAGTAATTGTTATTAAGATAGATGAGGTGATTGCAGAAAGGCAGATACAATGAGGAATATAAGCAAAAACCTCTCTTTCTGACAGGCACAGGCATATTTGCCTTCACAACCTGTCTCCTTCTTTTCAGGGAATACTTATTATACAATTTTATCTATACATAACCACGCACTTTCCTTTTTAATCATATAATTTAAATTCAATGCATGAGCACTTTATAAATCCAAGTAATACACCTGTCTGTATTTACACTGTTTCATATGTAATTGGGGTGTTTATATAATGTAAATTAATATAACTACTGTATTAAGAGTTAAAAAAGCATGACAATGTTTATTAATAAATAAAAATTATAACCATTGGCAAATTTCTGTGGTTTAACAGGAATTCAGGATGTGCATCATTTCACCTTTCATTGATTATTGTCCTATAAACATATGCATTCTCCTGTTTTATTTCTTAACAATAAAAAATAAATAAATAAAGATGAAATTGTCTGAATATGTGACACCACGTTATTGGACATAGAAAATATGAGAAGGCATGTAGGAGACATTAAATTAATGAAGAAGAAAAAAGAAGTCAGATCTAAAATGGTGCACCTAAAATGGAGTGACTTTTTATGAGTCAATTTAAGTGTGGCCCAATAATAGGCATCGAAGGACATCTCAAGTACTGTATTTTCATGCTCCAAGGATAAAGACAACTTTGTGGGTGTTAAAAAGGCAGGGAAGAGATGTGAGGGTTTGTGTCTACATGGACAGTGGCTGGGGAGGGTTGGGTTATATTTTAGCCATGCTTTGTCTTTGACAGATAGCCTGCCTCTAAAAGCCATGCCTGAACTGCTAAAAGCCTCAGTGATGTATGAGCACAGCCTTCTGATAAATCCTTTGTGTCAGTCTGTCCCTGACAATCATTCATCATGTTTTGTGATTTTTAGGTTAGGTGCAGACATTTGGATGCTTAAAACAAAAAAGCATAACATGTTTGTGAGTCCTCTGAGGTCATCAAAGGACATTGGTAGCCTCGAGTTGCAGTTCATACAATATTATAATCACATGTAGAACCACCACTGAAATTCAGCTCCCCTTTTGGTGGAATGTTGGTTATTTTGGACTCGAGAATCACTGCCTCATGGAGTATGAGCTTAAACCATTGTAGGGATTTCACAGGGTATTTGGGAAATGGCTCCCCGAAGTTGGTGCCATATTTGTTCATAATTATCACCATCAGCTGCTTTAATAAAAGGCCAGCAGAAGCAATTATAATGTTTGTGAAATGACTGTCACTCTATAAATATGTCAAAAAATAGTTGCAGTTTTACGTGTACATTTGAAAAATATCGCTGGTGTGTTTCCTTGGTGAAAGATGAATGTACTAGAGAATTTATAATAATATCATCCAAGGTTGGCAGCCTTGAGTAAACTTAATCTTAAAATCTTTGTAAAATAAAAACTAGCTCAAAAAATTAAGATACTGGGCATAAAGAGAAGAATTTTTCTATATTTATATTTATACTATTTTTAAATTAGCCCAATATGGAAATATGGCATGGGTCAGTGTGATTCGTTCTTCAATGGCCCACTAGGTTTCTCACTCATTCACTCATATGCCAAATCCTATGGAGGCTGGACTCTATCTCAGCCAACACTGGGCAAAGGCGGGGTACACCCTGAACAGCTCACCTGTCCATCGTAGGGCCAACACACACAACCATTTACACTTTCATTCACACCCAGGGGCAATCTGAAACAGCCAATTATCCTAATGTGCATGTCTTTGGACCGTGTGAGGAAACTGGAGTATCCAAAAGAAACCCACGCAAGGATGGGGAGAACATGTAAACTCCACACAGAAATGCCTGAGCCCGGGACTCGAACCTAGGACCTTCTTACTGTGAGGCAGATGTGCTAACCACTATGACACCGTGCCACCCGGCCATCTATTTTGCCCATTGTAATTCCCATTTTTAAGCAATAGATGAAACAAAAAATCGTAAAAGCTAAGTGGGGAAGTGAAGACACTGCCCATGATTGTACAACATGTAGAAAAGAGACTAATTCCATGCAACACTGGCATATTACTGTCAAATTGCATCATTTTAATTACAGGTGACTCAAAAGATACAACTAATATTTCAGTTAATTTCAAAATAGAGTTGAGTCTTCATGAAAATTACAATTTGTGGAACACTCCACCTGCCACTATGGATGAGCTGCCACTGATCTTAAGTGTGTAAAAAGTAAAATTAAAAGTAAAGTTTCAAATTAAAATTTCAAAGGAAAACTAAGTCCTTTCAGAATTTTAAATCTTGGCTCCTGAGTACAGGAACATGAGCCTCCTGCAAGTGCATCATGGAAAAACTCTTCTAACAATATTTGTTTTTCAGACCTGCTAATGATACATATGCCGAAGATACATAATGATACAAATGCTTAACGCGCTCAAAGAGTGTAGAGAGCCCTGCACATCATTTAAAAGAAAGCAGAGCAGGAAACATCCTGATCCAAAAAGACGTTGATATTTATTCATTAATTTTTCTTCTTTGCACAGTCTTGTTGACTAGTGTGCTTAGATATCACAGACAGCACAGTCAATATAAAAATGGCTTTCAAACACCAAAAGCAAGAACGCAATGCTTTTGAACCATATGAATGCTCAAAGCACTGAGATTTTTCCAATGATGGTTTGAGATTGGCATGTGAGGGTGCAGTCATCTGTCTTCTGATCTGACATGAAACCATTATGAGTAGCATTCTGACATTTTCCTGGTTTACAAATGTTCTGGAGTAGGCACTTACCCTGGCATAATCAACCTTTACAGATTTCTTTTGGCAGATGTTTTCAGATGTTCAGTTACTGGTATGTACTCTGTATTTGTTAACACTGAATCCTGATAAGATTGTATATCTTAATGTATCTTAAATCTATTCGTTACCATGTACAACATTTTATTCAACAAATGTGTGGTGTCATTATGCAAGTTACTTATATACTGTAGTTAATTCACACTGGTTTAATGCCTGGCTACTGCACAGAGATCTGTTACATTTTTGGATAGAATATAACAATAGTAGCCATGTAGTCAAAATGTTCTATTAAATAGAAAAAAGATATATTTCATAAAAAATTTACACCATAGTCACTATAATTTTCTATTCTACTAGATGTTCCCCTTTACAAACAGTTGGCCTCTCTAACCCGTCTATGGACGTTGTACAGCACAGGCGGTATTGCTTCACCACGAGGACTGCTTCACTACTGTTTACATGATTAACAGTCATTACTGTATACAAAATACCACCATCCTTTGTTTTGTCTACCTTCTGCACTCAGTGAATGACCAGAATTATAGCAATCCATGTTTTATCAGAGTGTCTTTATCAGAGTGTCCTCTTCCTTGAGGCCTCATTTCCATTTCCACTGCCACATGAGACAGGTCATAAAAGGGGATATAGCGCTGGTTAAATGTGAAGACATCTCTTCCATTTGAATAGTTTGCTGTTTGTCAAGGCAAACATTTGAAATGGCATGGTTTCCTTTCTTGCCTTGTTGGGCTGTAAAAATGTTTTTGCAGTTCTCTGAATGAACTGCTTAGTAGGAATTGTCCAACATGTTTATGACAGTAGCTTTCACTTCCACGGCGGCAGGCATCCCATTCCCAGAAACCCAGACTCTTGTAAATGCAGACTGCGTTCCAGCTTCAGGTATCAATGCAGTTTTGGACAGGCATCTCCTAAGTGCCGTATAATATTGGTACTTTTTCAGAAACATGCAAATCAGCAGGCAAGCCACTAAGATGATGGTAAGAAGCATGCCCAACATGGTGATCACCGTCATATCCCACTTCTCAATATCCTTGGCAGGCTGCACTAATCCTTTTGTTGTTACATTGACACACTTGGTATTGTGTTTACTGTTGATGTTGTGGATGTCTACACACACCTTGTACTGTGTGCCTGGAGTGAGATGTGTGAGATTATACATCCTCAGGTCAGATGGGACCCTTGCTGTGAAGGCTACAGTTGGATGGTTGGAGTTGGACGTCGTGTACCACTTAATATTTGGTGCCAAGCTGCCATGAGAGGTTTTCCAGGACAACAATACAGAATAGGCCTGTACAGACTGGATGATGACATCTAGAGAGCCACTGGTTGGCTGTGGAAAGTATCCACTGACTTTCACAGAGACAGACTTAAGGTCTGCACCAACAAGATTGTGTGCCACACAAGTGTAGAGACCAGCCTCCCCCTCGGTAATGTCGTAAATGTCGAGTGTGCCCTCAGGGTGCATGTAAAACTTATGTGTCACCATGTTGGGAAGGATCCTGTTCCCATAAGGTGTAACCCAGTAGATATCTGGCTCTGGTTCTGCAAAGGCCCGGCAATGCAGAGACAATGAACTCCCATTTCCCACAGCGATCTGAGCAGGAAGGCTGTCAGGAGAGATAAGAGGCAGGCAGATCTCTGTCATCTCCCTGAAGTGAATTTGTCGCACATGCTGACCTTCATACTCAGGTGGTTCCACACAAAACAAGGAGTCAGGCTCCATGAAGCGTATGTTGGTTTTATTCATATTCATCCAACGGACCACACAGTCACAGCGGATGGGGTTGGAATGCACACTGACCTCACGCAGATTGGGCAGAGACTCCACTGTGGTCCTGTGTATAGCTGTGAGGGCATTACTATTTAGCATGAGTGTCTCTAGCCTAGGAAGCCTGTAGAAGGCTTTGGGATGAACGTAGGACAATTTTGGATTGTTGGTAGCTTCAATCTTTGTCAGCTCTGGGAGGTTGTTGAGAGCAAAGCTGTCGATGGACACCAGCTCTGGCATGCTGTTAATGCCCAGTTCTTTAAGATGCAGCATGTCCATGAAGTCACCCTTCTGTATTCTCCCAATTGGGTTCTTGTTAAGGTCCAAAAATTTGAGGTTTTTAAGATGCTTAAGAGCATTGTGAGGAACTTTATAGAAAGTGTTGTCATAGAATGAGATGCTCTCTAAATTGTCAAGGCCTGCCAATGCATCATCTGGTATATGGGATAAGTTCATTCGGGTTAGAACAAGACTTCGCAAGTTTCTCAGGGGCATAAAATTCATGTCCTGTATGGAAGCGACAGGGTTTTCCCCAATCATGAGAATATCCAGATTGGACAGGGACTTGAACCACTCACTGTTTATGCTCTGGAGCCTGTTCGAGTTGAGATGCAGTCTAAGCAAATTGTGAAGGCCACTGAAAGCCTCAGGAGAAATGTAGGCGATGAGGTTGTGGTTTAGGTAAAGTTCCTGAAGGTTGCCAAGTTGGGAAAGTGAGTTATCTGGTAAAGCACACAACCAGTTTTCTTCTATGTGCAGGGACAGCAAATGAGGGAGATGGCCCAAATTGATGTCACTTATTGAGGATAGGTTGTTTTGTGAAAGATCAAGCTCGGTTATATTGGGCAAGTACTCCAAAGATGTCTCAATTTTAGCAATGTTATTGGTTTGTAGTAAAACAACTTGTGTATCAGCAGGTAATCTTAATGGCAGATTGAAAAGTCCCAAATCGTTACAGTCAACAGTACGAGCCTCCATATAAACAGAGCTGGGAGAAAACCATGGCCTTATCTCACACACACAAAGATTCGGACAACTGCCTTTGTCCTCCACAGCAAAAACAAAGTTAGCAATTGCAAAGACAAGAAGAAAATAATCCACAAATGACTTATCCTTCATTTTAACCAGATTTTATAGTAAACCAGTCCTTGAAATTATATGGTCTGTCTCAAAATTAATACACCATTTGTTGCTGGTGATCTAATCCCACCGAGTTTTCCTTGGGTTCGATTTGTTGATCTACTGTCCAATGAAAGACCTCTCACTAAGTCTCCTTGTCTCACTGTTCTAAAGAAGGGCACACAAGCCAAGCCAGCATATGCCTCCGGGAGTTGTTTTTCAGTAAAGCAGAGGTGAGGCTGTTAATTTTCTATAATACTTCAGTGGAATAACAGTCTCTTTGGTGATTACGAGCTGCCTTCATTGCTTCAGTCCACTTCCACCTAAAGACGAGAGACAGAGAGAGAGAGAGAGAGAGAGAGAGAGAGAGAGAGAGAGAGAGAGAGAGAGATGGGATATGTTATTAAAAGAAGAAATCATACAGCTATGCTAAGACATGCTGACAAATAGCGAAACCATTAAAGCCTGCTGATGTGTGATGACATTACAGCAGTGCCACTGCAATAGCATATCAAAACTATTTTTTTCATATTCAATATTACATTTTCAGTAAATTCTGTTTTCTTCACTTCCCAGTACTGTGTTGTTAATCAGTATTTTACTTTACTATTTAAAACTAGTGCATGTTTGAACCATAAACAGACACAGGAGTGTAGCTCTCATGGGTATATATCCTGTCACAGGCACATATATTTGTTCAAGGAATTAAACATGTTGATTTGTGCAAATTCTGAGCAGCAGATGTTGCAGATTGTTCTGTGAATCTTTTAGCAATTTAAAATTTCTTAACTTTTTTTTATTTATACAAATTTATGGTCTTCTCTATCTCACACTTTGGACCACTCACAGTCAAAAATCCCATGCTGATTTCTGCACAGAACCAGTGTGTGTTGTATTTCTGCTTTTTTTCCTGAACATTTTCATATCTGAACAAGTTAAGTTAAATCATTTACAAAAGTGCAATGTTGGCAAAATGTCAGTGAAAATACATCATGTGTGACCTCTAGGTTTTTAAAAATAGTCAGCTTGCTGAGCCCACTAAGTGAAGATAGACAGAAATATCAATAGGGTTAGAGTTACATAGGGTTATATAAATCAAACAAACACACAAAAAAAACACAATATTTTTGGTGCATACAACAATTATTAGCCAAAGGCAAAGTGGATATCGCTGAACAGTCCTCGAGATGGAACGTTGTGAATAAAGAAAGCATAAGAAAAGTGAACTAAAATTAGATTTTTATGTTTGTTTGTTTTTTGTGACAATGGTCATGCACACTCCATTACATCAGACCTAAAGACCTACAACATTTTGCCGTCCAAGGGATCAGCTGTGCTGTCCAGGCCTTCTTGATTGCTTTTGTCACCCAAACTGCACCGGGTTTAATGGTCATAGGGGTTTTACACAACTTAAGAGTTCTTGGTGAAGTTCCACTGTTTTTTGCAAGCCCTCTAGTACATGTACAATGTGAAAAAGAACCAGGTTGTTTGCTGTAGTTTGGACGGATTTTAACAGTTTGCCTCAACCAGTCCACCTGTTTCGTACAAGCTTTTATTCTTTTTCTTTTTTTTCATTTTTTTTTTTTCAATTGAGATAAAGTGTGTTTACAAAAGGAGCCAAAGGGAAAAAACCAACACAGGGTGTTCAGACGAAATAACATAAGAGAAAGAGGAAAATAAAACAACAACACAAAAAGGGATCAGGTAAGCAAATGACTGAGAAAAAGTGAAAGAAAATGATTCATTTACACTGATACAAAAAAGAAAAGGGTAGAAAAATGATTAAACAAAATAGTAACAATTAAAAAATACTAATAAATAAATAATGTTAATAATGATAAAGATATTAATTTAGATATTGATAATAATTAAGATAATTGTGATAGTGGTAGTGATAATGATAATTATAACAACAATGACAATGATAATAATAATAACAACAGTGACAATAATAAAAATAATAGTAATAATGATAACAATAATAGCAACAATAGTGATTATAGTGATTATAGTGATAATAGTAATAATAATAATAATAATAATAATAATAACAGTAACAATAGTGATTATAGTAATAACGATAACAACAACAACAATAATAACAATAGGCTCAGCCAGCCAAGACCGTTGGAGGCAGGCTCAGCTAGCTGTGGTAGATGCCACACCGACAAGGTCACCCTAGACACCCCCACCCCCACCACGGCACCCCAATCCAATTCACCCAAGGTTACCCCGTGCCATGTTTAGCCTATGTTTGTACAAGCATTTCATAAATTCTTGGATCAGGGGATTTTCATGGACTATTACCCAGATTTCTCCAGATTTGCTTATTGCAACCAAATATATA
>JBCNYH010000024.1:14372190-14391767 GCA_039654325.1 Tandanus tandanus
GAGAGAGAGAGAGAGAGAGAGAGAGAGATAGATAGATAGATAGATAGATAGATAGATAGATAGATAGATAGATATAGCTACAAATAATATTTCTTGTAACCCTATATAACATTGATTAATTCAAAACAAACAATGTTTTACATTACATGGTGTTGTGAGCAAGTCCAGTAAATAACTACTTAAATAAGAATTAAACAGAAATATCATTCAATATTAGTATCAGCCTTATTTTGCCTATGTTTATGCCCTAACCCTAAACCAAATTATTTTGCATCTCTCCACTTGTTTATGCTCCTGAGAGAGACTATATCCATCCATAAATACATACATATATACAAACGTATTTTTTGCAGGAATTTCTCTTGTTTGTTTATAAGAAATAAAGGTCTTGTTGGGTTTTCAGTGTCTCCACTCTCCACCCAATTGCTTTGTCTTTTATGTGTTTGTACCAAATCAATAGGACAACAGGTACACAACAAAAAACATGTGAAGATGAATAGAAAGCATTGGTGTGCAGTGAGTTGTGTCACTAGATTAACTTGCCCCTAACAATTTTCACAGTCTTCATTAGAAATGCTATTGTGTCTGTGGAGAACAATGGCATAGCATGCAGGAAGTGGCAGCACAGAATGCGCTTCTTTCATCAGGCTCGACTGTACAAATGGACCTCATTGTCTACAGAGAAATTCGATTTTCTGCCATGTGCCGGCCCCACATAAAGTCCTCTCTGGGGTCTGATTCCACCATGCTGTGTCTTATCAACAGCATTCAGAGTGTGGAATTGAGTCCTGGTGCATATTAAACCACAGGGGACGCAGGCTGAGAATCTAAATTACAGTATAATCTCTTTGGAGGTGCTCCTCCTGCATTCCCTTAACATTTGACTCCTCGATTTCCTTATGTCAGCCTCAGAGATATAATAGTGTAGTAGTGGCAAAAAAAAAACAACAACAACAACAACAACAACAATGAAAAAGAAAAAAAATTAAAAATATATGTATTTTTGCATGTAACATTTCTGGATATCCCAAGCCAAGCCAGTCCCTATCATATTTAGATTAAGGTTAATGTTTATGTCCTCACTGAGGTCCAAGTTTACACTTATTTGTAAATATATAAGCAATATATCTTTCGGTCTGTCATAAGCCTGAGTACCACACTGCGATTAACAGATATATATGTGTTGTTAGATAAAAATGATCAATGGCAGGATTTTTAACTCTTTATGCCACATAAATGTTATGATTTAACAAAAAAAAATTTGTTAATTAACTTTGCCACTTTCACGTGGAGTCAAACATGACTGAGATTTATTTATAAGGAACACAAACTAAACAGCAACCAGACTTGCAGATAAAGTTCATGGAGACAGCACATGGGAACTCCAGACCAAGTGTGCGAGCCTGGCATGGTCATGGTGATTCCCACAGACAGACAGGTGAACAGGACAGTGAATAGAAGGTAATTCATAAATTTGTTCATTTGGCAAACCACTAAATCCCACTAGGGTCATGGAGAGGCTGGAGCCTATCTCAGTTAACTCTGGGCAAAGGTGGGGTACACTCTGAACAGTTTGCCAATCCAACACAGGGCATTCACACCCGCATCAAGGGGCAATTTGGAACAGCCAATTAGCCTAATGTGCATGTCTTTCAATTGTGAGAGTAAACCAGAGTACCCAGAGGAAACCCATCCAAGCACAGGGAGAACATGCAAATTCCACACAGAAGTGCCCTCGTTGCTGTGAGGCAGATGTGCTAACTATTATACCACTATGCCTCCTGTCATTTTGACATGCATCTTGTATATTTGTGTCTTTGTAAGTATTTTATTGACTGCTACATGATCAATAATTACCTTTTTCCGTGAGCTGCACAGAAAGTACTGTAACACATCGATTTTTGTTCCACAGGAAATTGTGTGTGTGTTTGTCTGTCTGCAGTTCATGAGAGCACACTCTGCCCTAGTAAGTTATTACCTTTTGCGTGAGCTATATATTGTTCATGTTAGTATTACTAGGCATTTGAGAGCTTATGGAAATTGTACTAAAGTAAAGTAATATTACAATAATAATTACATTAACATAGACAGGAACTTTCTGATAGGTCTAACGCCGGGTTCTAGAAGTTCAACTTCATCTTCAAGTTTGACAGAGCATGTGTGTGTTATATGGAACGGTTTAGCTAGTGAAGAATTTAAAAACTATGTGCCTGAAAGGTTAAATGCTGTAATCAAAGTAAAGGGTGGCCACACTAAATATCAACTTTTTTCTCAAAAAAGAGACTGTTATTTTAGTTATTACTATATATTGTTGTTTGTTTACTTATTCGTTCATTCATGCTCATTCATGTTCATTCCTGCTATGCAAAAGTAAAAAAAAAACATTTGTGACACCTTTCAATTTAGAAAAATTGGTATTTTCAGTGTTTTTGTTTATTAGCCATACTTTTACCTCAATATACTTGTCGGACAAAAGGATGTCATCAAAGGATTTATTATTATGTTTTTTTATTATATATTCATTCATTCATTCGCTAAACCGCCTAATCCATTTCAACCGACACTTGACAAAAGCTGGTTACACCCTGAACAGCTTAGAACAGTCCACCGCAGTCCAACACATACAACCATAAACACTCAAACTTCCACCTAAGGGCAATTTGGAACCGCCTATTAGTCTAATGTGCATGTATTTGGACTGTGCGAGGGAGCTGACATACCTGGAAGAAACCCACGCAAGCACAGGAAAACCATGCAAACTCCAAAAAGAAACACCCTTGCCAAGTCCAGGACTTGAACCCAGGACCTCTGTGCTGTGAGGCAGAAGTGCTATCTACCCACTACCCTGCCACCCATTTTCCACATTTTGTCATATTACAACTACAAACATAAATGTATTTTATTAGGATGTGATAGTCACAACACAAAGTGGTGTGTAATTGTGAAGTGGAAAGAAAATGATGCATGGTTTTCAAATTTTTAACAAATAAGTATCTGAAGAGAGTGGTGTGCATTTGTATTCAAGCTTTCTTCTTTCCACTCTTCAATAAAGGCCAGATTTGTGAAGTGCACAACTAAAAGTTGTACTGTAGCCAGATTCTCTCCCCTGAGCCACGGTCTCTGCAGATCCTCTAGAGTTACCATGGGCCTTTTGGCTGCTTCTCTGATCAATGCTCTCCTTGCCCGGCCTGTCAGATTAGGTGGACTGCCATGCCTTGATAGGTTTGCAGTTGTGACATACTCTTTTCATTTTCGGATGATGGATTGAACGGAGCTCCGTGAGATGTTCAAATCTTTGATTCTTTTTATTTCTTTTTTATAACCTAACCCTACTTTACACTTCACAACTTTATCCCTGACCTGTCTGGTGTGTTCCTTGATGCTGTTTGTTCACTAATGTTATCTTACAATCCTCTCCTCCTTAAACAAGTACATTTTGTAAAGTATAATGTATTGGCTGCTGTATACGTTCTAGGGCACTACTATAGTACAGGGGGGAAGATTTGTAATGTAGCCCAATTAACGCTAGTTTGGTAAAGGTAACTTTAACTTGTTATCTTCCTTTTCAGGGCTGAAACAAAATCAGAATTTCCCTAAAGTAACCTGATCTTAGGTTCAATATGTTGTAGATATTTAGCCGCTCTACTTATCATGCTTACATCACTTTTTTTTTTTACTTTCTCTCACATTACCTCTCAGAATGTTGATCATCATCAAGCCAAACAGCAGTATTATAACACAGTACATTGTCGGCATGCAGTGTTCATGTGATTGAACTTACAAATTAATTACATTTATTTAAATAATTATTCATACTTGAGCAAAGAAGAGTGCAGGGCCTAAAAAAGCATTTTTCAGCACTCTTTCCAAAACATTCTATTGAGCAGAAGGAAAAAAGTGTGTGTGTGTGTGTGTGTGTGTGTGTGTGTGTGTGTGTGTGTGTGTATATATATAACTATAATAGTTTGGGCACCCCCATTCAAAATTTCTGTTAATGTGAACAATTAAGCAAGTGGAAGATGAAATGATCACCAAAAGGCATGACGTTTCAGATGATCATACATTACCTTTACATTTTAAACAGTCATATTTTATTTTCTTCCTTTACATTTTCAAAATAACAGAAAAGGAAAAAGGGCCACAGCAAAGTTTGGGCACCCGGCATAGTTAACACCTAGTAGCCCCCCTTTTGGCAAGTATTACAGCTTGCCAAAGGGATGTGAGACCTTAATTAGCCTTACAGGGTCATGGCTTGTTCACACTCATTGTTAGGAAGGACCAGGTGATGCAAGTTTCAAAGCTTTATAAGTACCCAGACTCCTCTGACCTTGTCCCAACAATCAGCAACCATGGGTTCCTCTAAGCAGTTGCCTAGAACTCTGAAACTGAAAATGATTGATGCCCACAAAGCAGGAGAAGGCTATAAGAAGATAGCAAAGAGTTTTCAGGTACCAATTTCCTCTGTTCGGAATTTAATTAAGAAATGGCAGTTAACAGGAACAGTGGAGGTCAAAACAAGGTCTGGAAGACAACCTGGAAGACCTCCAGGAAGATTTCGCAGACACTGGAGTTGTGGTACACTGTTCAACTGTTCAGTGACACCTGCACAAATATGGTATTCATGGAAGAATCATCAGAAGAAAACCTCTCCTGTGTCCTCACCACAAAACTCAGCGTCTGAATTCTGCAAAAGAACAAAGGTATATGCAATGAGCAAAGGTATGTTTGGAGAACAAAGGGCACAGAATTTCATGAAAAGAACATCAGCCCAACTGTTAAGCAGTTGATCGATCATGCTTTGGGGTTGTATTGCAGCCGCAATATATATTCTGGAAGCAACAGTAACACCATCTATTAAAAAAACTGAAGTTAGAAAGAGGATGACTTCTACAAATGGATAATGATTCTAAACACACCTCAAAATCCATGATGGACTACCTCAAAAGGCGCAGGCTAAAGGTTTTGCCATGGCCTTCACAGACTCCTGACCTAAACATCATTGAAAATCTGTGGATAGACCTCAAAAGGGCAGCACGTGCAAGACAGCCCAGGAGAACTGGAAGACTTTTGTAAGGATGAATGGGCGAAAATCCCTCAAACAAGAATTGAAAGACTCTTGGCTACCTACAAAAAGCATTTACAAGCTGTGATACCTAACAAAGGGGGGGCTACTAGGTGTTAACTATGCAGGGTGCCCAAACTTTTGCTGTGGCCCTTTTTCCTTTTCTGTTATTTTGAAAATGTAACAGATGAAAATAAAACATGATTTTGTTTAAAATGTAAAGGGAATCACCTGTAACTTCATGCCTTTCTTTGGAAATCATTTGGAAATATTGCAGGTGTTTGCAATATTGAAAAGATTCTTTTGAAAGAAAAAGAAGGCCTGTGTTGAAAAACCCAGAAGTAGCCATGCTGCTAGGAGCTCTGGGGAACTGAATCACTGCAGATTCTGGAAGTTGCCGGCCACCATGCTGTGCTCTTGTAGAGCTTCAGAGAGGGCTCATAACAGTAGCATTTTATTGTTTTATATCATACTGTAACAGATAATTGTGCACATGACTTGATGAAGCAACAATTAATTCATGTGAATGGTATGATTACTTTACTTTAATGTGCTTTGTTATAAAGAAATCTTGCCTAGAGTTTAAGTGATAAGCTGAGGTTTTGTCTGCAATGCTTACAGCCCACTTTGGGTTAATTCATAAAAATTTACACATTTATTTATATAATTCAGTTCATAAGATAAAGAATATTTCTGATGAAGACCTCTGCAATGAAAAAAAAACATTACATTTAAATGAATAATACTAGCCGTCAAGGGTGTACCCTTCCTTCGCCCAGAGTCAGCTAAAATGGGCGCCAGCCTCCCCGCGACCCTTATTAGAAAAAAGCAGCTTAGAAAATGAATAAAGGAGTAATTGTAATTAGTACTACTATACACTACTACACAGTAACCTTGCAATCTGGTTGGTTTACTTTAAAATTTACCAGGTTAATACACATTATAACAGGTGGATAATTAATTGTTATCCATTAAAATGAAAAATAAATAAATAAATGAATAAATAAAACAAACCATAGATATCTGACATCTTGTATTTCCATGTAGCATTTACTAAATCTTTGAAAAAAAAAAATTATGTACACAATGCTTAACATGGCTTGGATCACATAAAGCTTACCTGAACTTCCACTGTAATGATTAAAATATGAAAAAATATTTATAAAATCTTGATTTAGTTTAATGTTTCTATTTAGTATTTGTAGGCTGTTCATGAATTGAATAGTCTGATGTTACATTTCGGAGACTATTCAGTGATATCCACCTCGCCTTCTGCAAATTCATTACATGTCTGCATCAGACATTAGTTTAATAGAAAGATGAGCAATACTGCGTGCTTCATCCTATCAGATGTCTATGTTCATTAGTGTCTGTAAATTGGCTATATTTCCCCCCTACTATTAACATTCAGTGCCAAATAACATTCAGCTCTTTTCTCAGGAACATTGCAAGCCTCCCGAGGCATGTCCTGTTTCAAATGTCATTGTTTCATTACACTTATAATAAAATGTTATTACAAAAAGACATGCAGTCATTTTCAATTCAAGAAGAAACCATATTAGTAGAGAATTTATTAAAACATTGAGGAGTATATTGGTTTATGGCTCACATGCCACTGAAGTCTTGCCACTTGCAGATATTTAATAACCAATATTTACTTAATGGTTTTGAGATATGTGTGCTATTTTAAGATGGCATACCCTAAAGCCTTAACAGGCCCTCATATGCACAGGACTTTGTGGATGAGGATATATTTGTTGTATTTGTTACCCTGTCCATTATGAAGCCCACATTAATGCCGGGGAGAGGTCTTCAGACATTGAATATGAGGGATGACAGTACAAATCAGCCAATGATTTGTTACTATAGCTAGTGCAGTCAGGCAGAAGAGTCTCACTGAGCATCACACTTATCAGAGCTATTAGAATTTGCACACAGTTATAGAGTCTGTGTTTTGCATGGGTTTTAATAAATAGAAGCAGCCATGATGCATTATGATGTGTACAAAATAATAAACAGTGCATTAGCAATACCTTCTGCATTCATTATAAATGACTGCAGGTATCATCAGAGTGAATGCTTTACTGAGTCAGGCAACATTAAACCCATAATAAACCCATAATAAACCCTGCTGCTCAAGATCTACACTAGAACAGAGGTTAGCCTATAATACAACTGGCTCAACAGTATACAGTATACTTTATTCAACATATTTAACTTCATTTGCAAAATTTAAAGGCTAGGTAACACAAATTCAAAGACTTGGTTCTAAATAGATTACACATATCAAAAAATAGTTGCTGAAAGGATGTGAAAAGAGAATGTAAACTATAAAGTACTGGAATATGGAGGAAGACCTTTAAACAGTCTTCATCATTTTTGTGATCAGGGCATAAATCGCGGTTCTGTGACACTCTATGAGCAAAACCATCCTACACTAGACACAAGACTTATTGACAATCCCAAAAATCAAACATAATATCACATACAATCCCGAAAGTAAAAAATAAACTCTCTCTCCCTCTCTCTATCTATCTCTCCATTCATTGCTATGAACTGGAACAGTGACATAGGCCAATACAGGCCTACCAAACCCCTCAAAAATAAATAAATAATTAAAATTATCAATTAAGAACACGCCCATATTGTGTCTAAACTTTTTTTTCAAATGCACTGTGTTTAAAGAATTGTAGGTGCACTGGATAAAAACAGTGTCTTAATGCAGTTGATGCCAGATTCTAACCTACTGTACAATTGTGTGAACAACTGTACAAAGTGTTGCATGATCGCACCTGTTCTGAAATGCCCCAGAGTCTTCTCTTCAACACCACTAATCAAGAGACACCAACAAGCAAGACACACTATGAGCTCTCCAAAGAGGTCAGGGACAAAACTGAGAAGCTGAGCCATTAAAAAAATCCAAAACCTTGAAAATCCCACAGAGCACCATTAAATCTATCATTACAAAATGGAAAGAATATGGCACTACAACAAGCCTGCATCGAGAGAGCCAAGAGGCAAGGACAGCATTAAGAGAGGCAACAAAGAGCCCAAAGGTAACTCTGAAGGAGCTAGAGAACTCCACAGTGGAGAACTGTATATCTGTCCACACTCCACACAGCTGGGCTTTATGGAAAAGTAGCCAGAAAAAAGCCCTGCTTTCAGGAAAAATAAGAAAGCATATTAGAATTCATCAAAGGGCATGTAATAGACTCCCCAAACATATGGAAGAAGGTGCTCTGGTCAGATGGGAATAAAACTGAACTTTTGGCGTAAACCCAACACCTCTAACGACTCCAAGAACACCATCCCATCAGTGAAGCATGGTGGTGGCAGTATCATAATATGGTGATGTTTTTCCTTGGCAGGGACTGCAAAAATGGTCAGAATTAAGGGAACGAGGGATGGTGATAAATACAGGCAAATACTTGAGGAAGAGCAATTCTTGAATGAACTGGGAAATTTTTGCTTTGCAGAATGGGCAAACATCCCAGTAGGTAGATGTGCCAAGCTCATAGAGCCATACCCTAAGAGACTTGTAGCTGTAATAGCCATAAATCCTTACTACATCATGGCTTGTTTACCGCAATTCATTATGTTCAACACCCGAGGTCAGTTTCACCATATTGTTTAATTTCTCCTTTGTTAAACACTGCATTAGTTTGTCTAACCAGTTGTAACCAGTACTAAAGTGAATTGCTGTGTGCCTAACTGTGTCTGCACAACAAAGACAACAGCTTATCTGAGCTTTTATCAGCTGACAGTTGAGGGGAAGAGAAGAAAAAAAGGGATAAGTTTAATCCGTAACAAAAACCTTCAAACTGAATCGAAATGGGCAAATGTTTGTAGCTTGCATGTTTCTGGTGGGAAAGAAAACATACTTAAACTCTGACCCAGCAATATTAACATGGTCTGCAGAGTGGCCTTCGGTGATAGGCGATTATAACAAACATTGTACAAAGTAATTTTTTTGCCCTGTCATTTATGTTATTCATTGACTTAACCTTGTTTAAAACAGCCCAATCAGAAATAAATGAATAGTTTAGCATGCTTAAACCTGTTTTTCACAAAGATAACATTCCTAATGTTAAACTGGTATAAATACAAGCTGCCTGAACCTCATTTTGTTAATGTGCCAAACCTCAGAAGTAGCATAAATGACATGCTTAAAACATACACTACTAACCTAATGTTCACCAGCATGAACCATATTCCCAGACCTTTATTTTGTATTGCTTTTTTAACATGACATTATTTATGATTTAGATTATAGCATGTAAATTGCAATAACATGGACATTTTTTTAGTTTTTCCATCATAATATAGGGTGCAGAAAGATTAGGAAATTTGGTATGTACTTATAGGTAAGTTATATTATAGTATAAGGGTCATTCTAATAGAAATGCATATTTTATGTCCCATTCAAAGACAGAAAATTAATAAATTTCGAGCATATGAAGTTATGTTCCCAAGAACTATGTCAACTCTGTCACACAAGTACTAGAGGGCAGTGTAGAACGTCAGAGTACGGAATACAGCATAGACGTTTGAGCCTGTCAGACCGTGAGTGAATTTCTTGCTTAAAAATCATTGCAACTGTAAGCATATAGTTTTTGGACATTAACTCTGTTGTTATAAGTACTCTCAGTGCATGACAGAGTGAAAATGTGGGAAAGTTAGAAGATTTAATTTATGAATACATACAGCCTGCTATCATTGACGTTTTTGAGCGAAAATGAGTGATTTTATGCCAGTGCTATCATTATTATTAGGTCATATTTTGTCAACTTAAAGAGCGGGACATAAAATATGCATTTTTATGAGAATGACCCATACATGGAAAATTAAAGTAATGATTGGTCTAAATGCTCAAAAACATGCCTGAACATGTGTAAAATGCCTGTGGACAATAAAAAAAAACCCTGAATTGTGAGTTTTGGTTTATTTTATTGGGGGGAAAATATCGGGTAGAGACCCATAAAAGTATGCCTGAGCAGCTCTCTCAAAAGAGACTATAATAATCAATATATTCCGATTATTAATGGATTTATAGCCATTGAATACCCTGGAGTAGTTTTCATGAGCCTGAAACTTATACTGAACATGACATGACAGAATTGCGGGTTTCCAGCAATGTTTTGTTTTTGCCTTTGTTGTTGTTGTTGTTGTTGTTGTTGTTGGAGATCAGCTAAATACTCCTGCCTCTCTGGCATCCCATAATCAAACAACACAAGTCACTAGGATAACATGTTTCCCTATTCTGGTGTTTAATGTGAACATTAACTGGAGCTCAGGCTGCATGACTATAGGCACTGCATTGGTGCCATATGATCTTCTGATTATTCCATTGCCCTAATAAAATGTTCATGCAAACAGGTATGTCGAGTGTATGTTTCCTGTTTTCAAATTCACTACATTTTATCTTGTGTGTATCTATTTATCTATTGTGTCTGTATTTCAGTGGATCCAAAATCCACAATTTTGCAAAGGGCTGCATAAATATGCAAACATCAAAGTAATCTAGAAATGTATTCTACAGTCTAGACTTTCAAATAAAATTGCATATGACCTATATTGACAAGTTTTTATTCTCACTTTGTGCTTCTATCTATGGAACAAAATGCTCATGAGTTTCTATATAGTACTTATATATTATATGGTTATGATTTGAAAATTAGCTTCTTTGCTCATGGTCTCCAAACAGCATTATTTAGAATCTTCCAGCCAGTTCTGAAGATTAAAAACTACTTTACTTCTGTAATATTATATATAGAGATGTATGTAAAAATATTGGATTTTGTTAGTGCTGCTCATCTTTTGAGGGTGAATTTCAAACCTGACAGATATTCTATTGGCATCCTAATAGATGGAAACAGATTTACAAGGGTGTGGTTGAGGTACTCAAAATACTGTTTTATACATGCATCTACTATAAGACTGGGTCTTTAAATTCAATAGTGCACATGTGTTTTTGAACCAAAATTGGTTCAAAAATCCCACTGAATCAGCAGCTTTTGAATGTCACACCTGCTTTTGCACCATTCTGCCAGCACAGTGTTAATTTATGACCATGTAAATATTAGAAAAATTGGCATGCACCCAAACAAAATAGATACATGCTATTTTGTAGCAGCAAATAATGCTTATGTCGGCACAAAAATAGAGCTCCTTCAGGTCTGAGGAAGCAAAATGGTATAAAGAAGCTTATAGATGGTATTTTTTATATATTTTTTTTTTTTTACATTTTTATATAATAAAATTATGACAATCAAAGTTATTTAAAAACACAATGACAAAAGTGATGTATGTTATTGCATCACTTCATAAAACTTTATATGTTTAATATCTTTAATATGAACTCTACTGTACATACAATGTTTTTTTTAAATAATAAACAGTACAACAGAAAAATAAATTATTCAGAAATGACAAAAACTATTATTGCCATTTCTTGTGTTCTGCCATGTTTAGCAGGTTAACTCCAAAATCCCCCCAAAAAAATTGAAATTCACAGTATTCGTCTTTCATATATGTATGCTATAAGTATATGTTAAAACTTGATAACAGTTTTTACACTCCACTGCATTAAATGTTCATAAATCCGTATTAAATGTTTTATTTGAGTTGATGCTATTACTTGTTATACAGACGTAGTAAGTGAGAGTATAAATGACCAAATATTTCGAAAAAAGTCTTTTGAAAAAGTCGACATCGTCTCAAAAAAAATAATTAATAAATAAAATTTAAAAAAATCCCTGAACTAGAAATAATTATTTTCACCAAAAACACATGTGTCAAGATTGTTGGTACCCCTGTAAATTATAGTGAATACAAAATAACGGAAGCATTTTTCCAATTAGTTTTAAACTACCATCAGACACCACCTCTAAGCCTCTGTCAGGAATCTAAAAACTTGGTTGTCATTGGATTTCCCAGCAGGCCAATGAATGACCAGAAGAATATTTCCAAATCAACACAAAAATGGTTAGCTGACCACAGATTCAAGCTTCCATTGCCAGTCCCCTGACCCGAAATCTATTGAAAGCCTGAGATTCTGTAAAAGGGAATTGTCTCAGATATCCTGTTCTGTATTATCCATTCATTCATCTTCTAAGCTGCTTCATTGCTCATTGCAAGGCCTACACACATACAACCATTCACACTTACTCTCATACCTAGGGGCAATTTGGAACCGCCAGTCAGCCTACTGTGCATGTTTTTGCACATGTAATCTCCACACAGAAACGCCCCGGGCCACGGAATCGAACCCAGTACCTTCTTGCTGTGAGGCGAACGTACTAACCACTGCACCACCGTGCTGCCCCTGTATTATCCAACTTCATAAAAATATTTTCAGAAAAGATGCAGTGCTGTTTATTTGGAAAGGGAGGTTGTACAAAGTTTTCAAAGCAAGGGTGCCAATAATCATGGCACATGTGTTTTAATAAATGTATTTTATTTAATTTATTTTGATATACTGTATTAATCCCGCTGGGGAAATTTAGCTTCTGCATTTAACCCATCCAAAGTGACCACACACACATAAACAATAACCACACACTCGAAGCAGTGGGCTGCAATGCAGTGAGAGGTGCTGCTCCCACCAATTTTTTTTATTCGTTTTTAACTAGTGACCTTTTGGTCCCAAACCCACTTCTCTAACCATAAGGCCATGGCTGCCCCATTTCAATTAAAGGTTGGGTTTTTATCCTTTTTTTAGGGTGAGCGGAAGCTGCTTCACCAAAAGGTGATACATTTTTTTCTAGTCCTTTTTACAGGGGGTAAAAATAATCATGGAGGGCACTGTATATGTCACATCGGCATATGTCATTAACAGAGGGAGATAATATGACATTATTCTGTCTGATCCTCTGTCTGTATCCCTGACTTGATTTTTTTTCTACTGCTGATTATTAATGCTACCAGGAAGGGCATTTTAATGTGAGTAGGACGAGTTGAACATTTTCATGTTGACTTTCACTGGGCATTCTGTTAGATTTTGCTAGAATCAGCTTCACATATAACCCCCTAAGGGAAACTGTGAAATATGCTGTTGACGATCCCAAAGTCACTCAGTATTAAACATTAAGTCCCATCATTCACTGCTGAAATCTTCTTGACCCTACAAATGTTAATGCAAATGCAAATCTATGCAGCTGTAGTGGCATCATTATTAACTGTCTCTTCACATTCGGGGTTTATTTGTTTTCTCATAATGGTGTACTGCTAGATGAAGATGCTGAGTGCTAAGCCATTAGCCACTCAGTAATATACTCTTGCTGGCTCTCAGGGCACAGATAGTATGCTAGTTGTGTGGAGCAAGATTAAGCATTTGAGAGCAGCTGTCAGTGCTAATGCAAATAGGCTGCTGTTTTGTGTTTGTGTGTGTGTGTGTGTGTGTGTGTGTGTGTGTGTGTGTGTTTCTGTGTAAGGTGATTATAAAATTTCTATATAATTTATGCAATTTGGTGGTTTAAGACACTGTCTCAACTCTGAAATGCTCTACCATGGCGGTTCCTTTAGATTGAGTAAAATGTATTTCTCATGAACTCATAACGTCCATTAAATGAACATGTTTCTCTAAGGCTTTTCTACAGCCAGTAGAAGCAGCTGGTGTGTGTTTCAAAGTGATATTTCTAATTCAAGCTAAACATTTAAACAATGTAATTATAATTATAAAAGAGACAATGAACATATGACTAAGAATGAGATGCCTCTCAGGATACTTCAGAGAACAATGCAGCATGGACTGGTGAAAGACTTGATTGCCATACTATCTGTCCATCATTATCAATTCTTTAAAGATCGTCATTTTAATTTAGAGATTTTTATGTGAATTGCTCCTGTTGTTTTCTTTTGTTTTGTTTGTTTGTTTGTTTGTTTTTCTTTTTTTTTAGACCCCTTGTGATATTATTGGTTGATGGCAAGGGGAATGAATACACACTGTCATGAAGTTCAAGGAGTCAGATGCAAATACTATATAACAGTATCAAATTCAAAATATAGTGTATTTAATGCTTCATAACTAATGAATGGAAAATGCAGAATTTTAATATGATAACTAAGGGAAACACAAAACAGGTGTGCACAAACACAGGAAGAAAGACAGACAAGAAATGTGAGAGCCGAGCTGTTAGAGAAGTACGGATTGCATACATTCTCTTACCTGTTACCTGTAAGCAAAAATAGCCAATCATGGGTTTTTAGGCTTATGCATACAACGGGGCAGATAGTGCTTTCCTCTGAGTGTGTTCCTGTTCCTGAGTATGTATGCGCATCAATTCAACTTGCATCAAGTGCCTTGGAGGAAGTTGGTAGTGATTCTGTGATAGGAAAGCATTACTTGATGGGTGGGAATTAGCTAATGACAAAATTAGGGAGAACATTTTTGACTTGATTTATGGTGGACTGTTCATGTTGGGCATTACAGAGCAGAGGACATTACAGAGAGTGAAGGTACATTAGCCAGTCAGGGGGCAGAACAATACCCTCAGCTAAGCGATCGGTGTCCAGAAGACTCAGCTTAATAGGGTGGCAGAGTAAAGTCCACAATTGGACAGTGACCATCATCAGCTGGGAAGGGAGACAGATCAACCGTCTCTGTAGAGCAGGGAGGGAAGGCGACAAGAAGTTCCTTGATCTGTGATTGTGCCATCTCACACCATTTTTTCACAAAGCACTGATATTATTTCAGTTCCTGGCCAGCATTTTAAGTTACTCTTTGTGCTGCCTGACGAGAAAGACCTGCTTCGCCGACTACTGCTGTAGCACCCTCAATTCTGCTGCATCCATTTTTAGTTGAAGCATTCTGTCCAGGGAGTCTCCAGGGAGTCAGATGCAAGTGTGTAATGTTTTAATGACAAATAGCCAGGCAAGACATGAGAAGGTGAGAAACCTGAAGTGAAAGCAAGGCAACAAGGCAAGAAACTCAACAAAAGCTACAAATGGTACAGATACGACAATTATTTAATGCTTCACATCAAAGGAAGGAAAGACACTGAACTTAAATAGCGATGCTGAAGAAAGGCAGGCCACAAAAGAAGAAATTCAGACAATGAGTGAGGGTGACCAGTAGTGGTCTGGGGAGCAATTTGTTCAGTGAGTGTCCATGGAAAACTTGCAGCATCAAATTTGATTTCAGCTCAGATGGGTCAGGGCAGGTAAGGTCAGTTCTGACTCTCAGTGGGATGGAAATGAAGTGCATTAAAAGGCAGTCAAAAAACAAACATTGGTGTATACAATCATTCATTACCAATTTGTTTTACACAGCATTCTTTCCTCTTCACTTAACCACACCTCATGTCACATCCCATTTTATCTGTATTTTGTTTTCCATAGTTACTCTCTGTATACATATGCAGATTCACATTCCACATATGCAGATCCACATTTTAGCATCCCCATTCTTTCCAAACATTGTTCCAGCTTTCTAAATACACACACCTAGTACAAGTTACATACACCAGTGTTGTAATTATCACTTGCAATGATAAGTGCATTTGCACATTAAAAAAGTGATGCAGCAGCATTTTTAAAAATCAGGAGGAAAGAATTAATTTGGCTCAAATTTTAATGCTGCCAGTTCACAACTAATCCTATCACTAAACAAAGCAGAGGTCATCTTGTTCTGGAGAACCCCAATTAAATCGTAATCAGTAGTAATCAGGCAAACTGTTTACCAACAAATGAGTACACATTTGCGCTTCCAAAATTGCATTTCTCTCTCTCTCTTTCTCTCTCTCTCTCTCTCTCTCTCTCTCTCTCTCTCTCTCACACACACACACACACACACACACACACACACACACCCCTCCCACCTCCCCCATCCCTTTGCACTGTGATTTGTTCAAGGGGACAAGAGGGACAAGTGGGGTTAATTACTTACACGAGGCAGCACAACACATATAGTCTCGATTCTCATGAATAAAAAATAAAGAGATGCATTTTTACACTTCTTTGCAGTGGCTCTCTTCAGGGTGGCTGGTATAAACAGGTTAACAGAGCTAAAATTAGAAATTACAAATGCAGCTTCCCATTTACCTGTGTGTGTGTGTGTGTGTGTGTGTGTGTGTGTGTGTGTGTGTGTGCGCGCGCACGCGCGTGTGCCTGTGTGTGTGTTATAATGAAAAAAGCACTTCTTAACCCTAATCCTTTCGTTGTCAAGCTATTCATCAGTGCAAGCTTTTAGCCCTCCCATCAAACTATCATGACTAGCATTGCCAATTACATTTTCAATTTAGTTATAGTCCGCTTGTATTTACTAGTGTTCTGAACTCCCTGAGACAAATGTGATATGTGTGCCTTTCATTTTAATACACATTAAAAAGACAATTCAGCACTGAGTGTTTAAATCACATTCATCACAGTTTATTTCAGAATTGTGGTAACATTTTACTTTAACTTAATGTTCATAGTGCTGCATAATATCTACATACATTTGCTATAAAAACTGACAAAAAACTAAATGCTATTTAAACTAGTGATGCATTTTTATTTTTATGAGAACGGCATTTCTGTATAAGCTGCTGGATAGAAAAAGGCCAAGGGGGCACTTTGATTTTAATCTGTTTCAGCAAGTCCAGCATTTAGCATTTAAATAATATATGATGAGGTGAATTATGTTTGAAAAGCTATAAATCTAGTTCAAGAGCTACCAGTTCTAACACAGGAAACCACATCCCCTCTATGCCAAGCTGATCTAAATATTGTGTTTATTAATTACAGTAACATTTTTGCCAAACGTATCCTGATGAGGAGTACTTACACAACAGACTGAATGTTAACCACCTGAAGAAAGACGAATGGGATTACGTTGTTTATAATAGCACTTTGCATTGCAGCTACAGGTTACAAAATCATGACATCTTTGTAGATTATGATTTTAATTAAAGTTAACAGCATGTATAAGTATATATTATATGATAAGTGATATCTCTGATCATGGAAATTAGCTCTGTTTATATTTCCCGTGGTAAAATAGTGGAGAAAACGCATTTGTGTTCACTTGTTCATGTACTTGTTCTTTCTAAACTTTACTATTAAGACGATATTAAATGAAGTACATTAGCTAGCTACATTAGTTACATTGGAACGAGTAGTGTCATAGTGGAAAAGATCAGGTTTTGTTTCACAGCTGTTTTATACAGCTTTAAATAAAGATCAGAAGATACCAGATATGAGAAGATAGCAAGGAAAGTGGCAGACTACAGGAATCACATTTGTTTCAACGTGCGATGCCGATGGCATGGTGTTGTTCCTAGAAGCTTACAACTGAGATCTTCACTGAAGGGACACAGAGTCACAGGTATTTTTGCAAAGGGCACAAAAACAGCTACAGATTGAAACAATGTGACAGGTTCATTTCACTTTGGATGTGTTTTAAGAGTAAAGGACCAACGTTTACACCAGAAACTGGCCTTGAAACTGTCAGATAATATGCAGAAAGTGACAGCCTTTGTGCAGCTGCAAGGCTGGCCCAGCATAAGAAAAGAAAAATTAAAATGTTTGCTACATGAGGCTTGAAAACGCATGCTGCATGTAAAGGGAGTTCACAGGAGACAGACCACCTGGGACATAAGGAAGCAAACATGATCAATAAATGGGTGAAAAATTTGGCAAATAGCACGCTAAGTAAGCCAGAGATGGATATTTTTCTCAAAAGGGTTGAATTATGCTGTAGCTCCAAGTCATATTCCAATAGTGGATGTAATTACTGCAACAGAGTCTGCCATTTGGAATAACAGCATTTCTGAGGATAATCGCAAGCAGATCTTCAGCCACCACCTATAAGCCTCACCTAAACCTGGAGCCTTAACCTCGCTGAGTAATGATCCAATGATTACAAACCTACCACCAGATAAAGGGAGGTGTACAGTAGTGTTAAACACTAAGAATTATGATGCTAAGGTTCTTACCCTCTTAAAAGATGACAACGCTCATGAAGTGCTTAAACATGATTTCACCAAGCATTCCAATGGCATTCCAATAGTGGTTAGCAGTATCATTTCACTGACATATAACATAGCAAAATACCTTGCTTCCATCTTAACTCATTTTGTGGGCATCACAGTAACACAAAGATTTTGCGGATAATATTAGGAATCTCTGCAGAATCAGATGAGACAATGGTGTCCTATGATGTTACAACTTTGCTTATATGTGTTCCAACAATATCAGCAACTGAGATTGTAAGGGAGAGGCTGAAACAGAATGACATGTTGTGTGAATGAACACAACTCAATCCAGACCAGCTGTGTTTGCTGGTCTTTGTTGTGTGTCTGATTAATAACGTTTTATTAGGTTACTCGTATAACAGAATGACAACACATGGCATGTTGCTATCCGACTTAGTCTGGAGTGCATTGGTGCTGCCTTATTATTTATTTAATAGCTCCCAGCCAATTATTAAGCTGGAGCGTTGTATAATGTCGTTGTCGGGCAGAAACCTTGTATGTACAAAACCAATGTCATGAAATAGTAAAAACATATAGATTTTTTTAAATAATTGAACATTGTGTCATTAAAGCTGATTTTGTGTCTTCATACCTGTTTGTATATTTGCATGTATCATTATGTTAACATATTAGCAAAATCAGGCTGGAATGGATTTAAGAGGTATTGAATGTGAATGTGTTTTTTTTTTGCCATTGATTAATACGGCCCCATTTAATGCATTGCATCACTTAATCATCAATTCAAAGATTAGAAAGTTTACCGTCTATGTTGGCCTGGCGAGCTGTCCAGGGTGTACTCTGCCCTCGCCCATAGTCGGCTGAGATGGGAACCAGCCTCCCCGCGACCCTAATTAGGATTAAGCGGTTCAGAAAATGAATGAATGAAGTTTACTGTGGCGATATATGTACCCAGTTTTCTCCTGTTGTTGAATACATCAAGCCATAATGTCTTCTTATTAAAGATAAAGTGCTATGAACAGAAAATGAGGACAGAAATGCCATGCTCTGACTGCCTTCCTTTAACTCAAATTACTTTTTTACAGGGTTTGCTGTAAATTGAAGGTTGTTCTTTCCCACGTCTCAGGCCTCAAGTACATAAAAAATTATCCTTCATAGATAAAAACTATCTCCAAATAATTGTCCACTACCACTAGTCTTCTACTTATGAATGAAAGTATCAACTAGGCAAAATTCCTCTGCATTTTACACACGTCATGTGCTTGAGAAACCTGGGTGACCTGTTTGGGTAGTCGTCACAGGTAATATTTCTCTGTTTACAATTCCTACAGGGTTCGTAGTCAGATGACAGGTATTTTGGGCACCTTTTTCTCTTTACTTTTTTCTTTGCCACATCCTCATGCCTTTGTATTGTAGGAAGATGCAGCAGTTCTTTATCCTAATATTTTCTGCTTTTCTTTGATCATTAATCATGATTTACCTTCAGAAAAACCTTGAGTGTACTTTAGCTGAGCCAATGTTTTTTTTTGCGTTTGTGTGTGTGTGTGTGTGTGTGTGTGTGTGTGTGTGTGTGTGTGTGTGTGTGTGTGTGTGTGTGTGTGTGT
>JBCNYH010000024.1:14541827-14557577 GCA_039654325.1 Tandanus tandanus
CTCTTTATTTTGTCTCATGGCAGCTGCTAAGGGTTCAATAAAAATAGCAAAAAGTGAAGGAGAAAGCGGGCAGCCTTAGCTGAATTTAGCTGAATTTATATAGACAGTAACATATATAATGCAGCTCCAAAAACCAATACACAGTACTAGTTCTACTAGTTCTAGTGTACTACTAGTAACACTACTACTGTTTCCCTCATTCTTTTTTTTTTAAGTCAAGATCACCACAGCAGCAAATACTGCATGTACAGATCAACTAATCTGTGCAACCCCTAGCTGAGCGTGCTTCCTCCAAGACACACCCATTCTGTGGCATTAAAATATCAACTTTTGTATACACACTCAAGTAATTTGCTTCAGGTATAAAGTAGTATACATGTGCTCAAACTAGTGAACTTTTTCTTTCAACATGCATGAATGGATTGGAAGGAAAGACTTCAGTTTTATCAATATATTTTTTGTGATATGGCATAAAATATTAAACAAGATGCTGACCACGTTCATAGGATATAAAATATTAACCAGGACCTCCTGGACCCTCAGATTGATGGGAAGACTGAAATTGTGAGAATCAGATATATGCTGAAGGTGTGATGGTTCTAAGGGCACGCTTCTTCATATATTTTATGAATGCCAAAAATCACAACATTATGTCCTTTGGGATTGTTGTGGAAGATCCAGTTTCTGCAATGGTTTCGCGCGCGCGCGTATGTGTGTATTTGTATATTGTAAATACTATGCAAGTATTAAATTTGCTTACACTTTTTGAAATCTACCCATAATATTTAACATAAAGAATCGAGAAAATTGCTTATAAATAAATAAATAAATAAATTTTATTTTCTGAACTGCTTTATCATGTGAGGCTGAAGCCCATCCCAGCAGACCGCACATAAAGGCAGGGTATAGCCTGAACAGTTCACCAGACCATCATAGGGCCCAAATAAATGTATAAATGGACAGAACATTCACATGAGCTTAATGTGCTTGTTTAATAGGTGGATAACAATACACCAAGAGAAAGGATATGACACTAGGGTCTAAGAATAAGTATGCTATAATATTATATTATTATGTTGGTTAACAGGTGATTTTAGTGCATAATATCAGCAGGGTGTTTGCATATCTGAATGTTTAATGTACAGACCCTGAGAGCTGTGAAGCAGCAACAGCAACTACTACCCGCTGTGCTACAATGCTGCCCTGATGAAAAATGCTGGAAGAGTCTTGAAAAAAGAAAATGAAGAGAAGTATCTAAATCAACCCATGCTTCATGCCTTAGGACAATTTTTGACACTCATTTAAGATTTTGTTTTAGTTTTAATATGTTTCAAAACTAATGCCACTTGTAATGAATAACAGTGTTCAAACTTGTAATGAACCTGACTTCCTTGAATTCATTCATTAACCTCTGAGTACAAATCTTGTGAGTATTCAAGAATGAAAAACAAGAGAATTAAAGGTGCACAGCTGTGTGATAAATAGTTATGTCTTATTCTGCTCAGACATTTATTTTGGCACCATGGCCTCAGCTATGGAGCCAAAGCAGTCATTCTAGATGAAAAACTGCCCCGACTCAGGTCTCAGACTTTATTTCAACTCTTGGTAAGTGCTTGTACATCTTTTTCTCTTAAGGCATATTACTCTCAGGTAAAATGAATGCATAGAGGGGTAACAAAATGCAACCCACTGAGCAAAAAAGACCAATCTGCATATCAGTGGTGTCCCATGATTGACAGTGTAAATGAGTTTGAAAGTGAAATGTGAGTGTTAAGAGCATGCATGGTGACAGAATTCAATCTAGATGAGAAATAAGCAAGCTATTAAGCTCTGAATATATTCGATCCGGAACTTCTTTTCATCAAGCACAGACAAGGTTTTGGATGCAATTGCAGGGTTTTTTTTGGGGGGGGGGGTTTTTTTGAGAAACAGTAAAGTGCAGAAGTCTAGCATTCCTTCTGGCTGACTGCAGTACAACCTTTAGTGCCACCCATCCCCATGTACTTAAACAAATATTCTAAAAAAAATGTGTATAATTCTTTAAACATTATATTAAATTCTATTTTATTGAATAGAATAAAAATAAACAATTTTCCATCTCACTTTTATCATCCTTCCATTTACAGTGTTTATAATTAAAACAGTTAGTTTTTCCGATACTGATATCAGCACTTTTTTTTTCTTTCCAGAAATCAGCTTTTAAATCGTTATTTTACTAGAAAGTAAAAAGGTGTGGATACAATTAAAGAAATGAAGAAATCCTGAAGAGACTGTTGCTCAAACAGCAAGCTCTGTCTGTTCATTACGTTTATTTACTTATTTAATCTGGGCAGCACGGTGGCATAGTAGTTAGCACATCCACTTCAAAGCAAAGAAGGTCCTGAGTCCGAGTCTCGAGCTTGGCGAATACGTTTCTATGTGCATGCTCTCCCTGTGCTTGTGTGGGTTTCCTCCAGGTACTCCAGTTTCCTCCCACAGTCCAAAGACATGCATATTAGGCTGTTTGGCTGTTCCAAATTGCTCCTAGGTGTGTGTGTGTGTGTGTGTGTGTGTGTGTGTGTGATGGTTGGCCCTGTGATGGACTGGCGAGCTGTTCAAGGTGTACCCTGCCTTTGCCCACAGTCGGCTGAGATAGGCTCCAGCCTTTCCACGACCCTAATATTATTAAGCAGTTGGGAGATTAATTAATAAATGAATGAATTATCTTATTCAAACTTTTTTAACCTCAGCAAAGATTTTGTCACATTTAACTATTATCCATTTCTATTAAAAATAAATAATCATGGTAGCCAAGAATCTGCATTAGTCTCATAAGCTGGCAGCCTTTATTTCACCATTAACAACATCCAGCCACCCAGTAAAATGTGTGCAAAAGCTAGTTGTTTTTGTAAAATATCTACACTAATAATAACATTAGAATTGATTTTTATAAGTGGGTGTCTCAAATAATAAGTTTTAAACTCACCCTGCACTGCCAACTGCTGTGATGAAACAGGCAGATGCCCTTCATGAAGCCATAGTTAATCTCTCAGTGAATTTCCAGTACATGTCCAATTGATAAAAGTCCTTCCAAGTCACATGCATGTTAATGAAATATCTCAAATTAAAACTAATTAAGGTCTCTGGATAGATGTAATGAATTACATGAATGAATACTAGCACGTGGCAAGTAAATGTCCAGAAACCTAAAATACAGTTTTGTCTCTGTGACCTTGAAAAGTAGGTCAAGGTCACTTACGATACGATAAAGGAAAATGAATGGATGGATGGACATTTTTGAATGCGTTGCGGGCCTGAAATACAAGAAGGGATGTATATTAACAGTTGAAATGATGTTCACCAGACAGAACGTGAAATATCTTAAATTAATACTGTTTACAAAGAAATAAAAATTAGTGTAAATATAGAAATCACTTCTTTTTTTTTTTATTTGCATTTTTCATACTACCCCAACAGTTTTTGATTTAGGGTTGTACAACAAAATGTGTTGATGTTACTCTCAACAAGTTGCTGCTCTAGCCTCCTGGATATCTCATCAATTATAAGAAATCCTACAAAACAGCTTGAAATCATGTCACCTTTCTGGGGATTTCCAGCATGGGTAGCCAGCACTTCTCATGTGCCAAAACTTCACTTTGAGTATTGTGTACATGGTCCTCCCTGCTCTATAATAAAGTACTTTTTTTTACAGCCTGTCCTCTGACACACTCATACTGACAAATGAGGAGCCTCCTGACTCAACAGAAGCCCAGAAGGCTGGCAGTTGGAGCACCTGCTAATGATCACACTCATCCATGACTGACGTCTGCTGTCTAGTTCTTTAATAGGGAATCATCATGAGCTACAACCAAGCAAAAAAAGCCAACTGCTAATGTCAAAGGCTCTGGTACATTATCCTACCTGTATTTGGATAGGATAGACATTATCCTGCCTGTATTTGGATAGGATAGACATTATCCTACCTGTATTTGGTCAGTTTTTCTAGCTAGAATAAGATTCAAATAGTTTAGTTCCCCCCAGTGGAATTGCTGTGTTCTCCCTTATGAGATTTCACTGAACTTCTTGAGTCAGTGCGCATTGTTTCATCAACTACATAGTAAAACCATTCAGTCTTTCTTCTTGTCTGCCTAATCACTGCAGACAGAAAGCAATTTGTTCCGGTTTAAAAGCTAATTGCCTGACACATATTCCTTCTGTCATTTTACTCGTGTATTTTTAGTATTGGTATACAAGGTCTAAGTTGAAGTAGACTCAAATAATGAATAATGTAAGAGCACAGTTTAAAACATAATCTTATCAAATGAAACAAAGCTTTCTTTTTTTTCTTAAAGAAGTGTATTGTTTATCTCACTTAACATCTCATCATGAATTTTTATTTTATTTTTATTTTTATTTTTTTTTTTTGGAAAGGCAGCGCAGGTACTCTGGGAATCAGTTGGCATATGATGGACCATGTGCACAGTGCCTGCTCCATGGTAACCCCATCCCTACAATGTCTGCAGCTTGACAAAGTGTCTCCTGGCTGTCTCATGCTCCATCAGTTTCAATGACAGGACACAGAGGTGGAGAGGAGATATAGGACATGAGGGTTCAGCTTAGGGTCAGGATATCTGCAATACTGCCAACTTTACCTGACCTGTCACAGAGGTCAAACCTAGTCAGGACTCTACTTATGTATAGGATGGAGAGAGCTCTGCAGATGTCTATTCATTCATATATCTTGAGTAGGGGTTTACAGCCTCATTAGGCAACAATTCTGTATTTCCTGATACTACTAACTCTCAATAATTCTATATTTTCTGATACTACTCAATTTGCTGTAATACAATATAACTGAATTTATCTAAACAATTTGCTCAGAATTAGAGGTCAGCTTACCATAAACTTGCAAATGATGAAGACATAAGAATTATTTTTAAAGTATCCCAGTCATTTCCAGCTATTTAAAACTTATTTAGCTATTTACTATTTACAGATAAGCTTAGAAATATGCACAACATTATTTCATTCATTTTTTAAGCCGCTTATTCTTAATAAGGGTCGCAGGGAGGCTGGTGCCCATCTCAGCCGACTCTGGGCAAAGGAAGGGTACATCCTGAACAGCTCGCCAGATCATTGCAGGGCCAACACACATACAACCATTCACACCCACACTCACACCTAGGGGCAATTTGGAACAGCCAGTTTGCCTACTGTGCATGTTTTTGGACTGTGGGAGGAAACCAGAGTACCCGGAGGAAACCCACGCAAGCACAGGGGGACAACATGCAAACTCCACACACAAACTCTGAATCCCAGGAATCAAAACCCGGGAATCAAACCCAGATTTCACTTGTTATTAGTAAAGAGCAAATATGGGAAGTATTTATGCAAATGAAACAACTAAATCATTCATTATCTGAAAATCTGACAATTTAATGACTTGAATTTAATGAACACTAGTCAAAGTTGTGCTAAAGTTATGCAAGCATGTCTCGCACTTCAGGAGCTCAAGAATTGTCCGATTTTCAGAGAGGTCGAATCGTGGGTCAGTCAGAGGGTGGCATCAGCCAGCGACAAATAACTGACAATTTGAATATTCCTCTGTCAACGGTAAAATGTTCAACAGTGAAAGTAAGACCACCACGGATCCACGACCAGGTCGACCTGAACCATCAGAAAGATGCCTTCACTCCGTGAAGAAAGCAGTGGAGAAAAATCCTCGTTCCAAGGTTGCAGACATTGCAGAAGACATACAAAACCTGTTACGCACTATCAATCAAATGTATGGCTGATCAGCAAGTTGCAAGCCTCTTCTTCAACCAGCAAATATTCATTGTGACATTTTGGGTGTCTATTTACTTATTAAATTATATTTTTATTATTTGTGTAAAAAAATAAATAAAGAAAAGAAAAAATAAAGAAAAAAAGAAAAGAAAAGAAAAAAAGAAAGAAAAAACATATATGTCCTGTGACTGTTGTTGTTTATTTTAAAGCTTACGGCTGTGAAGAAGCTTTCCACTACAAGAGTGCAAGTGTCAGTGCCTTCCAGTGATGTTGGCGAAGGCTCCCTTACTCATCCAGTGCTGTAGAAAACAGGTGTCAATCCACCCACAGCGTCTGGCTTAAGACCGCAAGCCATGCAGCGACAAGGCAACAGGCACTTTTCGTTGCCATAGAAATTATAACTAATAGACTTTATGCAATGAAGGCTAACGGTGCCGCAAAGCCTTCTTTCAGCTGGTGAAACTATTTTTATAAGCAAACATAATGTGCACCTCAGCTGCCATGTACTCCTATCCAAATCTCTGTTGCTATGATTTGTTTTGGCTGAAAAACGAAGCGAAGAAGTACTGGGCATTGTGTCATCTCCTACAATTTTAATGGTAAGATAATAAAAAATGTGTGTCTATATCCGGCACACTCATCATTGTTCATGGATGATGTTTTATATGTTTGCTGATGTTTCCACTGCTGAAATATATGAAAATGTGACCCCTTGAGGGCCATGGCCAACATATTGAGCAATTGCAGACCAGATGAAACAGAGCAGTGGGAATTCATATCTGTACATGAGACCAGATTACAGAGGTCATTTGTATTACACTGATGCTTGCTCACAGGCTTGCAGTAGGCCAATTCATCTTCAGCTTTCAAGGACAGTCTGTAGTGTAGTGTGAAGGCTTACACACTGGAGAAATGTTTTGTGCTGTGCCTGCGCTGTGTGTGGGCTCATTTTTATACCACCTACTATTACTGTGCTATTTACGGTCAGCATGTGGGTAGATAGTGAACACGTATCAAGAAAGTCAAGGTTTTCCATGCTCAACACAAGGCTTTAAATGGGGCTCAGCAAACATGTGCCTATAGTGTTGGGATTTAGGCATCATTTCATAATGTTCTTAGAAGATTATACCTTGGTTATTAAAGACAGTGCTTAAATTGGTTAACTTCCTGTTAGAAGACCTTAAAAGAATTTAACAAAAGCTCTCCGGGGGGTTCATTTTTTTTAGTTATTAAATGGTACCTAATTTTAAACACTGGCAATTGTTCCTTGTCAACTGTCAAAGAATCATAAGAGAACATTGTGTTTTAAAGTTTTCAGAACTGTTCTGGGAACAGAAGTGACAAAACAAAATGTTCCCAGAAAGTTAAAGGGGAGTTATTATTCTTTTTCTATTTTTTGATCCATAAATGTTGTTACTCACTGTCTTGAGTATTGGTTGATGTTAGGCGATGCCACAGTGTCAAATAGGAAGGGTAGCACATTTTTTACTTTTCCCTCTGGGCTGTTTGAGCTGGCCGTAAAAACACGGTTTTCTTATTTATTTATTTATGTGTTTGTTTGTTTGTTTAATAGCACACTAGTGCATTATGCTGTGCTGGGCCGTTTGATTAGCTGACCTTTCCCCACTGCCCCCATGCACAGCAGTATCTCCGCTCGCCCACCTCTGTCTCCCAGCTCATTGAATGTGGAGCTTTCAGTTGTCGAAGGGCAACAAATCAGAGCAGAGTGAGCGCAGAGAGTGGAAAGACCAACGCATCCAGGGCCGTTCAGCATGCGCACTCAAAATCAGTGTTTCGGGGTGAGGTGGGGATGCAGCTTCCTGAAGAACTGTGGAGTTTTTTGAATTAACAATCATCCTCTGGTTCTCCACTGGTGTTTGAAATGAAAAATAAAGGGCTGAAAATGGGTATTGACCTTTGAGAATTCCCCAACCACTGATGGTTCATTTCATTTGACCATGCAAAAGCATCTGTAAAGTTAAATAACAACAACACAAGACTACTGTTTAAAATAGTAAGATGATTGAATCATTTTTTCCTTTCTGCTCATTATTACTACATCATTGTGGGCAATTTAAGCACCTGTGTCAGATCGGGATTTTTCTCCAACCAGAGCTCCTGAAATAGGTCATACATGAAGTATGGTACTTTGTGTTCTATGCGAAAAGACCATAGTGTAATCATCATTTGCGTCTTATGTTAAATATTTGATAGTGATGCCATGTCATATGTGTTTGCATGTGGTCCCATCCCAGTGAATTTGTTTTTAGGTCAGATGGAGACCTAAAAATACGAAGCTCCTAATGAGACAGGATGGCTTATGAGATTGTTTGAAATTGCCCTAGTTCAGAGAAACAGGATGCCTGAATGCCAAGGAGGAAAAATAAGCATGTCCATGGTGAGAGCTCTCATCCATGTTAAACAGCCGGCTTCCTCATGGGACAGAGAAAAGGAGAACTTGCCCCAGAGGCAAAGCACTCTGTCCTTGCCATCCCAATCCAGAATCAAGTACCGAACACAAAAGCACCCAACATCACAGACTACCCAGTGTCTGCTGCGATCAGCAAGGGTGAAAGCTGTGGGCTAGATGAGTCCTCTTGACTGAATCACTGTCCAAGTGGTGCTGTGCAAAGCAAACAATCCACTGCTAAATGATGGTGCAGGGAGGCATCTCCTTGGCTGAATGCCTGATGCAGGAATTTGATATGCAAGCCTGCTTATGAATCATAACTGACAGAACATCTCACCTTGTATGATTTATTTAGATGCCATGATGCATATATTAGAGGTTAATTCATCTAGGTCTCTGAAGATAATCAAAGCAGATTCAAAATTTACTTCAGGGATTGAAAACAGTGCAGTTTGTTCAAAAGGTCCCACAGCTCCTGATCTAAATCAACACACGTACCTGTGTTTAAAAACTACATTACCCATGGGCACTGTCATTCACAGAAAGGCCTCTCTCACTAAGTGAAACCGTGTTGCCAGTGGCTATGGTATATTTGACAGAGAGTGATGTCAGGCCCATCACTAATGAGAGGGCACAGAAGTGCTATTTCCCGTCTGGACACACACGCCTGGGACTGACTTAGTGGAAAATCATTAGACAAATCCAAGGTAATTAAAATTACAGCCAAACAATTTAAAGGCATATGTATCTGTGATGGTAATGTCCAGCATTAGGCCTGCAAATTAGCAGTAGTTATTCTTAAGAGCTGTTAAGTGTTTCATTTTATGTCCATTAGGTAACTGGAGAAAGGCACTGGAAATTCCTTCACACTCAGCCTGGAAGCTCCTTCGCTCAATGTTTTACTTGTGTACCCTGGCACATAATTAGTGGCAAGTGCTTAAAACAGCAGGACCGTTAGTGTCATCATGCTGTAAAAGTGTTTAGAAATCACCTTGGGCTCTTTGTACTAATGGACTCTGAAGCATGACATCATTGCCCCAGTTTCATTCAGTGAGGCATTCTGTTACACTGCCTAACAAACTATTGGAGTATTCTCTTCTGTATAATTTTGACACTAGTAGACAATGCTGCACTGCACAGATGCCATTGAAAAATAATCAATTTCTGTCATGCTATGTCAGAAGGAAGACAGTGGTTAAGGCTCTGGGTTACTGATCTGTAGGTTGGTGGCTCAATTCCTAGTACCACCATGCCGCCACTGTTGGGCCAGGCCTCAACTGCTCAGTTGTATAAAATTAAATGCTAAATTTAAGTGGATAAATGCTCATAAATGTAAATGATTTGAAGTAGCTGGCTACACTGTATATACTTGTAGCATGAGATCATTAATCATAAGTCTGAGTGGATAATGCTAGAATCAACATGACAGACACTGACTAGTGTGTGTTTGCGTGTGTGCTTGGTGCCATGCAGGCAGCAGGCCTCATATCCCAGGTGGGTTCCTGCCTTGTGCTCAGTGTTTTGGTGATAGGCCTAGTTTCCACTAAGGGGTGTTATGCAATACCATTTTAATCTTATTCTAAGTTAAGCTAATTTAATCATAAACATTTATTTAATTCATGAATTATTTTTTCTCTTGAAATCATATGCCTTCTTTTGTTTCTTAAAATTTGATCTCAGACTTTTCCAACTTTCAATGAATCAGTATTGCACTGCCAAGTTGCCCAAGATCGATCCTTCAGTCAGGCTTGTTGCTGTTATTGTAAACAGACACAACAAGATGTAAAACAGGTGAAAACAAGATACCAATGCCCATGCCCATGGGTGCAAGGCCGCAATGACCTTCCCATGCGCTGGGGTGGTTTCGCCAGGAAATTCTGTATTCAGCCAAAATGAACTGGTAATGGGGGATAAAACACATACAGTAGCCTATTCACTTGTGAATGGGCACCTTTAAACCAGAAGTGTTTTTTTATATAAATCCAACAGTGAAGAAATGCTTGTTTACACTAATAAAAATTGAGAGTAAAATGGACATCTCTATTGCCTGTTGATAAAGCTTGACCTCTAGTAACAGACGTGATATAAAGGCACATACAGAGATTTTCACCTTCACCTGAATGCCTTCTGCACAATACATGAATTCATCCCCAGGGCAGCTTCAATTACTCTACTTCACCATAGCTGCTGACAGCTGCCACATCCATGGAACACTGTAGACCACATGCTTCCCTTCAGAGTATGCTGACATGCACTAATCATGCCAAATACTCTTTCAACCAAGAATTTATAATGCATGAGTTGAGAGACTAGTCTGTTATTGAACAGACCTTGTAATGCAATGTTTGAATATAGGTTACTGATATGTATATATTTAAGGAAGAACAAGCTATTTCGAAGGCAAACACAATATAGAATGTTGTGTTTAGTTTGCTTTTTCTTTCCCATTTTTTCTGTGAAATGTAGCCATTGTCAGGCTGTTTGCAGCAGTGCAGGTGATAGTCAACTGTAATTAAAGCCTTGCTTGGCTGAATTTGAGGTTCTTTAAAAGCAGGCTTCTGAGTGCTGCGGCTGAATTATGGTGTCATGCAGCACCATAAAACGGGCAATTAAATAATTATATATCTGCGGCACCTGACCAATTTCACTTTCAATCACTTTCAATTCTTTGTTGTTTTTGGAGTGGCCATGGTACCCGCACATTAATTAAACATAATTATTAATTTGTGTTTAAAGGGGGGGAAAACGTGTGTTTTGTTTTACACTTCGTCCTTAACCATTGTTTGTGTAGTGCAGGTTTAGGACACTGAAGGACAGAAAGGTGGTATGACCCAGCAATAGGCGTAGCTAGTGATCTATTTTAGTGAGCCATTCACATGTAGGAGGAGAGGCATCAGTCACCAAAAATCCACCACACTGACCTGTTCTCTGCCTGACTGCTCATTCTCACTGACGTCTTGTTACAGGTAAGAACACCGGATCAGTGGTTTTTTACCTTAGCTAATAGCCCAGTTCAGACATAAGAGGAGATTAAGTTTGAGTGTGAAGTGTGTCTTGAAGTGTGGAGAACATTTTTCATCTCAAATGACTCCTTTATCTCGCCTAGTTCATAAAATGACTCTGTTATCTCCACGAGTTCATTATTTTATTCATTCCTTAACAAGATTAAGTGCAGCAGGTCATGTGAAGAATCAAAAAGCTATGTTACGAGGAGATGCCAGAACATTTTCTGGCAATAAAAGTTTGAGATTCTTGGTCATAAACATGTGATGTTTCAGATGGTGTCAGTTTATTGTGAGGTCTCTCCCGGGTGCTGCTGTTGTTTAATAGTTCATACATTCTGCATCATGTTTATTTATAAGGATTTCTTGCAATCAGAGTCATTGGTGCTTTATTGGTCTTACTGTCATAAAAAAGGGCAGCATTTGGCCTTCACTCAACACACATTTCCTGGCACGTAAGCACAGTCAGGAAGGGACAAAAGAGCGAGGGACAATCGGAGTGAACAAGCATGAGAGACAGGTGCACATGTGTAGTGTGTGTGTGTGTGTGTGTGTGTGTGTGTGTGTGTGTGTGTGTGTGTGTGTGAGTGAGTGAATTCCATCCTGTCTAATTCTGACAGGATTTTTTCGGAAATCATTTTCCTGATATTGTGCTGCAGATGTCAGATAGAAAAATCACTTCCTGTGTAGGAGGGTGTACGAGAAAACACATCACCGTTACACATCAGATCACAAGAATGGCTGTGAAGGTCAGTAGCTCCATCAGTAGCTCTATCACAACTAGAGACCACGAAGCCTACCAAAAAGGTAGAAGGGTAAACCTCTTTTAGAAGAGTGACTCATAGTTGGCTCTGAGAGTGCGGTTTTTAAAAAAAGCTCAAGTAGGCTTTCACCACTGACATTCCGAAAGTAGACACAGTCACACGATGGACGCTGTTTCTTTTATATCACACTTACATGTCAGTACTAGGCCACAATCAATCATTGGGTAAAATCCAATCCAAATATCTCCCACTGAATGACCCAAAGTGTCCTCAATGACTAGCATTCTTCTATATTTCTTTGTCCAAATTCACTCCAAGACCTCATTAACCAGAGCATTGTGGCAACTGTGCGCTCAGCAGCAGTAAAGGAGACAAGGATACACCTTCCTGGCTAAGGTTACAGAGCTCTGCCTTGTAAGGTTGACAGAGCTCTGCCCTGTAAAGTTCCCTACACTAGAGGATTTTGTTTGAATTATAGTTTGTCACAAATTTCTATTCTATGCAAAATTCTATACCTATTCTCAAAGAAATAAATGCTTTTTCTCAACCTATACTCATTACCTACATATAACTATATTAATGTGATAAGATAAACTTTGGTAATCGCACACTGGGGAACTGTACATGGCACAGCAGTATACCCATCAGGAACGAGGAAAAATGACCAAGTGTCAATGAAACATGAAATGATGAAAAGGGTAAGAATAAAAATGAAAACAAAAGAAATAGAATCTAATACCAAAAAACAAACAAATTACCATATATTAGTTGTAGTAGTATTAGTATTAGTATAAAACATTGCCAGTGAACTGTGATCTCTCTTTCCATGATGCCTTGGTTAATCCATGGGAGACACCTGTCATTTGTATAGCACAGGAATGTGCCGCTGTACTCAATGCGGAACTATGACCATAAATATTTTGGCTTGTTTTCAGGACACGTAGCACAGTGCAGCAATGTCTGAGGGGTAAGGGTCATCTCTACTGACATAAACACTCTGTTAATATGACATTCACTTAACATCTTTGATTTGCAATAAGTAATAATGGATGGTTCGGTAATATACATATGCTTGTCTTCTCTTCCTTATTTTTCTCTGTGACATCATTCTTCATCAGACCGGTAAGAAATCTCACACTGTCTTAAGCCCTGATTATTATAAGCTCTTAGAAAATAGGCAAGTTAGAAGTTTTTTACTTTTTAAAATATCACTTGGACTATTCAATTGAGCGGCATCCACCAAGCCTGAGGTGAATCATGGTTTTGGCATATACTACACAGTAACATATGCAAAAAATTGTTTACGTTTTTTGTTTTTTAAATAATGACAGACACATCGGTACTGAGTGCATGTGCGAGCAGGTTCAGGAGAGCTGTGAACGCATTTCTTTAGGAGTTTTAGTATATACTACATGGAAACAAAGGAAATCAAGCTAAAATTAGATTTTTATAGTTTATTTTTTTACATATTTTCACCATTACAGATGCAGGTTCATGCACTCCGAGCAGAAATAAACACTGGGTAGCTAACAACATCTTTTTATAGCATATTCATTCAGAGTTTAGTGTATATACTATGTAGAAACACAGGGGGAAAAAAGATTTAGTTTTATTTTATATTTATATTTTCATTTAAAAGCAGGACAATAATGACAGCATCTGCTCCAAGTGACTGTGATGCACTGTGAGTGTTTGTTATTTTAATTTAAGTATTATCCACTCAGGACAATGTTTCTTAATCCCATGATAGTGGACAAATCAGACTGGGATGTTCTCATGTAGTGTTACACGATTGTCATATACTGATGACCAATATTCTTGACAAAATGTAAATATTTTAGGATATTTTTGTAGTTATGAAAATATGTTTTTTAAAAATCAGGTTGAAAATGGTCAATTTTTTGTCAAAAGACTGTACAGATATTAGGAACCAAAGGAATGTGGCATTAAGAGCAAAATAAACTAGAGAGCAACATGAATCAGGATAATCATCAGGGGTTGACATTCACTGTATATTCATTTAAGGAACCACTTTTTTATAAAGTGTATTAAACAGTCAGTAATAAAGCATGGAAATACAGCATTACTTTTAATGATGTTAAAAATGTATGAACATGTACATTCACTTTACTGGATGTTGTGTGACATTTACATTTATTAAATTTGCAACTTATATTTGAGAGTAAATTCTTTAGGTTAATTCAAATATTACATTAAGTCATTTAAACAATAAATCCATTGCCTTACATAGCATTTAGACAGTCATGTTTTCCTACAGATGTGTGTTGATGTGGGGTGGCATGGTGTGGAGCTCCACTGTAGCTTTGCACTCCCTCACATAGGATTGTTTTGGGTGACTGAGCTCTCATCTTGGAAATTCCAGCAGTAATCAGCTCCGGCAGTTAATGCATGCTCCATGGCGTCTGTGTATTAGGCTCCATTTACTTCCTAATGTGGCTGCAGAATGAAACAGGAATGACTTGGCTTTTTTGTCTCACAGAGGAAGTCCAGATCGAAATCCAAATACCCAGCAACACGTAGGCTGCTGCTGAAGGTGGGTATTTTGAGCAGCTTAATCACCACATGTAACTAATTCCTTTAATACTTTGATTAGTAGACTGATTTAGATCATTGTCAGTTCTGAATCTCATTTTTTTCAATAAGATTTGATTGTCCAAACTGTAGTGTCGAGCACTAATCCAGAAACACATCTGTCTTTCCCAGACCAAACTTCTGAAGAAGGCAGAGAGTCTTCTGGTAAAGGAAAAAGAGCAGAAGAAAATAGAGCGAGACGTCGCTCTGAATGAGAGAGTGCCTCCTCTAAAACTCTCTGGACTCTCTGTACCTGAGCTTCAGGTATGTAAGCCTGGACCAAACACTATATATAACACTATTATAACTAAATATAACTATATAACAAATGCTAATAGATATAAATATAATAGCATAACTTGTACTTTAGGCATTTTTCTTTCAACTTTTTGTCACATTTATGAAAAAAAATGTATGTAATGTAATGTTAGTGGTTATGTTTTAAATCACACAATAAAACAAATTTGTCTATACAACTCCTGGGTTTGGGTGGGGGGACCCTTGAGGATGGAGGCATTAAAAGCTATATGGTAAATTATATAGCAGTGTTCATTAATCAAAAACTGTTCCAATTAGAACAATTTTAAAGGTACTGCAAAAACCTCATTCTAAATGTAAAGTATCTTATAGCACTTTTTGTATTGTAAATAATTGAACATTTACAGGAGTGCACTGGTTTACAGTAAAATACTATAAAATACAGTATATAGTAGCTATTGTGCAGTTTGATACAGGAGTGAGAATGGTAAAGATTATCTTTGTGTCAAAATTTGTAAATAAGTGCAGCGATGTTAAAATGTGTAAATGATGTTGAATTAGTGTAAGTTAGTGAGCACAAGTTGCAGCTCACTGAGCAAAGGCAGAAATTGGGAGTTTAAATCCCAGCCTGGCCAAGCTGCCATGGTTCACTGTATGAAACAATTTGCATAAAATTCATGGACAAACAACTGCCAGAATTTTACTGTAAAAAAAAAATTTTTTAATGAAAAAAAAATCATTGTACCATATTTAGTATGATACGGTCAAACAGTTTCCTTTATGTAAGACATATGAAGGTCATAAATGGTAAAACAATTCTACAGAACAAAGAATGCAAACAAAGTAATTTCATATGTACTGGATAACATCAAAGTCTCTGGACTAATAAAGGGATGAGAGTAGGTTGAAATCTTTGCTGAATTGACAGGAGAGATGAAAATGGTCCAATATATATATA
>JBCNYH010000024.1:14564957-14575101 GCA_039654325.1 Tandanus tandanus
TGTGTGTGTGTGTGTGTGTGTGTGTGTGTGTGTGTGTGTGCGCGTGCGTGCGTGCGTGCGTGCGTGCGTGTGTGTGTATGAAAGAGAGAGAGCAAAAAAGTCCACTGGAAAAAACACTGTGAAATTATCCATTTCTCCCCCAGTCTTTCATGTTGCTCTTAGGTGACTTTATTCCACTCCTGGTATAGAAAGTAAATCAACTAAGCTGTGTTTGATGGCTTGTGATCATCCATTTTCATCTTTTTCTCATTCCAAAGGTTTTCACTGGGGTTAAGGTCTGGAGGTTTGACTAGCAATTACAGGGTCTTGATCTGGTGGTTCTCCAGCCACACCTTGATTGACCTGGCTTTGTGGCATGGAGCATTGTCCTGCTGGAAAATCCAATCCTCAGAATTAGGGAACATTGTCAGAGCAGAAGAAAGCAACTTTTCTTTCGATCATCACTGATCCCCTCTTAAATGTCACAATAGGTGCGCGAAACTGTGGTTTGTCGGTTTCTCCAGATCTCTGTCTAATCATTAGGTATTTAGTATGATGGGAAAAGGTAGAAGAGAAGGTCCAATGCCAGAGAAGGCATTTAGAAAACTTCATCCTGGCTCTTCATTGCTTCTATTGCAAATTGGCATTCTTTTTGGAGGTCCCTTGATGCCATTCTGTGGTTGTTGAGTGACATTTGAAGGAGTTGCTGACCATCCTGTTCCTGATCTTGATGAAGTGTATTGATACATCCAAAGACATTATTACACCGCATGTGCATCAAGTGAATTAATAAGTGCCCCCCTTAAAAATCTTGGAGAATATTTTAGTTGGATCTTTGCTGTACTCTGCATTGTTAAACAGATCTTGTGGTAATGAGTTCCAGTCCTTGATGGTGTTTGGTAGGAAACTGAATTGAAATGAGCCTGTGGTCAGTGGAGACTCATTGGAATGTGATCAAGAGGAAGATGGATGATCACAAGTCATCAACCAAAGCTGAGTTGATTGAATTTTTTGTGCCAGGAGTGGCATAAAATCACCCAAGAGCAACGTGAAAGACTGGTGGAGAGCATGCCAAGATGCATGAATGCTGGGATTAAAATCTGAGGGTTATTTCACCAAATATTGATTTCTGAACTCACCTGAAGTTCAAACATTAGTATTGTGTTGTTTAAATTGAATATGAACTTGATTTCTAAGCATTAATCAAGGTCTGAAACCACAGTGTTTTGTGGGGTTCTTTTTTTTTTTTTTTTCATTTTTGATGAGGTGTCATGTTCTGCACTTTAAATGCTGTAAGTGACAATATTTTCATGTGGATTTTGGAGGAAATGTTGTCAGTAGTTTATGAAATAAAACAAAAGTGTTCAGTAGTAAAACCGATACAGTTTATTACAGTTTAATTTTACAGTGGTTACTTTTCCATGGCTGTATATAATGATAAGCAATTACATTATCACCATTTAACTGATCTGTTGCTAGACAGCCCCCTACACAGCAACCTGAAATGCACTGTGTGATCTGACACATTTCTATCATAGCCAGTATTAATATTTTCAGCAATTTCTGCTACAGTAGCTCTTCTGTGGGACAATAATAATAACAATTTTTTTTTTTTTTTTTTTTAATGGTGGCATGGTGGATTAGTGGTTAGCGCATCCGCCTCACAGCAAGAAGGTCCTGGGTTCGAGTGCAGGGCTCGGAGAGGGTTTGTATGTGAAGTTTGCATGTTCTCCCTGTGCTTGTGTGTGTTTTCTCTAAGTACTTTTGTTTCCTCCAACAGTCCAAAGGCATTCACATTAGGCTAATTGGCTGTTATAAAAATTAGCCCCTTGGTGTGAGTGTAAATGGTCCTGCGATGGACTGTCAGGCTGTTCAGGGTGAACATTTGCACTATTTTAAGTTGCGTAAAAACGTTGATTTTCTTAAATTAAGACAGGCATGCAAGTATATTGTATCAGAGCAGCTGCTATGACCTTTAAAAGGTCCATAGAATTCAACATCGCAAAGCAGCTGTACATAGTAAAAACAAATGTGGTAAAGAATTCCTTCTGTCCCTATATATCTCAAAGAGCCTTAGGCACCCATGACACTCTTATCAGTTCACTGGTTGTCCTTCCTTCTTGTAGGTACTTACCACTGCATACCAGGAACACCCTTCAAGACCTGCCATTTTGGAGATGAATAGGCCCAGTCATTTAGCCATCACAATGTAGTCCTGGTCAGAGTCACTCAAGTCCTTACACATTTTTCCCTGCTTCCAATAGATCAACACTGAGAATTGACTAGTAACTTTCTGCCAAGTATATCCCACTTCTTGGCAGGTGCCACTGTAAACTAACAATTATTTGCTGAAGGCGAGATGGATGTTGCTCAAATTCAATTCAACAACATCCACTGAGCGTGATATTAATAATTGCTTTATTATACACTACAAAGGGATATGAAAAGAAACTAAATCAAGATTTTTATAGTTTAATTTTAACATGTTTTAACCATGGCAGAGGCCGGTCAGGTGAGCGCCACAAGCAATGTTTTTATACTCATTTAGAGTTTTATAATACACTTTGCAGAAGCACAAGAAAAGCAAACAACACAAGATTTGTATGGTTTTTCTTTTCATTTTTAAAGAGTGGCAATGATGACACCACTTGTTCCAAGTCAGTGTGAGTGTTTGTCAGCTGTTTAGATTCAGGTATTAGACACTTGGGATGACATGTATCATCCCACAGATAGCGAACCAATCAGATCGCACCATACCCATGTAGTGCATACTACTTAATGTTATTCGCTTTCAGTGGTCATAATGTTTTTAATGTTATGGCTGATCAGTGTAGATAATGGAAGAATGAATGACTTTCCATTACATACTCAGTAAAACCACATTTTGAATGTATTCACCCACTTCAATTAATAATATATTTATTTAGGTAGAAAAAAGTGGTTAAGACGCTAGGTTACTGATCGGAAAGTTATGGGCTCAACACCCAGTACCACCGAGCTGCCACTGTTGGGCTCTTGAGCAATAGATGAGAAAAAAAGCAAGCTGCTCTGAATAAAGGTGTCTGCCAAATGCTGTAAATGTAAATAAGAAAATTAGTATGACGCATAATGATATTATACTAGTATGATGAATGTGGTACAGCATTATAAAACAGGTACCAAAAGGTTTTAGTGACATTGATCACATAGAGGGTTTTTTAACTGCAGTGTGTTCAGGTCCAAAACTTCATTCAGAACCTTAATTTAGTGCAATATTTTCCATCTGAAAGTGGCACTATGTTAGACTGCTGCTAGTTTCATTCACCTTCTTCACCAGATGGAGGCGACAAAGCTTTGTACTCGTGGTCATCTGTACTCGTGGTCTCTGCCACATGTTCCAGTTAGACAATATATGAGCAGCGGCAATAATCATCACTTATCATCAAAAATACGAACCTGTATATGCTTGCACAGAATAGTTCCGATACACATTCTTCTGTCTGTACCTGCTGTTCGAATGGAACAGAGTGAAAATCTGTCACTTAAGAAGTGATTATACTGTATCACAACATGGGATTAAACCAACTATGACACACAACCACTTCTGGCCCATTTTCTTAAAGTACTTCCATATTGTGTGTTAGTACACCACTAAGTTTCACTGAGAATTGCTAGTGCTGTTGAGTGAATATTGTATTCATAATAATTTTCTGTTGTGTATGACCCCAATTTTCAGTTCAGTGTCACATCATTTACATACAACCATGTAAGTACACTAAGCAATGCCCTTTAATATTGGTGTTTACAAGAGACATATAATGTTAGACTTCAAGGTGGGTAGTCAAGAGAGGTGAAGCAAGATAATCAAAAAGGCACCAGCCAGGTACACACTATCATAGAGGGACTGAATCACACTTTTTTTTATATGTTTTTATACCCTCTATCATATTTTAACAACATATCATATCACCACAGCCAAGCAGAAACACATTCTCCTATCAAGGTTATCACATGGACAAATAATAATAAAAAAAAAAAAGCATAAATCCTTGAATAGAAATCACCCTTTGTAAGGCCACGCTGAGAGAGGAAACAGAAGGTAGGTAAAGGAAGGGTGTTAGATGGGCATGGCATCCTCTACAATTCAGGTCATGTAGTTGCAGGCTAAACACACACAGCAGGGCATCATCACCAGCAAGATCTGTGTTCAACATCTGACCCGGGTTCTGTCTTTCCCTGTAAGGTCACAAGTAAGCTGCCTGAGTCACAACCAAACAAGGTCAGTGAATTGACTAGAGTTTTGTACTATGTGCAATAGTACATAGTACATAGAATAGAATCCATAGAGGAAATCACAAATGCCATACGAAAAAAAAAAAATGCAGCAGGGATATTTGTTGATTACACAGTAGATACTGAGAGCAAAGGTTCAGATACTTTTGCCACTCACAGATATGTAATAGATTCACTACTCAATAAATAAATATAAAATCAAGTATAATATTTTGTCTCATTTGATTATCTCATTTAGGTTCTCTTTATCTTCTGTTAGGACCTGTGTGAAAATCTGATTATATTTTTGGTTATATTTATGCAGAAATATAAAAAGTAGGTTCAAAGGTTCACAAACTTTTAAGTACCGCTTTTTTGGAAATATGCACATATGAAATCTTCCATTTACACACTATATTTACAAGTGATTTTGTCCAAACTTTATTTTTTTTTTTTTGCATTTATGATGCTATCATAAGCATTTATGCCATTTTTTTTAAACTGGTTGAAATTAACTTTTATTTGAACTTAATTTAAAAATAATTAACTGTTAGAATATACCCTCCAAAAAAGAAGGGGAAAAAAGTATGAAAATCTTAAATTTCAAAGTTTAATTTTTCTTCCAAATGGACTCATCTTGTGTTTACATGCTTCGTAAGTCTAGATAAAAATAATAATAATAATATAATATATAATTTTTAAGAAATCATACATTTGGTTTAGCTTAATCTTTTTATAAGAAAATTCAATCAAACTGACAATATTCAAGATATTTTACCTTCCTAAGTGCATACAAATTGTAGGGTGTGTACTGTAGGAAAACATCACTGGGACCAAAATTTTACTTTTTGACCCCTTAGAGAACTGAGTTGACTATTTAGTGCTGTTTTGCTCTTGTGAAGATTGATACCATGAACATTTTTATAACAAATCATTGTTGTCTCTGCCAGGAGTTAATTTTCTTGTTTGGATACATAAAAAGTAGCACCACTAATCATATTCAACACATCAATGTTTGGCGAAACCAAAATCTATTAGCAATTTCAATGAGATTTGAACTCTATTGAGTCATAAGTTCAAGTGTGCCTACTTATACTCTTGAACTTTACATGAAAAGGCTACGTGTTGTTTTTCTTTTAAGGGAATTCATCACAACATATTCTCTGTACGAAACAGATAATTTAGAAACTAGTGATATTTTTACATTTAAAATTGTATTGTTAAAACAAACCCAGCATTTGCAAATGTTTAAACTCCAATGATATGTATGAATGATTAAGTCATGGCAACCTGTGTTTGATATGCAAGGGAGTAATAATAGTTTTCTAGAAGGTCCACTGGTTTATTTTATGTTTTTGTAATTTGACATTCCTGGGTGTGTATTTTCACATGCTCCCTCATTTTGAAGACTGTCCTATTAATCCAGCTTTTGTATTTTATGATGAGCAGATGGTCTGGTTTTGATTGGATGTAAATGCAGTCTCAGCGGTACTGTGAAAGCTCCCACACATTGTTCTGTGTGACCTTTGCTGTGAAATTGCTTCCAAAGCTTTGTTGTTTTTTTGCCTGAACTGTTCTGCATGTCACAGCAGTTCAGATCGAGAAGCTTGCAAAAGGAAAGGTGGATCAACTGAAATCATACGTTTCAAGTTGGCAAAATCCTGCTGAGTCATTAAACTGTAGATTATCAGTGTGTGTTTTGGGTTAATACTGTACATCTGCCTGCAACAGCTGCTGAGCCTAATAGATTATTGGAATATCCCAGTAACTTTGCAAAAGTAGGACATCTCCTACTACCAATGCTGCTTTTTAACTAACATATTTTGTTGAAATAAGTCTATGTCAGTGCCCTCCCTGGGCCACCACCCAGTCTGGGAAAACTTCACCAATGGCTGAGATCGATTAGAGGAAGTCACTGATTCATTTAAACTGGGAAGAATTTTAGCCTGATGTTGAACCTGAGATAACATGAGAAATTGTGGTTCTGTCTACAATAATATTTCAGAGTAGAGAATTTAATGTAATGCTAATCCATCCAATCTTCTGCAGCTTCTCAATGGGTCTAGATTACACAGCCTGACACAGAATATGAACACAATGATTATAATAATGTGAATATGAACATAAATAATAATATACTAAATAGAATGAAGTGACTATCACTGTTGACTCATGTTCTCTTACATGTCACTATCGGTATTACAGTATATATACTGTGTATGTACAGTAGTGTGCAGTGAAGATTATACACCACCAGCAAATTTTCTTTTTTTGACTTTTGCATAGCATTAATGAACTTCAAACCATATGGAATGGTTTAGTGAGTGAAGAATTAAAAAATACAGTACACTTATACAACTTAACAAAATAAAGATAAATCAGAAACAAAGTACTATTCAAGTATTTATTTCATGTAATATTGGATCATATTGATGAGAATAAGCAAACAAACAACAATATATAGTAATAACAAAAATAACAGTCTCTTTTTTGAGAAAAAAGTCAATATTTAATGTGGCCACCACATTACTTTGATTACAGCATTTAACCTTTCAGGCATAGTGTTCACATATTCTTTAATTTCTTCACTCGCTAAACCATTACATATGGTTTGATGTTCATTCATGCTATGCAAAAGTCAAAGTCAAAAAAAACAAAAGTAAATTTGTGACACCTTTCAATTTTTCTGAAAAAGTTTGTATTTTCAGTGTTTTTGTTTATTAGCCATACATTTACTTCAATATACTTGTTGGAATTATTTTTTTGGTTCTCACTGCCTACAATAGCATTGTTCAATACATTTTCACCCAAAAATTATAGAGAAGTAATTTTTTACTTCTTTTTATTAGGAGCCCTTTTAGACAAAAGTGGTGGTGTATAATCTTCACTGCACACTACTGTATATTTCTTTATTTATTTATATGCGCACGCACACACACACACACACACATACACACACACACACACACACACACACACACACACACACACATATTAGGAGCTGGCTGCCTACGGTTAACATGCTAATCTGATGCTAACTTTAAGCAGCTGGGATAGAAGGGTGCCTGGGCCAGTTGATGCATTTACGCTTGGCGCATACAGCTTAAGGTTCACTTCTTCGCTTACTACCGGCATCAACAGACTATGACAATTACAGCTGTTTCTCAAAGCAGGCAGATAAAGTCACATTTAATGAGGGGAAAAGAGCCTAATTCTTGGAAATAAAAATATGGCCCTACCATCAAATAGTTCCAATCCAAATTTTGCAGCTTTTTGTGGAATAACTCTTGAATGATTGGAAGAGCCGGCTGGCTAGGGTTAGATTTTAACCTAGCATGGAGTAAGCCCGGAGCACACAAAGCACACCTAACCAAAATTTCATGGTTAAAATATGTAAAAATTAAGAAATCTTTATTTTCAACTGTTGCATGAACAATGAAAAAGTATTATATCAGTGTTATAAATAAATAAATAAATAATAAAATATAGACCCCTCCTTGAATCACCACCTTATCATGGTGGCGGGGTTTTCGTGTCTTAATGATCCTAGGAGCTATGTTGTCGGGGGCATTATACCCCTGATAGGGTCACCCAAGGCAAACAGGTCCTAGGTGAAGGTCCAGGTCGTGGCGGTAACCCCCGAACCCGGTGGTGGACACCTGAGGTGAGGGGGGCCATCCAGCTGAAGAAGGAGGCCTATTGGGTCTTTTACGCCAGTGGGACTCCCGAGGCAGCAGACAGGTACCGGCAGGCCAAATGTGCTGCAGCCTGGGCTGTTGCCAATGCAAAATCTCGGGTGTGGGAGGAGTTCAGTGAGGGCCTGGAAAGCGACTATCAGTTGGTCTCAAAAAGGTTTTGGACCACCATCCAACGCCTCAGGAGAGGGAAGCAGTCCTCCACAAATACTGTTTACAGTAGAAGTGGCTGCCCCAAGTGGAGTTTAAGTATCTCGGGGTCTTGTTTACGAGTGAGGGAAGAATGGAACGGGTGATCGACAGACGGATTGGTGTAGCCTCTGCTGAAAAGCAGGGCTTGTACCGGTCCGTCGTGGTGAAGAAGGAGCTGAGCCCAAAGGCAAAGCTCTCAATTTACCAGTCGATCTACGTTCCAACCCTCACCTATGGTCACGAGTTTTGGGTAGTGACCAAAAGAACAAGATCGCGGATACAGGCGGCTGAAATGAGCTTCCTTTGCAGGGTGGTGGGGCTCTCCCTCAGAGATAGGGTGAGAAGCTCAGCCATCCTGGAAGAGATCGGAGTAGAACCGCTGCTCCTCCGCATTGACAGGAGCCAGTTGAGGTGGCTCGGGCATCTGATTAGAATGCCTCTCGAACGCCTACCTGGTGTGGTGTTTCGGGCATGTCCGACCGGGAAGAGACCCCGGGGTCGACCCAGAACACGCTGGAGGGACTATGTCTCTCGGCTGGTCTGGGAACGCCTCGGTGTCCCCTCGGAAGAGCTGGAGGAAGTGGCTGGGGAGAGGAATGTCTGGACCTCACTGCTTAGGCTGCTGCCCCTGCGACCCCACCCCGGATTAAGCGGAAGAAGATGATGATGATGATAAAATATAGAAGTGGCGGCACGGTGGCACAGTGGTTAGCATGTCCACCGCACAGCAAGAAGGCCTGGGTTCAATTCCTAGGCTTGAGCGTCTCTATGTGGAGTTTTCATGTTCTCCCCGTGCTTGCGCGGGTTTCCTCCGGATACTTCAGTTTCCTCCCACAGTCCAAAAACATGCACATTAGGCTAATTGGCTTTTCTAAATCGCCCCCAGCTGTGAGAGTGAGTGTGAATGGTTGTGTGAGTGTTGGCCCTGTGATGGCCTGGCGAGCTGTCCAGGGTGTACCCCGCCCTCGCCCAGAGTCGGCTGAGAAGGGCGTCAGCTTCCCTGTAAGCCTAGATGGGATTAAGCGGCTTAGACAATTAATGGATGAATGATAAAATATAGAAATTCCATTTTAGTGTGGTTTTGTGTGTGTGTGTGTGTGTGTGTGTGTGTGTGTGTGTGTGTGTGTGTGTGTGTGTGTGTGTGTGCATGCAGGCGGGTGAGGCGTCTCAGACAGAGACAGTATCTGAGGAGAATAAGTCTTTGATCTGGACACTGCTGAAACAGGTTCGGCCTGGAATGGATCTATCCAAAGTGGTTTTGCCAACCTTCATCCTGGAGCCCAGATCATTCCTGGATAAACTGTCAGATTACTATTACCACGCTGACTTCCTCTCTGAGTGAGTGAACATGCGCAAGCAGCATTGCACAGGCATAACCTTTTAAAACAGTGTTTTTTCAGTATTTACAGTGTTTTTTCAATATTTACAGTGTTAGTGTTACAGTATTTACAGCGTTTACAGTATGTTCAGTGTTAGTGATCACAGTATTTAGTGTTACAGTATTTGCAGTGTTAATGTTTAGTGTTTACAGTACAGTGTTACAGTATTTCCAGTGTTTACAGTATTTAGTGTTACAGTATTTGCACTGCAAATGTTGTGTTTACAGTGTTACAATATTTACCGTGTTAGTGTTAACAGTGTTACAGTACTTGCAGTGTTAGTGTTTACAATATTTACCGTGTTAGTGTTTACAGTATTAACAGTGTTAGTGGTTACAGTATTTTGTGTAACACTATTTACAGAGTTAGTGTTTACAATATTTATAGAGTTAGTGTTTACAATATTTACTTTGTTAGTGTTTACAGTATTTTGTGTAACACTATTTACAGAGTTAGTGTTTACAATATTTATAGAGTTAGTGTTTACAATATTTAGTGTTACACTATTTACAGAGTTAGTGTTTACAATATTTACAGTGTAAGTCTTGCAGTATTTACAGTGTGAGTGTTTAAAATATGCCCACGCAGCTGATACCTTTAATTATTATTTACAGACCCCCAGGGCCGTACTCCGAATTCCTGTGTGAA
>JBCNYH010000024.1:14581270-14599898 GCA_039654325.1 Tandanus tandanus
ATATATAATTTTTTTTTTCTTTTTTTTTTTCTACTGAATTCTTTTTTTTGTTTTTTTTTTTGTTTCTGTTTTAGCGAAGGCAGAGGCAATTCTAGTCTGTTGGGGTCAGAAGCAAAAACATACAAGGGCCCCTCCAACCAGCGTTCATCACCATTATATTATAAATAGTCTGACAACAAAAAAAATTGAGGCAGCACAGTGGCGTAGCGGTGGCATGTCTGCCTCACAGCAAGAAGGTCCTGGGTTCGAGTCCCACACTCCGGTGTTTCTGAGTGGAATTCCCATGTTCTCCCTGTGCTTGCGTAGGTTTCCTCTGGGTACTCTGGTTTTCTTTTACAGTCCAAAGGCATGCACATTAGGCTAACTAGCTGTTTCAGATTGCCCGTAGATGTGAGTGTGAGTGTAAATGATTGTGTGTTTTGGCCCTGTAATGGATGGACGGTTTGTTCAGAATGTACCTCACCTTTGCCTAGAGTTGGCTGAGATAGACTCCAGCATCCCTGCAAACCTAGTGGAATAAAGTGGGTACAAATGAATGAAAGAACAAAAAAATTGTTAGCACATCTCGGACTCAGACTCACCCCTCCACATCATTCCAGTACAGATGTCCTATAAATGAACAAGTCAAACGTTACTCTAGAAATGGCTAAGACCATATTTATTTCAGTAACAATGCTCACGACCAAGTTTATTGGTTATGAAATGTTACTACTATAACTGCTAGCTTGTACGTTCTTTCAGCCAACTAGCTATGCTAACAAGTCGACTGTCTTTGTCCCAACTCTGGCTCCCAGCTATCACAGGTCAGCAGAGCTGGACATGCTAGTCTAGCAGCATTTAGTTATTTAGCATTATGTTTCATTTTTATTATCTGTTCCATTTACTGCTGTCTTTTTTCCCTTCTCCTCCTCTTTCTTCACTCCCAGAAGTATAACTCCTTTTTATTTTCTTTGAGTAGCTTTCACTTTTTTCATTAGGATTGTTTACACCCCAGAGACTTCAGGTCTCTCCTACTGTAATTGCAAACTTTGCACATTGCCACTGCTGTAGTTTGAAGTTTATTAACCCTCAGGGGCCCCTACTGGCCTGGGGCCCCAAGCAATTGTGTCCCTTGCCAGTTGGCAAGTGGCATCTCAAATCAAAGGCATATGCATAAAGCAAACAAATTGACATTTTCCATGGAGGTGTTCTCTGGATTTATTTGCAAATGTTTGAATATCTGATGTTTCTCCATTCGTATTCATACAGTCGACATGCACACACATACACACATACAATCTTCATCATCATCATCATCATCATCATCATCATCACCACTGTCCTTTATGCCTGTTTGGCCCGTAGGGCTGACACCAAGAACTTCCACTGATATGGCTGTCCTTTGTGTCAGTCTCCATAGCAATAAAGCAATGTGGTAGGATTTCTGGCCTCACGCACATTTTGCCAGAGTCCTGTTTGCCATCATCACCCGTTACCACCTTCCCAACAAGGACATAGGGTTTGGCTTTACACACAGTAAGAGAGAGAAAAAGTGTAATTTGATTAACATTTAAACATTCATGCACATACTTATCAGTAGAGTTTCTGTCTTCTGTCCTCTGCAGTGACAGCCACCATGAGTTATTGTTATTGAGTGATGTGTGTCAAAGTTTCTACCAATTGATAATGGTTGTGTGAATTCTAGGCAAAAAAAAAAGAAAAGAAAAGAAAAGAAAAGAAAAACACGCTCTTAATGTTCTAAGTTTATGATGTACTAATGGATTTTATACAGTTTTTAAATGTCACACTATGTTTTTGGTCATTCAAGGTTATAAGATAGCATTTTCTACAACTAGAAATGATGCAGCAACGTTATAGGAATGTTTATAACTTTTATAAATGCAATATAAAATTTACTTAGAACATGTTAGTAAAACCATGTTCTCCCCGTGCTCGTGTGGGTTTCCTCCAGGTACTCCGGTTTCTTCCCACAGTCAAAAAACATGCACAGTAGGCTAACTGGCTTTTCCAAATCACCCCTAGGTGTGAATGTGAGAGTGAATGGTTGTGTGTGTTGGCCCTGCGATGGCCTGGTGAGCTGTCCAGGGTGTACCAGGCCCTCTCCGAGAGTCAGCTGAGATGGGCACCAGCCTGCCCACGACCCTAATTAGGATGAAGCTGCTTAGAAAATGAATCAATGAAAAACTGTACAGTTCATTAAACATTCGTCTAACCTAAAGGAAACATGTTGTTTATTTTTAGTTGAATCAACCATTCCACATCCTGACATCTCATTCAGAATTATAGCCTAAAAATTGTAAAAAATGAGCATTGTCTATATATCATTCTTTGCCCCAGAGAAAATGACTATTACATCTGACAGGTTACCTTCAAAAGCCTGGCATAGCACAAGCATTAAAGATATCTCATGCAGGATTACAATTGGGAAGCATGGTGGCATAGTTGTTAGCATGTACAAGCTCACAGCAAGAAGGTCCTGGGTTTGAGTCCTGAGATCGACGAAGGTGTTTGTTTGGAGTTTCTCCCTTGTTTGCAGGGGTTTCCTCTGGGTACTCCAGTTTCCTTCTACAGTCCCATGACATGCGCATTATGCTAATTGGCTGTACGAACTTGGCCCTAGGTGTGAGTGTTGGCCTTGTAATGGTCTGGCGAGCAGTTCGGCGTGTACCTTGCTTTCGCGCAGTGTCAGATGAGATAGGGTCCAGCCTCCCCACGATTCAAATAGGATTATGCATTCAGCAAGTGAGTGAGTGAGTGATTGAGTGAGTGAATAACATGATCCTTTCAAGGGTATCACATGGAGCAGTAATGGATCAGGTTGGAGGGTAGTTTGGGCACCTTGTCCAAACTGTATATCCACTATGAGAAACCATAGAGTTTCTTTTACTTCCCAGCATATATAAGGCCTGTGTTTAAGTGTTTAAACAGACTGCTACCCTATCTTTTGCCAAGATGAACGCTGCTTATAATCCACACTGACAGTGGCTTAGTTTCCAATGAGGTTTTGTGAAGGATCACCAAAAAAGGGCATTCATGCAAGCCAGTCTGGCTTCTTCCTGCATTTCTCAAAAAGTTGCATGTCTTGGTTTTTGATTTTTTTTTTTTAACTTTCTTTTTTTAGTGCCAACTTGAGAGATTGTTCCTTTAATTGTTCTAAAAAATCCTGGTGTGCTTTACTCAGGCAAGAAGAGGTAATATTTAAAAGCCGTGGAGTGGTCAGTGAACAAACTTGGACTGCTCTGCACAATTCAGCAAATAGTGATGTGCAATTCACAAGAGACGTTGTTCTTTTAGCAGCTTTTTAAGAAGTGTGTCAGGCTTTACCTAATGAAACTTGTGACAGATGTACATAATGTTTTGTATTTTAATTATGTCTATTTGAAATATGTTGAACTTGACCTGTTAATATTTCTATCTAGAAAATTCACTTGTACTGTTAAAAAGATTAAATTATTCATTCATTCATTTATTTTCTAAGCCGCTTAATCCGAATTAGTGTCGCGGAGAAGCTGGCACCCACTTCAGCCAACTCTGGGCAAGGGCGGGGTACACCCTGGACAGCTCGACAGGCCATCGCAGGGCCAAGATTAAATTCTTAATTGTGAAAAGTAGATGTGATGAGAGTCTTCTTCCAGGCAGCATGGTGGTGGAGTGGTTAGCACATCCACCTTAAAGCAAGAAGGTCCTGGGTTACTGCCAGGCTTGGTGAGGGCTTTTCTGTGTGGAGTTTGCATGTTTTACTTTGGTTTCCTCCACATACTTTGGTTTCCTCCCACAGTCCAAAAACACGCACATTAGGCTAATTGGCTGTTCCAGTTTGCCCCAAGGTATGAGTGTGAGTGTAAATGGTTTTGTGTGTTGGCCCTGTGATGGACTGGCGAGCTGTTCAGGGTGTACCCTGCTTTCGCCCAGAGATGTATTCACGTACCCAGTTTGGTATTCAAGGTGTTATATATCAGAATATATTCTTTAATTTTCTATGTTGGAGGTTAAGGGTCAAGGTCAAGATTACAAGGACATAAAACAAGTACGCGACACTCCACCATCCCCAGATGTATGCAAACACCAAGTTTGGTTTTCATAAGTGTTGTACTTCAGGAGATATGATCCAGAAAAAACATGATGATGGAAGGACAACTTATGGCAAAGGCAAAAAAAAAATGGTGAAAACCGTGTGTTTATGCCCAGCTCAAACAGCCCAGAGGGAAAACTTAAACATGCAAGAACCTCGTTATTTGACACACTGGAGTCGTCTTACATGGCTATTCAACACTGTAACAACATTTATGGGTCAAAAAGGGTTAAAAAGCATAATGTGTCCCCTTTAACAAATCGGGCAGTGTTAGGTATCATATGCATATATCGTGTTAAACTGTATTTTTGGCTGTGAACAGCAGGGTATAGATCTATATCAGTTTAATTAGGATAGACCCAGACACTGTATTACGTCTGTCTGCTGTATAACAGCTCAGTCATGCGAAACAATCGCAGTGACACATAAAACCATCATTGGGCCAAGTAAAACACAATACAGTTGGCACTTCTCTTGGGACATCTGCACAGCCATGCAGGAAAGACTGGTAACATTATTTTGCTGCACTAGATTCAGCTCTCTGGAGACATTCCCTTTTCTCTTCATCTTAAAAATCTCATTAATACACAAATTTTGTGAACTTGGCAACAAGATTTCATCTGCCATCTGTAATTGTGAATGCTCTTTCAAGTTTTGTATCTTAGGTCACTGTCCGATGCTTGGTTGCAATTTGAGTGATCACCGAAAATAATGGTAAGATTTAAATCAGAATATTATGTTGATAACCCCTACAGGCCATGATTTTATAAGCATAAACACTTTTTTAATGCCTCTGTGCAATATCTGCCAAGTTTTGTGTGTCAGGTCATATGAGCAGGCTGTCCTCCCAACCTCTGAAGATTTGCAAGTGATTTGTCAGGATCTGGTGTCTCATGGCCAATATTAGGTACTTGGAAATCAGTGCATTTGTGCTTTATACCCAATCTGAAAGTTTTGGATCCTGAATACATACCTTACAGGTTGCCATAGATTAGCAGAATCCTTATATAGAATTTTAGGACACCTCATGCCTCCGCAAGCCCTTTTTTCTTTTTTCCGGAATCTGCCATGTAGACGCAATTTTTCTCTCTTAATAATATTGATTTTGTAAGGAGCACCTGAAGGTTGAGAAGGTACTCTTGCATTCCTTCACAATACTTTTGCAGTTCTCATGCTGTAGTTTTCGAGTCTTAACATGCGTCACGGCACAGCATGCATCATCTCATTTAATTTTACTTTGATCTTGGCGTCAAATATTCAGATATAATTTTGCAGATTTGCATTACAAAAAAGGCTCTGAAAATGATACCTTTAAAGTCAGATGTCTCCACTCATATGCATCCAATTTTAACAAATGAGGCACCATTTTTATGATTTTTGCAAGCTCTTCCTTATCATGAAACAAATGCAATTTCACATACTTGGAAAAAAAGTGAACCTAGAAATTTAGGAGGAACCTCGGATTTAGGTGGAACAATGTGGTTTTCGTCCCGGTCGCAGCACTCTTGACCAGCTTTACACACTCTACAGGATTCTGGAGGGGGCATGGGAGTTTGCCCAACCTGTCCACATGTGCTTTGTGGACTTGGAGAAGATGTTGTCCTTTTGGCTTCATCAGGCCAGGAACTTCAGGTCTCACTGGAGCAATTCACAGCCAAGTGTGAAGCGACTGGAATGGGAATTCCGGTATCTCCGGTATCGGAATTCAAGTATCTCGGGGTCTTGTTCTTGAGTGAGGAAGGATGGAATGGGAGACCGACAGGCGGATCAGTGCAGCCTCTGCTGTAAAGCGGAACTCGTATTCGAGAGAACTCGTAACTCCGTCGTGGTCAAGAGGGAGCTGAGCGGGAAAGCAAAGCTCTTAATTTACCAGTCAATCTACGTTCCAGCCCTCACCTATGGTCACGAGCTTTGGGTAGTGACCGAAAGAACAAGATCGCGGATACAGGCGGCTGAAATGAGCTTCCTTCGGAGGGTGGCGAGCTCGGAGTAGAACCGCTGCTCCTCCGCGTTGAGAGTAGCTAGTTGAGGTGGCTCGGGCATCTGATTAGAATGCCTCCCAAACGCCTCCCTGTTGTGGTGTTTTGGGCATGTCCAACCGGGAAGAGCCCCTGGGGTCGACCCCGAACACGCTGGAGGAACTATGTCACTTGGTGTCCCCCCAAGAAAGAGCTGGAGGAAGTGGCTGGGAAGAGGGGCATCTCGATCTCACTGCTTAGGCTGCTGCCCCGCAACCTGACCCCGGATCAAGCGGAAGAAGATGTAGATGATGAGGATGAAAAAAGTGATGTCACGGTGGCCTAGTGACGTAGGTTAGCACCTCCACATCACAGTAAGATGGTCCTGGGTATGAGTCGTGGGCGTGGGTGTTTTTGTGTGGAGTTTGCAGGTTCTCCCTGTGCTTGTGTGGGTTCCCTCTGGGTACTCTGGTTTTCTCCTACAGTCCAAAGACTTGCTCAGTAGGCTAATTGGGTGTTCCAAATTGCCCCTAGTTGAGAGTGTAAATGGTTAGGTGTGTGTTGGTCTAGCTAGCTGTTCAGGGTGTACCCCGCCTTCGCCTGGTGTCGGCTGAGATAGACTCCAACCTACCCGCGACCCTAGTAGGAGTAAGCGGTTCGGCTAATGAGTGAGTGAGTGAAAAAACTGTCCCAGTACTGAAACATAGTAAGACTGCAGCATGTCAGTTTTGGCCCAGTGAAGAGAGCCAGTGCTTCAGTGGACCCAGACCTCAGCCTTGTGCCAACATTCAGCAGAAATCAGCTCCACTGTGCTGCTGTGTGTACCAGATGATAACTCCCACAAACTGCAGCGTGTTATCAGAAAAATAATACCAAACAATATGTAATGTACCATAAATAAGTCGTGTTTCCGAGTTGGTTGGTTGGTAGGCGTGATTCATTTCAGACGTGTCGTAAACGCTGTTGCTAGGACACGTTTAAGGGGCGGAGCGTAATCACAGCGCGTCTCTTCCACAACACTGTCGGCTTGAGAGGAGAGAGCAGCCTGAACGGGAACCTCGGTGCTCTGTAGGCGAAGGTTCAGCCAGATTTACACTCAGCGACAGGTAAGTTCTGGAGCATTGCGTTAGCTGGGGCTTGTTTTGAACGACATGACAGTTTTGACACACCGGGTACAAGTTTTTTCGTGCATCCGTTATGTCGCGCGCTGTAGCGAGGGCGTGCGATTGGCTGCTCTGCATGTGATGCTGTCAACTTGTTTGTTTGTTGGTGTTGTTTTCTGATCTGCACATTGAAGTATTTTTCAGTTTTGTAATTTAATTAGGTGACTCAGATCTGGCTCAGGCATTTCTGTCTGGAGTTTGCTTATTCCCCCTCCCCCTGCTTGCGAGGGTTTCCTCCGGGTACTCCGGTTTCCTCCTGCAGTCCAAGTACATGCGCATTAGGCGAATTAGCTGTTCCAGATTGCTCCTAGGTGTGGATGTAAGTGTGAAAGGTTGTGTGGGTTGCCCTGCGATGGTACGGCGAGCTGTTACGGTTGTACCCCGCCTTCGCCCAGTGTCGGCTGAGATAGGCGCCAGCCGTCCCGCAGCCCAAGTAGAGTTAAGCGTTTCGGCAAATGAGTGGGTGATGAGTAAGTGATTGCTTTATGAAATGCTGGTGAACAAGTCTGTGCTCCTACGCTTATATCCCCGTACATAGTGTTTTGAAAATTTCATCTTGTATAATGACAATTTTGTGCCACTATAGTCACCATTTTGTACACTTCAGTATTATAAAATGTAATTAATAATATTTTATTTGATCTAGTTCTTCCTGGCAAGCTGATTAGGGTGTACCCCACCTTTTGCCCAGAGTCAGGTCAATTCAACTTCATAACACTGTGTCTAGGGGTGGCACAGTGTGTCTGTTGCCTCACATCAAGAAGGTTCTTGGTTCGAGTCCCTGACTTGGTTTGGGTGTTTTTGTGTGGGGTTTGCATGGTCTCCCCGTGCTTGCGTGGGTTTCCTCTCACAGTTTATAGATATGCGCGTTAGGCTAAGTGGCCGTTCCGGATTGCCCCTAGGTGTGAGTGCGAGTGTGAATATTTGTATGTGTGTTGCCCCGTGATCGACTGGCGAGCAGTTCAGGGTGTGCCCCGCCTTCACCCAGAGTTGGCTGAGATGTTTGGCAAATGAATGAACAAACACTGTTTCTAACTAAAAATAAATGCAGAAAAAAACAGAGGTTTGCGGTTTTTTGGTTTTTTTTTTTGTTAATCTCTGATTTTAGTGGTGCATTTCACATTCCACATTTTTCTCCGTTAGTTCTCAAACAGCATTTATATATAACATATTTGTGCTGAATGAATAACTTTCATATGTGTCTTTAATTGCGCATCTGTCTAATCACTCCTGCAGTACTGGGTGATTTTGTTTATTTGCTTTTAGCAGGACTTACTGTAGGTATCCATTTCAATCTCAGAATTAAGCTGTGCAACATGTTATCTGAACCCACAGTCTTTTGTTCCACAAATATTTCTTTCTGGCTCTAGTAAATTGGGGAGTCAGTCTCGTGGTAAGTTTATTTATTTAATCTGTGCAAAGGGTCCCTACTTTTGGCCAGGCATGGAGGACTGGAGTCCAGCCTAGGGAGGAGGTGTGATTTCCCTGCATCTCATAGTGAGTGCACTTTAAAACGCTACTATGAGACAATTTTTCCACTGATCTTACTATTATACCTCTCTGTATCTCTCTTTTTTTTCTTTACCAAATTGTATCCTTGAATTGGAGCCTACTATTTAGAGAGAATTATTTGGACTGCTATCTTTCAAGTACCATTCTCTGGTCCTGTCTAGTTAGAGTGCTCTGTCCTGTGTATAGTATATTTTGCACTCGTCTTTATGCACTGCACTTTATGCAGTCCTCTGTATCGGTGATCCTAACCAAAGCTCATTTCATTCCGATATATACAGAGATCTACCGTAGTGTATAAAGGAATAACAGTTAAACCCCACGTGACTTGAGCTGAATTCTGATTCTCGACTGGATTTTGGGACCCTTGATCTGTGGTCTTTACTTCCTGAGACTTTCAGTAGCATCATCTGTGCTGTATATTCTGGCTGGATTTCCCCTGCTTGTTCTTTTTCTAAAATATTTGCGGTGTGCAGTTGCAAGTCACTAACATTCTTGTATTGTTTCATCTGTTTTCTGTTGTGGGATTGTGGAAAGGCCGAGGCTGGAGGATAGACTGGTTTGCTCTGTTAAGTGAATTTTCTGTGCTGATTAGTGCGCAGTAAAGAGACTTGTGGATTTTAATAACACCATTGACCATCCCATAACATGCCATCATGGTACACAAATACCCAGAAGCCTTTTGGCAAACCAAAATAATTGAGTATACTATCTTGATACCATCCATGTGAATCATGGCAAAGTTCACTAGTTAATTTAACAGAAATGTGATTGTTCAGGCTTGTGTATTAATCCAGATTTAACGTTTAAGTAGCACTGCAGGTTCTTGAACAGTGAGCCAGGACAGTAATTTGCCACAAAACTGGATCTGATAACCGTGTGGTGTTTGGAAAATATGAGGGGAATGTCCTTGCCTTATAAGGAACAGATTGAACCTGGTGACAGACGATTGAAATAGCCTCTGGAATGCGCAACTGCACCATTTTCTTTCTCTCTCCCTCACTTTTTTTTTTTTTTTTTTTTTTAACCTCCCACTTTTTCTCAGTCTCTCTCCAACTCTCTTCTTTGCTCTTTTCTTTTGCTTTAATGTGAGGGCATGTGGAGCCCAGAGGGATCTGGTGGTAAGTCTGCACATTGATAACGAGGCTTTGCCATAGGCCTGGCTGAGGCAGGATGTAGAGAACACTACCCTGCATTTCCGGAGTCGAGATCCTTCAGGCCCAGCCTGGAAAACACAATACAGCATAGAGGCTGATCTAGGAACAGAGTTACCTGTTGAAGATGTTAAATTGATCCAATTAAAAGATGACACCAGCTTAAACTATTAATTTCAACCCGAGAACCAACATATCACTGGGTTAAAGTATTTTTTGAGCTGTTGTCTGCTTCATTTTTGCTCGAATCTCAAAATATGCAATTATGCTATCTGTAGAAGACTGTGTAATTAGAGAGTTTGTATCTGAACCCTTCTCATTAAATGTTGGCAAAACCCTTTTCGTAATTTCAGGTTATCGCGCAAAAGTGGAATTGCTTTGCTTTGAAAAGGGCATGCATCTGTCTGGATATAAGAAGTATTTTAATGCAAAAAAAAAAAAAAAGGTATGTGAGAATCCTTGTAAAATAATACAGAGAAAATGTTGACCTTGGATAAGCATTGCGAAAGTTCAATTAGCTTTCTGTTCAAGTGATTAACACTGGAGAAGAAAGCTCAAGGGAGGCACTCCAGCCATTCCGACCACATCATGTTCTGCACCCGCCGTTCTCAGCTTTTAATCTGATACCCTGGACTTGGTGAGTGGATTGAGCCAGGTCCTGCAGATCCACTTGTGTAACCCAGTGCATTTTTTGCACTTTTAATGATCTCTTCAACTCTTTACTGGTTCTAACGATCGAGTGTTTGTGAGGAAGGGAGGGCACCAATCTAGGACATTCCTCATTTGTGAGATCAGAGCTGTCTGAAACCTTACCTCATGTTTATTTAGGTCCCTGCAAATATGCCATAAGTGCCTTGCAGATGTTTTGATTGCATTATACTGTATAAATCTGAAATTCCTCTTTGGCCCTCCCATTTTCTACCAGTCCTTCAGTGGAAAGTGTTTTTATTTTTTTATTTTTTTTTTACTGGTAATTTGACGTTGTGGTCTGGTCTTCTGTATGGTTGCAGTTTTCAGCAGAAAAACGTGGGATTCTGGAACAGAAACGGTGAGTTGGATCGAGACTATGTAACTCCTAAGTAGGGAGACTTGAAGTAAGCCAGAAATGCTGATGTGCAAGGATTTCTTTCGGATGATGGATAATGCTGACAGATGAGTTCTTTTTGCTCCACTGCCCGAGGGTGCAGCCATGTTAGATTTAGAAATAAATCCCCTCTGTAGAGGGCGCATGATTGGAGCTTTAGCTCAAACATAATTGGTTATCCTGGTCATGTGACCAGTGGTGTATTTTATAGCACAGAGTTCATACTGCACTAAAATCTTTTTACTCACTGTTCATGAATTTCACAGTGCAGTTAAATCTCCAGAAGGTCCTGGGTTTGAGTCCCAGCCTCGGGCGTTTCTGTGTGGAGGTTGCATGTTCTCCCCATGCTTGCGTGGGTTTCCTCCGGGTACTCCGGTTTCTTCCCACAGTCCAAAGACATGAACATTATGCTAATTGGCTGTTTCAAATTGCCCCTAGGTGTGAGTGTGTGTGTGTGTGCGCGCGCTGGGCCTGTGATGGTCTGGCAAGATGTTCAGGGTGTACCCTGTATTCCTCCAGTGTCGGCTGAGATAGGCACCAGCAACCTCGGCAAATGAGTAAGTGATTTGAAGCTCCAATTTGATATGAATCTCTCCTTATCTGAATAAACGATTACAGGAAATGTCTGAGCAAGTCCATTGTGTTTTCTTTTCCAGCCTCTTCCCAATGGGGACCTCTGCAATTCAGACCTAAACTAATCGGATATCTAATCAAGGCATGGTAACATTCTCACGCTGAAGTAAAATTTGAAGTCCCCATTTGACAACTGGTATTTGGGGTATTTTAGGATATATATAAACCAGCCATTTTAAAGGAACACTGTTACCACTGCTCATTCATGAATTTAACAAACAACCCAATCATGTGAAAGATCAATTGTAAAAACTTAGATAAACACAGGTCGAGAGCTTCATTTAATGTTCATAACAAACATCAGAATGAGAAAAAATGTGATTTCTGTTCTTGTGGTATGTTTGTTGGTGCCAGAAGAGCATGAGAATTTCGGATACTGTTGATCCCCTGGGAATTTCACCCACAGTTTCACACATTGTGCAGTCTAGGGTTTACACAGAATAATAATTACATCAAGGATTAGCGGTATGGAAGGTCATAATAAAATTTTTGTGATTGTATGTACATATATGTATGTGTAGGCTTATGATTCTGGACTTGATGCAACATGGCGGTGGTGCAGATTCATTTTTTTTTTTCAATCAGCGTTAGAAATATACACCAATAAGAGGCAAAGACAACATTGGGAGCACAAAGTGGGTGGGCCAAGTGACTGGTGAACCACACCTTTGTTTAGATATTGATTTGAATGTATTTGGCATGAATAAGCATAGTTTGTGGTTTGTGCCCATTTGTGTTTCCTTTCGGTTTTCCGGTCACCTCCCACATCCCATAAATCTGCTGATAGGGGAATTGGCACACAACTGCCTCTAGGTTTGAATCAGTATGTGAATGAGAATTGGAATACACCCTAGAAGCATGCTGTGTTCACAGGATAGGCTCTGGATCTACAATGACCCATGATCAGGATAAAGAGCTAACTGAAATAAAGGAATGAATGAATGAATTTTTTTTCTTATTAGTTAATAAGAATAAATGCTGTGAAATCAACAAAATCCTGTTGATTATTTATTTCTTTGTGCAATGGAGTGGTTATTTAAGTGAAATGAAGTTTATTTTACTGCAATAAAAATGTTATTTTAAAGATCGTGTCAAATAATGTGAATTAATGTTGCCTGCATGATGGACCCATATTACCAGAGCTCATGGAACGTGGCTTGGATTGTTCTCCCGTGTCCTGTCTGGTGTCAGCACATGCCCACCACAGGAAACACAATTAGGCTGCTGCTTCCCTAAGTTGATGCTGATTGGCTGTTAGGTATCTCTAGCTTGCATGATGATGGGCAGCAATACGAAAAGCAGATGTGTTAATAATAACAAAACTGAAACCCAAAAAATAGAGGCTCATACACCACCACTCAGCTTCGCACAGAAAAAAACACAATCTCACTCAGGTTGGCAGAGACTTGCCGGTAAATAAATGTTTGTGGGGCAAACACTGAAATCATAAGCTTGACAGAACATGAACTTGTTAAACAGATACTTAAACTAGCAGGACAGGTGAAACAAATGAAAGTGGAAATCGGCCAGGCTCAGACACCTATCCAGAGACATCAATTGGTAGCTTTGTTTTTAGCCAGTGCCTAAATCTATATATTACTTTTTGTTGTTGGGGACATAGGGTCGGGACAAGACTCCAGTCATTTCAGACCACAGCACTGCAGGTTTACTGCCCGATTGCCATGACTGAAAAGACCCATCACCTAATTTCCAAGGTATTATAAGCTGAATTGGGTGTGCCATAGAGAGGCAGCACAAATCTCTCCAGTGATGTGGTGCACCTGGAGGGGAGTCTGATTCTGTTGCTTTTCATTGAGTGTTAAATGTGTTTTGACACCTACTGTGTATATAAAAAAATATATATATAAGCTTTACTTTTTAGTCTTCTAAGCGCACAATAAACTTGGCAGTTTGTATTAGTTTATTAAGACTCATAGCAGTGCTGTAATTCATCACTTTGCATTTCCCTGCACGGTATCAGACAGCTGGCACAGATTCAGTGGCAAAAATGGGTTCCCTGTGAGTGGCGTTTAATTAAGAATGCTCTTCTGGGAGAGAGGCTGGCATCTGAGAGCCTCTTACCTCATAAGAAACGTGCTAGAAACAGCTGTGTTCCAATCAGTTGAACTGTTATTAAACAACGCAGGTCTGGATTTCAGGGGCAGTGGTGTCTCAGTGGTTAAGGCTCTGGATTACTGATCAGAAGGTTGGTGGTTCAAGCTCCAGTGCCACCAAGCTGCCACTGTTGGGTCCTTGAGCAAGGCCCTTAACCCCCAGTTGCTCAGTTGTATAAAAATGATGAATGTAAGTCACTCTGGATAAGGGTGTCTGCCAAATGCTGTAAATGTAAATAGATTTCTTAAAAGGAATTTTATTTGCGCTTGGATGCAGTGCAACTGTAGGGTGACTCAGTGAGTGGACCCTCAACACGTCCCAGACATGGCCACTGTGATGCATTCAAAGAGTTATTTGGGGTATTTATGTGCTACTTATACCATCAGTCAGCAAAGATATTCATAGTGGGAATGAATCGGCTTCTCAGCCGTCCTTAAGCTGACAGAATGGGGATAATCACACAGTCAGTCCTTACAGTGGGTTATAAGATTACATCACAGGCGTGTAGAAGAGAGAACCATGTTAACAGAGGACACAGTGACACATGGGTAATGGGTTACAATGGTCTCCATCTGTTTATCTTAAGTTTAGTGGGGAAAAGATACCCCAGACATGACATGCTGTGTGTGTGTGTGTGTGTGTGTATGTGTGTGTGTGTAGGGGGGGGCTAGATCGCACAGCCTGCCCTCATTAAGGTCTGATTTAATGAATATAGCAGTACTATGGGGAACAATGAACTCTTGTTACAACAGTTGTGTGTGTGTGTGTGTTTGAGAGACCTAGTGAGCCTATGAATGCAGAGCTTCTCAAGACTATGACAGACATCTGAGAGACCACATTGGGTAATAATATCCTTACATTAGTTCAGGTTCAACTTAATAATCAGTAATAGCATCCCAGCTGCCCAGACCTGCCTGAACTGTAACAGTCACTCAGTCAAGCTCTTTACTGTTACGGCCACACACAGTACTCTGCGCCTTAGTGTATTTATGTGGCACAGGTGGATAGCTGGAAATAAGAGTTTTTCTAGTGTTCATTGTACTGTAGAGCCTACCTCATTTGTTGTCTTCAAGTCAGATAATCACCCAAGGCTCAATGTGGTGTGTTGTAAAAGAAAAAAAGCATTAATCCTTATGTCAGGGGTCATCAGATGATTGAGAAGCAGCAAACTATTTCAGCAGACTGAACTGAGCACTCGAAACATATGGACAGTGTATGAAAAGTGGCTGTAGTATTATATAGCCTGCAGCTTTTGGAGCTGATCCTCTGTTACTGTTTGTTGTGGCCAATCACATACATTGAGTCAGTTGTTTACCTCAAGGCAGCACACGAAGAAAGGAAAGAGTTTCACAGAATTTTTTTTTTTCATCTCATTTCATTCCTTTCTGGTCTGATTAGTGGAAAGAGAACTTTTTAAAGGAAACTATGAACATTGAATGTTCAAAGATAAATAGACAGAGAAGTGAGTGTTTATTCATTGCTTCAGGTAAAACAGGGGACACGTTGGGTCAGTGCTTAGCACTGTTGCCTCACAGCCAGGTTCAAAATCTTGGCCAGGGCCCTTTCTGTTTGGACTTTGCATTTTTTTTCTCATGGGTTTCCTCCAGGCACTTCAGTTTCCTCCCACAGTCCAAAGACAATCACTTTAGGTCAGTTGGCTACTCTGTATTGTGGATGCTTGTTTGTGTAATAGACTGCACTAACTCCTGCAATAGACTGTTCTAATTTGTTCCAGTTGTACCCTCTCCTAAAGTCACCTGGAATCAGCTCCAGTTTTCCTGTGACCCTGACAGATGAAGGGAATTATATAATGGATGGATGGAAGTTGAAAGCAAAAAATCTAATGTCTTCACAGTTTGTGCCATGAGTCAAAATGTAGCGACATGAAGTGGCACTAAAGAACAAAATCTATCCACTTCAAATGATTTTATTTATAGCCATGAACAATAATTTTTGGTAAAGCAATAACATTTTAGCATTGTTCAGTTATGGTAGTTGCTAAACAGAGGATAAATGACTGGCAGGAATCATTGTGACTTTAGAGGGGCACTCTTAGTAGATTCACTAAAAATCTCGGATTACTACTAATCCTCACAAACTTCAATAAAGTAATAGGCAACATTAAGAAAATACATCTTTGATATAAATGTATTTTATTCTTAATATTCTCTGGATAAAGATTCCAAAGTTTAGAGGGCATGAAAAAATAAACATACGACCAGCTAAGCTGATCCATAGTAAGCCTGTCTTCAAGTCACCAGAAAGATTATTACAGGGACATCATAGAAATGTTTAATAAATGGCCTGACAGTATTTTTAGAAAAAGTAGCTGACTTCAACAAGATGAAGCAAGCCCCATTTCTCCTGAGCACTACCAACTGCATTCTTTCAGCAAGTTCCACTGAAACAGGATCAGAAATCCTTCTCTTATCTTACATATCTTTCTTTGGAGAAAAAAAACTTTTACTTATATTAAATTCTATTTACCATTATCTTTATTTGGCATACTAAAATGTGGTATTAATAATAAGTATATCTATCTAGTCCAAATATTTATCACAGTAACAATTACATCCAGTACCATATAAAAACACAAGGTTTTTTTAAGGTGTGCTAAGGACTAGTGGTTAGCACATCCACCTTACAGCAAGAAGGTCCTGGGTTCGAGTCCTGGGCTCGGATGGTTCTGTATGGAGCTTGCTTGTGTGTATTTCCTCCAGCTACTCCAGTTTCCTCCCGCATGCACATTAGGCTAAATGCCTGTTCAAACTTGACCCTAGGTGTGAGTGTGTATGTGAATGGTTTTGTGTGTTGCCCTGCAATTTCCCAGCGAGCTGTTCAGGGTGTACCCCGCCTCCGCCCAGTGTCAGCTGAGATAGAAACCAGCCTCCCCACGACCCCAGTAAGATTAAGCGGTACAGCAAATGAGTGAGCAAGTATTGTTGCAAATTTACCCTGCATTCATTTGTACACTAAAGTGGTGAAGTAAATGTGGGTGCTTATAATTTCGTATGCGAATTTGCAACTCCGGTATGCAAATCCAGCATTAAGCCACATTTGAATTTAACTTGCGGTCACCCTCACAAGTATTAATTCATTACACTTATCATTTACTCTGCTCGGCATTGTTCTGTTGTTCAAAATGCATTTTAGTATTGTAAAATTCAATTAAGGCTAAAACTGATTATGGATGTCTTCCTTATTGTTAGTACAGCACATAGCACTTTGTTTAGTCTGAATTAAATGTAGTGAGGAAAGGTTAGTGATCTGAAAATGCACACTATGGGAATTTATAAAAACGGTCTTGAATTAACTGTGTTAAAATCAAAGAATATCAATGCATATGAAATGAATGAGTACCTGTTGCTTTGTCACTGGCTAGTATGAACATGGAGTGATCCTTTCAAAGTATAATACAGTAGATTCTATACATTTTTTTTTCTTGTCAAGTCCTATCTGATCTCTAAAAACAGACAGACATTGCACACCCCCAAGCAATAAGGGTAGCAGTCACTACATGGCCACAAGAGACAAACCTGGAGTGACATCAGTGACTTGTCATTTGCTGGTGTGAGCGCAAGGTCAGTCTGTCTGTCAGAAAGAGAAAATGGAACTTCTGGGTGAGCTGGCTCAATGGTCAAGCAATTACATGAAAAAAAAAAACCCAATGAAAACCAGTATTTCAGATGACTGAAGTAATCCATCACAGGACTTTAATGCTCATCCAGTGTCTAGTACAAAGCATGTCGGTGGATTTAAGAGAAGGAGAGAGAGAGAGATGGACAAAAAAATAGAAGGGAAGTCAGAACAAAGCCCTGTGCTCTTCACATTGCCAGAAAGTTTCAGGATGTGGACAAATTCTGGATTTGTCAAAGCCTCTACATGGTATCAACCACATGTTAATGCCTATAGATTAATGGAAGAACAATATATATACACCGATAAGCCATCATTTCAAAAACATTATGAGCACTGATAGGTGAAGGGAATGACACTGATATCTCATTACACTGGCACCTGCCATGGAGTGGGGAGTATTAGGCAAAAGTAAACAGTCACCACTCAGGGGAGATGTGTTTGAAGCAGGACAAATGAGTATATGGATATAATATGGATCTAAGTGACTTTGACAAGAGACACATTGTGAGAGATAAACGACAGGTCTTGTGGGGTTTTTCTGGTATGCAGTGGTAAGTACCTACAAAAAGTGATCCAAAGGACAGCCAGTGAACTGGCAACTATGATGGGAGGGTGTTCGGGCACAGTGCAGTCCTGACCCATGGATCTCCCAGCCTGATGTAAATGATGGAAATATACACTGTTCTTTCCCTGACTCTCAGCAAAGGAAGCTTCGCCCAGTTTTATCCAGCCAAAGCTCATAATGTAGCATCACTGGAACATAAGATAATGGCAGTAAGTTATCATCTATCCTGTCTTGATTAATGAAATCAATTAATAAGCATTGCCTTTGGATTTAATGTTCACAGTGACTCAGATTTTAAGCTGCAAGCATTCTTAATATTGTTTTTGTTGACTTATATTGACTTGAAACCATCTACTAACATGTACTTCCTCCAACACACGTAACAGCTGCATATTTTTTTATTTTCTGCTCATGCGGCAATACCGGGCACTGTAACACGCTTAGAGAAAAGTTCTGTTTACCTTCTTATGAATACTTTACCCGCAATTGGCTAGTATTAGTTTGATTGACAGGAATGAGAGAATATGCCATGCTCCCCTCCTGGAGACACAGCAAATTATACTCCCACGTCTTATCTGTTGCTCCTCTCAGGTGCCCAGTCCACATTTTCTATCCACTGGTTTATATATATATATATGTATGTATGTATGTATATGTATATATATGAATATGTGTGTGTATATATGAATGTGTGTGTATATATATGTATATGTATATGTGTGTGTGTATATATATA
>JBCNYH010000024.1:14599998-14613391 GCA_039654325.1 Tandanus tandanus
ATATATGTGTGTATATGTATCGTGGGGAAAATAAGTATTTGGTACACCGCTGATTTTGCAAGTTTTCCCACTTACAAAGAGTGGAGAGGTCTGTTCTTTTCATCGTAGGTACACTTCAACTGTGAGAGACAGAATCTAAAAAAAAAAATCCAGAAAACCACATTGTATGATTTTTAAATAATTTATTTTCATTTTATTGCATGAAATAATTATTTGATACAATAGAAAAATAAAACTTAATATTTGGTACAGAAACCTTTGTTTACAATTACAGGGGTCAGATGTTACCTGTAGTTCTTGACCAGGTTTGCACACACTGCAGCAGGGATTTTGGCCCACTCCTTCATACAGATCTTCTCCAGATCTTTCAGGTTTCGGAGCCGTTGCTGGGCAACACCGAGTTTTAGCTCCCTCCAAAGATTTTCTATTGGGTTCAGGTTTGGAGACTGGCTAGGCCACTCCAGGACCTTGAAATGCTTCTTACGGAGCGTCTCCTTAGTTGCCCTGGCTGTGTGTTTCAGTTCACTGTCATGCTGGAAGACCCAGCCACAACCCATCTTCAATGCTCTTACTAAGGGAAGGAGGTTGTCGCCCAAAATCTCGCGATACATGGCCCCATCCATCCTCTCCTCAATACGGTGCAGTTGTCCTGTCCTCTTTGCAGAAAAGCACCCCCAAAGCATGATGTTTCCACCCCCATGCTTTACAGTTGGGATGGTGTTCTTGGGATTGTTGTCATCCTTCTTCTTCCTCCAAACACGGTGAGTGGAGTTTATACCAAAAAGTTCTATTTTGGTCTCATCTGACCACATGAACTTTTCCCGTGCCTCCTCTGGATCTTCCAGATGGTCATTGGCAAACTTCAGACGGACCTGGACATGTGCAGGCTTAAGCAGGGGGACCTTGCGTCCACTGCAGGATTTTAATCCACGATGGCGTAGTGTGTTACTAATGGTAACCTTTGAGACTGTGGTCCCAGCTCTCTTCAGGTCATTAACCAGGTCCTCCCGTGAAGTTCTGGGCTGATCTGGGCTCCCTCACCTTTCTCATGATTATTGTTACTCCACGAGGCAAGATCTTGCATGGAGCCCCAGTCCGAGGAAGATTGACAGTCATCTTGTGTTTCTTACATTCTCTAACAATTGCGCCAACAGTTGTTGGCTTCTCATTAACAATTATACAATTGTTCTCAATAATACAATTTTGTCCCTGGTGTCCTTAGACAGCTCTTTGGTCTTGCCCATGGTGGAGAGTTTGGAGTCTGATTGATTGAGTGTGTGGACAGGTGTCTTTTATACTGGTAACGGGTTCAAAAAGGTGCAATTAATACCTGTCAAAAAATAATGCTGTCTCTCACAGTTGAAGTGTACCTACGATGAAAATGACAGACCTGTCCATTTCGTTCGTAGGCAAGTGCTTGTATGTAAAATCACTGCTGTAGACCACTAAAAAAAACCCTTAAACGCTGATCACTGACACTGCTATTCAGAAACATTCTGGGAATTTCAGAGGTATGAACTTTATGTAAGTTATTTGCCTAATCTGAAGGACTACTCAGGTAAGCCAAAAACAAATATCAGTAACATTCCCGGAATAAATAATGACTTTTGTACCTAAGTCGTTGACACTGAATACAGCCGTGAATACTTTATTGCGTGCTCTGATAATCAGTCTCAGATTTTCCATGACTGTTGCTGTAAGGTTTTGATATATTTTGATTAATTGCAGCATTCAAATTGATAAATTACACCACTCCAACAAGCATTCATCACTTTGGTCAAAATAATGCAGGATGCTTCTTAATCGTGTCACATCAAAGGTTCACCAGTGAGTTTTTAAAATATTGCATGCAATAAGACAGGCTCACCATGAAAGAGTATAATTGCAGTGTAGCATTTTGTCTGTAGCAGCCTCACATTGACTGGCACCTACATAAACAGACCCACCAACCTGCTGACAATAGCAGTCCACATACATATTGAAAAAGAAGTGTCTACACAAGTGCAATGGGAGGAGAGAGAGAGAGAGAGAGAGAGAGAGAGAGAGAGAGGCACAGGAAAGGGTTCTACACAGGAATGTTTGGTCTGAATATCCTTTGCAGTTGATGCGCGCGCACACACATTTCCCGCAGAGGATTTGCAAGCATTCCTGAACTTGGGAAAGTTTTACCTACATTGTGTACATTCCTCAGAGACTTGATTTATATGAGGCACGTTAGCTTTGTTTGTTTTAGACTAAAGAGTATAAACTAGAATGCGTATTTTGTGGTCCATGCTTCAAAGTGCAAGGACACTTAAAAGCGTCTCTCTGGCCAAACTCCCAGCTGCTGTCATCAGTCTGGCTCATCACTGACAGAAGGTCATTCCTGACCCATGAATCTCCCAGTGTGATGTAAATGATGGAACGCTAACTCACCAAAGCTCACAAAGTAGCATAACTGGAACATACAAGGCAATAGGTTATGTCATATGTTCTATGTTGATGAATGAAAGCCATTAATAAGCATTGCCTTCAGATTTAACATTCACATTGTCTCAGATTTTAAAATGTATACATGCATATTATTGTTTTTTTAATTAATTGGTTTATTCCTGAAATCGAGTTAAGATGGAGTGTGTTAATATTCCTTACATTATCTACTTGACGGGTTAGATGCCTTGCACCTTAGCCGTGGATGTAGAGGAAGAGGAAAGCACTTTTCATTCATTCCTTTTGTCCAAATACTTTTTCCAGGTGGTCCAGGGAATTAAATCGATGACCTTTTAGTCCCAAACTTGCTGCTCTAGCCTCCATCCCCTCCTCTTTGACAGTAGTAAGACTAAATGAATAGAGTAAATGTGACCCATCACAGCAAAGTGAGTATTAAGTCGGAAATTATTAAATACTTTGTTGAACTTTGAACGCCATTTTCTCCAAAGTCGCATGCTTTTAAAAGCCTAAAAATTCCTGGCAGGTTTTGGTTAGTTAAGTCAGAAAATTTGGTATCATTTTACAACTTCGGATATCAGCTGCAAAATACCAAATAACTCAAAATTAATCATTTCTGACTTAATACTCACTTTGCTGTGATGGGTCACTAATTAAGTCTTCTGTTAGCAGAATAAACTTCTCTTTAGAGTAAATCTCACCATTTAAACACTTTTTTAAAAAAGCAGTTTATGTGGAGTGTTTTGCGTACAGACCCACACATATTACAACGTACAAGCCCAGTTCCCCTGTGTAAAATGTAAATAAAAACAGAATGATTTGTAGATCTCATTAACCCGGATTTTATTCAAAGTGGAATATACTTTTAACATTTGATATGTTTTTTTGAGATATTTTATTATTTCATGAAAAATATTAGATCATATTGAATTTGATGGAAACAACAGCTTTGAAAAAAGTTGGGAAAAGGCAACAATAGATTAAAAAAGTAAATAGTACTAATAAGAAACAGCTGGATGAATATTTTGGAGCTAATTTGGTTAATTGGCAACAGGTCAGTAACAATGGGTGTAAAAGAGCATGTGGGGAAAGGTTTACCAATTTGCAAAAAAAAAAAAAAACCCCTGCATCCTCAAACTGCGGAACAGTTTCAGTATACATGTTCCTCATTGTAAAATTGTGAAGACTTTGAATGTCATCGTCTATAGTACATAATATCATCAAAATATGCAGAGAATTTGGAGAAATCTCTGTGCAAAGGAACAAGGTCAGAGATGAGTATTGCATCCCTGTGATCTCCAGGCCCTTAGACAACAGGCATGATTCAGTCCTTGAAATTACTGCATGGGCTCAGGAACACTTCCAGAAATCATTGTCTATTATTGGAAAACCGTTTCAGAATTAGAGTTTTCATGCAAACTACTGCAGCCAGAACTACTGTCTAGGTCATGTTGTATCTTACTTTTGCATTAAGATGGATGTCGTTTTGGTACTCAGAACGTTAGCATTCAGATCACAATTGTTATACTGTAATATCAATCACAATATTGATATACGTATGTCATCATGTTCCATAATCTGTTTCTTAGTTGTGTAATTTCTCATCAGAGATTTGTAAATGAAGCATGTATGCTACAAAGTGCCTTCCACACTGCTGTTAAATGCTTCATATAGGACATGACAAGCTTTCACACTGTGTGATCTCCACTGAGTTCCTAAATCACTTCACAATCACTTCACAGTTCTTGCTGTCTTTCTCAGCATGCTTCAGGACCATTTATACATGGTGTAGCTAAAGAATGTCTGTCAACAAGAGGCACGTTTTACAAGACATGTCACAAACTTCTCAGGTTTATGTCGACCATGGTTTTATGTGGCATGAAATGTTCCAGCAGCGTAGGTCGTATATGGCACGTGACGCGGAGCCATGCTCTGGCTTATGTTAATCACCACAGGAAAATTGATTGGTTATTTAAAAGCTCACACTGTCTGGACTGAATGAGGCCACATGGAACAACTGAACTGGCCGAGTGGTTGTCTGCATTCTTTAAAAGATAATGAAAATTGAAATTGATCACACTGAGTTAAAATTTATTTGTATCATTAGTGCATACAACTGGGGCAGCACAGTGATGTGGTGGTCAGCATGTCGGGCATTTCTGTGTGGAGTTCGCATCTTCTCCCCATGCTTGTGTGGGTTTCCTTTGTACCTCGGTTTCCTCCCACAGTCCACAGACATGCACATTAGGCTAACGGACTGTTCCAATCGACTTGTCGCCCTGCGATGGTCTGGAAAGCTGTTTAGGGTGTACCCCGCCATCACCCAGTGTTGGCTGAGATAGGCACCAGCCTCCCAGCGACCCTAGTAGGATCAAGCAGGTGTGTGATTTTGTGTATTTGTGAGTGTGTGTGTGTATTACTACTACTTCTGTCTACACTACTCTTATGTAATCCAATTTATTGGTTTATGTAGGGGATCTTATGGCTATGGAATTGGGTTCATTCATTTTATTTGTTTGTCAATCTGCTTAATCCTATTAGGCTCATGGGATGGCTGAACCCATCTCAGCTGACACTGAGCTGACACAGGGATACACCCTGAACAGCTCACCAGACCATCGCAGGGCCAACACACACACACAACCATTCACACTCTCTTTCACACCTAGGGGCAATTTGGAACAGTTAGCATAATGTACATGTTTTTGGACTGTGGGAGGAGTATCCAGAGGAAATCCACAAAAGCACTGGGCGAACATATAAACTCCACACAGAAACGCCCAAGCCCGGGACTCAAACCCAGGACCTTCTTGCTGTGAGGCAGACGAGCTAACCACTACACCACCGTGCCGCCCTGGACGCCCTGGTTAATTATATTAATTAGCACCAGTAATTGTGATTGTGGCAGGCATGATAATTTGAGAATTTATTCATGGAAGGCTTCAGGATTGATTTCCTGAAGACGAGACTGGTCGGCAGGTTGAATAATTTGGACTAGTGTCTCTATTTTTCCACCTATTATGTAACTGCTTTCAGTTACATAAAAGCCCATAGAACTGAGAGTTAAAACCCCTCCATTTTAAATGAAAATGTCGGTAGAGGGAAGAAAGTGTTGGGTTTTTTTTTTGTTGGTTTTTTTTTCTGTTTTTCTTCAGATCTCATATTTCTCTGTGTGTGGAGAGCATATTTGGTTCTGCTGGAGAAATTTTTGCTTGGTTTGGGACAGCTTGGGCACTGTGTGGGGGTGGGGGGGGTGTGAGAGAGTGGGAGAGAGAGAGAGATTCTGACAGTGCTGACGCTCACTTCGTGGGCTGGAGATAGAGCTCACCCTCTCCCACTCTGTGGTCAGTGTGTTTGAGTGCAAGGGCTCTATCTTACTGCACAGCGTGTTATAAACCCTCTCTCTTTTTTTCCCTTTTTCTTCCTGAACTTACGGGAAAGGGAGCTTATTTCTTACCATATTTGGTCATGTGGAGCAGCACCAGTAAGCAGCAGACTTTTGATGCTGTACTCGTATCATTTTTTTTCCCCCTTGCATGCCAGTGCTGACTGATATAGGTGCAATCTCTGGAAAGCACCATTTAAAGCAAGCACTTAAATGAAGCATGTGTCTTAAATGCTGTTGCACTGTAAGAATGAACACTATAGGTAGATTTGCAGGAAAATGGCACGCAATATACCTTATTTATCTGATTTTGAAGAAAGAGTGGAATTTAAAAAAATACTTCAATACTGGGGTTTTTTTAGCGAAGGATAATGTGGATTTAAGAGCATGTTTGTGGTATGCGACAGATTTAGTAGCTCAGATTTAAGGTTCTCTAGTGCAGAAGTTTCAGCTTGATGACAGAGTAGAGCTGAATGATGGGCCTCAGCGCTGAGTATACATGCTAGATCCCAGCTCTCTAATCTTGGTAATGAATAAAATGACAATAAGGCATGTCACTACTTCTCTTAACATATTACGATCAAATTCTGCATGTGTGCTGAAGGTTCAGGGTTACAGAACGTGGCTTTTCATCAGGGTCTGTGCAGAGGCAAGGGACTTTGGTTAGTGAAACATCTTAGCCATGTTTGATCTATATGCAGGTAATTTAAACCTAAGAGCCCTAAAGTGATTCACTGGACAAGGCTGCGTACTGAAGAATGTGATCCATTGTCTGGGAATGTGGGAGTCTCAATTTCCATTCTCAAATAGCAGTGGTTTTCTCTATAAGAATTCTCTATAAGAATTTCCTTTATTCATTTGACCTTGTCGTTTTGATTCAAGTAAACTAAATGAATGTGAACGCCACTGATTTGTGCATACGTTCAGAGTAATAGCCCTGTTTTGATTATGAGTGAATTTGTTCACGAGAGATTGTACAGTTATGACATGAAATGCTAGTTCGGCTGAATGGATGTCATGCTAAAATAAAGAGTTGTTTCCATGTGAATATGTCTTGGAAAGAAATGCTAGACAGCTGGAAGTGATCATTTTAAGTTTGACTTGAAGGTGGCTGCTTGGATGTGTTTTAACATCTCAAAGACATTTCTCTGTTTTAGTTTTAAATAGAAAATCTCAATGGAAACCAAAATGGATCTGGATATCACCCTGAAGTGAGTCGAAATGCTATTTTGAAAGCTTGGTTTGAGCCAGGTATCCATTTATTTTCAGTTTGGCTTCACTGTCTGTTAAATATTATTATTTTAGTGCATACTGTGCTTGGTTTGAATAAAGCAACGACAGCGTTATTTGCAACCAATCATTCATTTATTCATTAGTTGAACCGCGTACCCCTACTAGGGTCAACTCGGCGTCCTCTGAGCGAAGGCAGGGTACACCGTGGACAGCTCACCAATCCATCGCAGGGCCGACACACATACACAACCATTTACACTCATACCTAGGGTCAATTTGGAAGAGCCACTTAGCCTAATGTGCATGTCTTTGGACAAGCATGGGAAGAAAATGCTAACCGCACACTTGCCAAGCCCAGGGATTTGAACCCAGGACCTTTTAATTTGTGAGGTGGACGTGCTAACCACTACGCCATCGTTCCACCCTATTTGCAACCAGGTGAATGCTATTGATTTTGCTAAGCTTTTGTTGCTTGTAGGATGTGGCAATGTTTCTTCTAATTAAAGTAGTGTAGTAATTTGTGAGCGAGTGTTTTATATCTGTGAACAATAATAAAATCTCCTCAGCAAAAACTAAACTGGTTGATGAAGAAGAGAGAAAACTTCTGGCTTGTCTGTTGCTTCCAAATTTTTATTTTTTTTCAATCTTCATCTTCACTATCGTGGTGCACATTTGCTTGGTGACAGCAATGGAATGTAGTCGCTGCTTTTGCCTGCCAGAAACTCTGCTGAATTTATGGCTGAACATCCTGCTCTCACTCTCTCTCTCACTCTGTAAATGTGCTGATGCATTATTATCGAGTCCAAAGCACAATGCACGTTCTCTTAGGCAGGGCCGATCTGCAGCCAACTGACCACCGCCAAACAAATCATCCCCACGATGACATGCAGTACAGCCTTCGTCTGTATCCAGAGACATGATGTGGAGGCTGAACAGGTCTAGGAATTGGAGTTCACAGTGTTTCTTCTCTTTGTTTTCTCCCCTCTCGTTGCTACAGTAAGCCTTTGAGACGCTGCGGGTCTCATTACGTCTCGCGTATAAACACAGCTGTGAGATAACGATGGCTGTTGCACAGTGTAGGTTTGCTGCACATGGTGAAGTCCTGGGCTTTAAAGAATGCCTTCCATCTCATCCCTCCTGATTAAAACAAGCACAGGCAGTTAAAATCATGTCCAGTCTAGCATTGTGGGAGTGCTAAATGACATATGTGACCCTTCAGCACCAAACCGGTCACATGAGTCAATTTTTAAAAAATTAGATTTTGGTCTCATCTGAAAGGGAATGAAATAAGTGGAGGTGAGCAAGCCAATCAGAAGCCAGCTGTCATTGTGTTGCTAGGGATAGGGAAAAGTTTGTTTATACTGAAGGATTTTGCAGAAGCCCTGTTTATCGGTTTATTGTTGGAATTATTTACTTTAACATTAAATGATGTAAAAGTATGGATAGTGGAAATTCCAAGGTAACTATTGTTACTGGACATAGCGGGATCACAGAGCATCGCGCAATGTTGACTGGTCATTTCTAAAATATTTTTAAGACAATCAGCCATACATTATTTGAGGTTTTATTGCACATTATGTAGAAGTTTTTATAAAACACTTGAATAACTGTAAAATCTAGACTCTATTTTATTTTTGTAAAATCTTTTATTTTTTTTATTTTTTTATTTTTTTTTATATATAAAGAGTTTTATGCGAAAAGGCTATTGACTGATTAATACAAATCTGCTAAATCTAAAAATACACCGCTTCGAGTTCCGACTGGTTTTGTGCTGGAGGGTCTCATAACTATCACTCTAATTCTCTACAGGGTTCAGGATCAGATGCATGCACTGCTCTGAACTGTGGAGAACATCTGCACTTGTGACCCACATGGACAGCCCAGAGATTTACACGATTTGTACCTTAGTACTCCAATCATATTTCTTGTACTTTTTTCTTTTTATGTATACTTGACATTATAATATACAGTTTTGGAAGAGTAAGGATTTATAATCTCACACTGCCTTCCAGAAGAGGATGAGTTCCCTTTTGAGTCTGGCTCCTCTGAGTTTCTTCCTTATGTCACCTTCCTTTTACCTTGCTTATTAGGGATCTAAATTCCTCCAGCCATCAGTCCATTATCTACACAGTTCATCTGCCAGGGTCTCGGGGGAAACTTGAGCCAATCCAGAGAGGCAGGGTACACCCTGAACAGGTTGCCAATCTATCGCCCTCGCACTCACATTCACACTCATATTCACACCTATGGGTAAATTAGAGTAGTCAGCGGACCTAATCTGCATGGCTTTGGGCTGTGCGAGTAAACTGGAGTACCCAGAAGAAACACAAGGATTGGGAGTGCATGCAAACTCATGCACAGAATGGCCAACAATAGAGTTAACCAGTGGCCCCAGAGCTCAATCTACATATGGATTTCTGTAAAGCCTCCGTAAATCAATATCTATTGTTAGGAGCTGTATTATACTCCTGGGCAAAAACAATGGGGCAAACCCCAAATTTAAAAAAATAAATAAATAAAAAAAAAGCAACTGCACTTCTGTATGGAGTTTGCATTTTCTCCCCTTGGGTTTCCTCCTGGTACTCTGGTTTCCACCTACTATCCAAAGAGACGCACATTAGGCTTATTGGCTGTTCCAAATTGCCTCTAGCTGTGAGTGTGAGTGTGAATGGTTGTGTGTTGGCCCTGTGATGGACTGGTGAGCTGTTCAGGGTGTACCTCGCCTTTGTGAGTCCAGCCTTCACATGATCCTAATAGGTTTAAGTGATTCAGCAGATGGATGGAAGGACGGATTGATGGCTGGATGAATGGATGGATGGTTAAGTCACTATGAGCGAGGTATGAGGGAGCACCAGTTCCACCTGACTGATCCTTTAATTTCATTTGAATTCACTGAGCAAGGGGCTAAAACAGGATGTTATCCCTCCAGTCAAACCAGTAATTGAAAAGTGGCCGTGCATTCTGACTTGCTGTTAAAGTGAGGTCATGCCTCTGCATCTCATCCCAAGAGGCTTGCCTTCTCAATTCCATTTAGGCCGTTTTGGTTACAGCTTTATTCATGAACGCTTGTGATATGAAAAATTACTATGAATACTATTATTAATAATCACTTTAGCAGCAATCAGAGATTTGCAATTTGCAATTAGCAATCAGGGCTCCAGCCTCCCCACCACCCTAAAAGTAGTCAACAAATGAGTCAGTGAGTGGGTTTTGTTTGAGATTAACATTCAGTCGGTGTGGTGTTCTCCTTTAAAGGTGCTCCCTATGTGAAGAAAATGTCAGTAGGTCCCTGTAGTACCTGCTCCTCAGATCTATTTTTTGGGTCTGAAAACATAATTTCATTCCAAAGATATGCCCTCACTTCCTGTTTGCCAACTAGGATGATGATAATGATAATGATAATGACATTGATGATGATGTGGATAATAATGATGAGGAGACCAAGGGGGAAAAATATATAGTTATACAATGCCTCTGTTACTTCTAGTCATGTAGTCACAAAAAAGAAAAAATAGCAAAAATGTGTATTCAGTCATTTTGGCAGAAAATATTTGAAGCTGGCTGACCCCAAATTCAAATAAATACAGCCCTTCCTTTCAGTGTTCTTAAAACCCACACCCCTAAACCACATGCCACATGCCATTGCTTAAATTAAAATAAAAAAGTCCTGTAGGGTAGTTCAAAAGACAGAATCCTCTGAATTGTCAAGCAGCTTGTTTGACTGCCAAGTAAAGGCACCTCCTTTTCCTCAATTTGTTGGATCATTTTTTTTGGGGGGGTGGTTTGTCCTGTTTACAAACCATTAAAATCTTCCCTTTGAGCAGACATTTTATTGATTGTTGCTGGAATGTGAGGAGAAAGAACTTAAAAATCACTGACCCCTGCTTTATTGAAAGTTTCAGGATTTGATTGGCAGCTTATTGATTGCAGGTCAGGAGAGAATGAAATTATGTGGGAAATGTGTGCATTGCTGGCATAGCTGCCACATATCGTGTGTGTGTGTGTGTGTGTGTGTGTGTGTTTGTAAATGTACGCGTGCGTGTGTGTGACCTTGTTACAATGCTGACACAGCACATTATTGAGATGCCCAGCTGCACCTGGCTGGCACACCTGTCGAGGCTTCGTCTGCACCAAATACTGTACCACAGCAAAAAAATATAAATTTTTTTAATTATTATTATTACATTTTCATTTAAAATCGAGCCTGTAATTTAAAATATACATATAAAAATAAATATGCTTAAAATGCAAATTAATCCATTAATTATTATGAACTTGTCCTACAGTACTGCTGAATGCTTGCTTCTGATTGGTGAGGGTGTGTGTAACAACAGCTCTGACAGTTTCCAACTGCAAGGTTCATGTATATGCACAAGTTTTAATGTGTTCTTGATTCTGTAGTAGCAACAAATGCACACAGGAGTGTGTATGGCAGATAAGGAGCCATTTATTTAAGATTTTAGGAGTCTCCAGTGTCAGCATTTTGTAACTCTCAGATGTGAAACTGTAACGTTAAGTTAAATTAAGTTAAAGTTCAAATTAAATTGAAAAACAAAAAACCTAAAAGCTCTTTGTGACAATTGTTAAAAGTGGTACAAATAAAATGTAATTGAAACAGTGAATTGAAGTTTTTACAGGATTTTGTGGTTTCTTTGCAACAAGACAAGTTTTGTATGAGCCAAGTGCATATAAATGCAAGTAAAATCTTTATTGACAATTTTATATCAGCAGGCACAGTCATCATCAAGAAGGCAAAGGACATAGTTTGGGCAGTGCAGAAAAACTTAATCATAAATCAAACAATGTAGACATTAGAAAACATGCACGAATAATGTAGCCTTCCCAGTGCTTGCTTCGGTTTTCTCAGGGTGATCCGGTTTCCTCCTGCATTGCAAAGACATGCAGATTAGGTTAGCTGGCTACTCTAGCTACATTGCCCATAGGTGTAAATGTAAGAGTAAACGGTTGGTTGTGTCTATGTTAGCCCTGTAGTAGATTGACGACCTGCCCGGGGCATTTCCCCGCCTTTCACCTAAAGTCACCTGGGATTAGCTCCAGGTTTCCCCGTGGCCCTAATAGATAAGCGGAACAGATAACGGATGGATGGAAGTCATTTTCATTTTAAACACATATCTATTACTAAAAAAGATATTCCAATTTATTGTTTCTCTCCTGGGGTTTTTCTTTTGTCTGTATCATAATCCTATAGATCTGCCCGAACTGACATTGGGAATGTAGAGACTTGCATTTCTGCTTAATTTAATTCAAATTGACAAACAGTTATTGAGCCACAGTGGCAGTGCAGTGTAATATACAGTATATCACATTATACCAGAATAGATTTTATTGTGACACCCCTCTGTTTTATGACTGTTTATGAACGCTTTGGAGAGAGATAAACCAGGCCTGCAGCACTTCTGATGCCAGACATCCTGCCGTATCTAACCAGAGTGTGCTTGCACTGCCTTGCCTTAGTGAAGCCAGTCCATGTTAATGGACCTTTATTGACAGACATGCAAATAAGGGCAACGGTTTATGTTGGCAGTGTGGCGGCTTTTCTGGAGGAATAAATTTAGCTTTTCTCTCAAGCAGTCCAGGAAGGCTCCAGAAAGCGGTGGGAGATAGATCCAAACATTTAGTTATTTAATCCGTTTGGCGGTAGGGGTTGTGGATCACATCAGACTTGGCTTAGTTTGTGAAGAGCACTTATGTCTTATGGCGGGCCATCCCAGCAGGCTACAGACAGATCGCTAATGGCTAATTGTGCAGGCTGAGTTTGCAGTCATCAACGCTGCTAATTATTTACTGGGTTGTGGCAAATGTTCCAATTTAAAGGATTATATTTATTCAGAAGGGACATGAGGAAGACACAACACTGAAGTGGAGCTAAATAGCAAAATGCCAATTAGTTTTTAGGACGTGCCATGTACAGTGAAAGTGACTCCCATTTAGCTTCTTTTCCACAAATTTTTCACTACAAAATTATATTATTTGCAACAATTTCTGTGAAAAGTAGATTTTTATATAATAACATGAATTTCTTATATTTATATATTTAAGTGCTTACTTTTGATGTCCCCTTTTTACTTTTCATAACAGTATGCACTTAATTTGACATGAAAATACCATTATAACATACAAAACATAATATATACAATAAATATCTTGTGGGCAGCACGGTGGTATAGGGGGTAGCCGTAGCCTAATGGTTAGAGAAGCGGCTTTGGGACCGAAAAGTCGCTGGTTTGATTCCCGAACCAGCAGGGAAAACGTGTGGCGGTGGGGGAGTGAGCTGTACCTTCCCTTCCTCCACCTTCATGGCTGAAGTGCCCTTGAGCAAGGCACCTA
>JBCNYH010000024.1:14643793-14661293 GCA_039654325.1 Tandanus tandanus
TTGTAAATTTGTTTCAGGACTTGTAAAAGTGTTTTGCATGTTGTATTTTTGTTTTCGTAAAATGTATTTTTGTTTTCTTAAAATGTATGTTTGTTTTCGTAAAATGTATTTTTGTTTTGCACTTCCCGGCCACCGTACCTAATTTAGTCATGGCCAATTCCCACCCATCAAGTATTACCTCCTTTTCACATGATCAGCACCAGCCAGCGAGGGGCGTAAGAAGCAGGTGCCCCATTCATATCACATGCATCTTTGCAAACTGCTGTGCATGCACATTCAGGGGCTGCATAACACACTTGGAGGGAAAGTGCTGTCCACCGCTTGTACACATGAGCGCACAAACACCCATGACTGGTTGGAGATCACTGTAATTGACAGGGAGGTGAGCATAAGCAATTCCTCCCATGAGTGCTTGGCCAGTTAGCTCCCATGGACTCCTGTACACTGATGGCTGCGTGCATCAACCTGGATTTGAACTTGTGAGCTCCAGGTTGATAGCCACGCACCTTGTTGAGTTGTCACTCAGGTGCCCCTACTTTATAATTCTATAGGAGTCACAGAGGATCTCTGAAATAAATTAAAACTAAAATAAATTAAATCTTAGGCACTTTGCATGTGTCTAACAGGATTGTATCAGTTCCCATTGTATATATTCCCATTGTATTTAACATTTTAAACATTTGCATTTGATTTCCAGTCATTCAATCCCAGGCCTGTAATTCAAGACTGTCACCCTAGACAGGAGTGCTCTAGTGTCTGTGGGTGTGTAGGAGTGTGTGCACCTGAACAATTCTTAGACAATATTCCTCCCTCTAACTGTTAGCATGTGGTTGTATGCACACTTACATGGATGTGTGTGTGTTCCAGCCGCAGCAGCGTGCACTCTTCTGAGGGGCTGACAGCAGAGGAAGTTGACGACGGGGAGCAAACACGCCTTGAAGCTGAGAGGAAGCTGGAGGAGCTAAAGAGGAGGAGAGACGAGATGGAGAACGAGGAGTTTGAAAGGATGAAACAGAAGCAGCAGGAAGCTGAAGCTGAGCTAGAAGAGCTGAAGAAGAAGAGGGAGGAAAGGAGGAAGGTGCTGGAGGAAGAAGAGAGGTTGAAAAAGCAAGAGGAGACCGAGAGGAAAGCAAAAGAGGAGGTGTGTTAAATTAGTGCCACATATTCCTTCCGTCCTTCCTTCCATCTGAATAAGATCGATTTGTGCCTTAATGTTTTCTGAGGACAGTCTTTTCAACAGCCTTTCCATATTTGTGTTGGCCTTCTTTTCTGGCTCTGGTTCAAGTTTTAGCCTGAGAATCGAATCCCTATAAAAAGGAACACATTCTTTGCATTCTTGCATCAACCCTGTGTCACTAAGGATTTCTTTTTTTTTAATAGTTAAGATAAAATTTGACTGGGCCTCTGTCACACTACACATATTTCCATATTAGGATGTTCCTTTTTGAATCTCCTATGTTCCTGTGACAAGACTGTATAACCCTGAATAACATGACATAGGCTCATAAATCGTTTTTATTGCTAGCACTTTCACACTGACAGTGCTGTTTGAACCTCGAGTCTGAATACAAACAGGCGCTTTCATTGTGTGCATTACTGATTACAGCATGCCATCTTTTAAACGTTTGCAATTGCATTATGCAAATGGCCACACAGCCTTCTATAGGCTTTCAGCTTTGATCAGGCCTCAACCATGCCAGACTGCACGTGCCGGTCAGCTTGCCTATTTCCTGCTTTGTGGTACTAACAAGCTCCTTGTTCCTAATTAAAAGGTGGAGTAAATAAAGGACTAATTAGATACCACAAGGCCCCGTGTCTGACGGCTGAGAGCCGAGCCAAGAGCCGCCGCAGGCCGAGAAAGAGCAGCTTTATGATTCCCCAACTGAGATGGAATTCATTGCTTCATTAGTATGCAGCTTTCTGGGTGGAGTGTGTGTATGTGTGTGTTTGTGTGTGTGTGTGATGTAATGGAACAGGGTTTGTTTTTTTACTTCTGCAGGAGGAGAAGAGGAGGATGAAGGAGGAGATAGAGAGGAGGAGAGCGGAGGCGGCTGAACGGAGGCAGAAGGTTGGGGAAGAGGTAGACGGTGAAGCCAGCAAGCCCTTTAAGTGTGTGAGCCCCCGAGGGTCGTCTCTGAAGGTGAGCTCCCACTCATACAGTCCCTTTCTTCCCTGTTTCTTTTTTTCTTCTGTCAGTGTACTGACTGACTCACAGGAACACACTGGCTCCAACTATGCACATTCTGCTTTCTCTATCATTTAATGAGAGGAAGGGCAGCTTATCGGCATAAAGAGAAAATTGTTTCTGAGAAAAATGTGTTTGTGAATGCTTGTCTGTGGCCATTAAGGGTGGACGTATTTGCTCAAATTCAATCTGGTTAAGGGCTGTGCGTGCGTGCGTGCGTGCGTGCGTGTGTGTGTGTGTGTGTGTATTTTTTTTATATATATGTATATGTATGTATGTATGTATGTATGTGTGTGTGTGTGTGTGTGTGTGTGTGTGTGTGTATCTTCAAATGTGAGGACAATGTGCTTTTTGGGGGTTTTTTTCATTGACTTTAACCATGACATGGTTATTGAATATTTCAGACACTTTTAATCTCTTGATATTTTCATCCACAACATTCTTCAAGTTTTACATACAATGATGCAAAAAGCATCTCTCTAGTAGAAGCTCTCCAGACAGCAATGCCTTGTTGATGAGAGAGGTCAGGGGAGAATAGCCAGATTGGTTCAACTGACATGAAGTCTACACTTACTCAGATGTCCACTCTTTATAACTCTGGTGAGCAGGAAGGTATCTGAGATTGTACCAAACATGTCAAGCCTTGAGTTGGATGGGCTATAACAGCAGAAGACCTCGTCAGGTTCCACGCCTGTCAACCAAGAAAAATCTTAGGCTGCCCTGGGCACACAAACCTAGACAGGTGAAGATTGGAAAAAAGACAAGATGGGTTCCGTGCCCATTGCACCCTTAGATAACTCTGCTTGCTGTGGTCAAAGTCAAAGCATCTCATTTTTGCCCATTCTTATGTTTTATGTGAACATCAACTGAAACTCTTGACCTATATCTGCATGATTTAGCCACTTGTTTGGTTGATTAGATAATTGCATAAATGACCAAGTGTACAGGTACAGGCAGGTAAATGGATTTATCTGCTAGCTCTGATAAATTACATGTAGATCAAGTTCATCTGCATCATCTCTCGCCAATGATGCTCCCACTGCAACAACGCTGTGTGGTCTTACGCAGGGTGGGTGGCGTTTGCAGCAAAGCAGTACATTATAGATATGGAAACATATACACAATAATAGAAATCTCAACAGATTTTTGGGTGAATGGGTAGCTTTTATATAGCCCTGGCCTGTCCCGGCACAATAGTGGGACCGCAGCTATTGATGTGCGTGGTGGTCAAAGTTTACTACGTCTGGTCTGAACCCACAGAAGAGCTACTGTATCACAAACTGCTGAACCTGTTAAGGCTGGCTATGATAGAAAGGTGTCAGGACACACTGTACATTGCAGCTTGCTGCGTGTGGGGCTGTCTAGATGCAGACCAGTCAGGTGGTGTTAATGTTATGGCTGATTGGTGTAGAATTTTAGGAACAAGTGAATTTACCCACATAAATGTACATGAAGTTATTCATAAAGAGTAGTCCATTGGGTTGCCGTCAGCGTGTTTCTGCCCCGCGAAGGCCCAGCGAGCTGACCAGGATGTACTCTGCCCTCGCCCAGATTCGGCTGAGATGGGCACCAGCCTTCCCGCAAACCCTAATTAGGATTAAGCAGTTCAGAAAATGAATGAATGAAATGTGCATAAAAATGTATTCTAATAAATATCAGCTGACTTCTTTAATGCTTATATCAGTTTGATATAACATGAATCAAGGGCCTTGGCTTTTCATTGACATAAAGTTGTGCATTAACAATTTATAATTGTTGGCAATAGAACATCATAACAAGTAGCTCGTAGTAGAGTCACAATATGCTAAACAGGAATTTTGTGTAAACACTGCCAGAATTGGGTGTATTCCATCAATTTTCATGAAATTGTATATATTCTTTTGAAGTTGGTTATTGAATAGAGAGACAACAATGGCAGTACCAGATAGAGCTGTTGATTCAGTTTCTTTATAGATGAAATACAATTTGTACTTCTGGACTTGAGTACCCGGATTTGAGGTCTGATTTTGTAAAATCCCCAACATGTCTGTATTAGACACCTAAATGCACCAAAAGTAACAGCTGGGAACACAAAAACAGTGTTGCAGTTTAAAGTATATATGAATAGATATTAGAAAAATCTATATTCACAGTAAGGCTTAATTGCCAGAATTTTAAATTGATTTTAAATTACTCCTTGCGTACGTTAGGGCATCTGTCAAACTCGTGTGGAAGTGTTATGATTGACTTTTTACACAAACGTACACAAGTGGTATGTACTGCAAGTAAGGTGAAATTTTGTTAATCTCTCAACCTCAGCTGTCTTTTGTTGCCTGTAGTATGAAAGATGTGAGTTATATCTAACATGTAAAGGGAGTAGATTTTGAAAATGACTACTTTTATTTTTTGACTCCCATGTTTCAAAAAAGTCCGTTTCGCATATTGTGACTCACTCAGTACTATTGTTATGACAGAATCTAAGTCACACTGTGGTGATGATTACATGTCAAACATTAAAATTACTTCCATGCTATTTCAAAGTCAAAAATTTCAAAAAATACCCCACTCTAAATATAGTGTCATGGTATTATCATAAGTATTCATAAAAATTTTGGCAGCCATGTCAGTTCATCCCCATTATGTGACTTTGACATGGCAGAAGTACACAGAGGTACAAAATCAGCTGTCAAGGAGTTGTGATATAAACCATGCTGGAAAGTGTCCTGACACAGCCTTATGTCATCTCAAATATATGTCACTTGAATCAGGTGTTACGTCGAATTGATATCAGGTTTAACAATGCAGTCTTTATGACAGCTGATGCCTGTTGAATGTTGGCTTATGTCAGTTTTTATGAGAGGCTTTAAGCTTTCTTTCATATTATTTAATAATTGCTTTGAATTTATTAATAGTTAGAATTAACCTGTATGTAGAATGTAAGTTTGAGTCCACAGACAAATCATGGGACCCCATTGTTCCAAAAATAGAACCCTTTCCTACTATGTTGCTAAACTCTAAGACAAAGTTCTGCTAATCCACTACAACATTCTTAAAAAGTATAGACATCTCCACTTATTCTGACATAAGGCAGGGGGAAAACCAGGGGCTATTAGTAGGTACTTCCTTCTATAGCTTTGCTTAGGAGCTATCAGGGGATTTGAGTAATGTTGTCCATATTCTTTTAAGTTTGTAAGTTTGTGTGTTGTTTACTGTGAAAGGGTTTATATTCTAAGAAAAAAACTGACCACATCCCCTCTCTGTTTACAGCTTTATTTTGTCATCATGTTCACTGTATGTAATGCATGCTGTGTGATCTTTAGGTGTGAGATTTGACTATATTGCGATATTTATGCATGCAAATGGTTTTATCTTTATTTGACAAAATAAAGTAGAATATGTGTATGTGTTGGTCTGGGAAAACCTAGTGAATTTCAGTGTAGTTGCATTCTATAAACTGCCAAAAAGTTATTTTGATCACAGTTGGTTTGGGGGTATATATATATATATATATATATATATATTATTTATTTATTTATTTATTTTTTGAACAAGAGCACTCGGAGAGCGCAAACCCTCACTAAGCCAAAAATAATTACACAAAGGACACAACACTCCCTGCTGGGCCTGCTGTAATACAACACTTCCAAAAAAGTAGTATTACCTCACAAATGTTAAAGAATCCTTGAAGAATTCCTGGATCCAGAACTTGAAATTTACTAGAGTCTTCCTTGTCTAAAACCCCACCTTTTTTTTTTGCTAACACAAACAAAGTTAAGGTAAAACATAGCCTCATAACATACTGTATACATATTAGCAAAAAGTATGTGTGCATAATCAGTTATTTTGTCGTTTATCATCATTTAAGGTCAACATTTTCATGCCATTTGCACATCTTTACTCAAATATACAGTGCCTCCTGCACATAATCACGATGCTTATCTATTTTTCAACTTTATTTCTCCTATTTATATGCTAGAGCACATTCCCAGGTGTGACTCACAGATACATTTTTACGTCCATGACTTATATGTGACAAATAAACAATCTTGAATCTTCATTCTGTAATCAGATACCATCAGTCAAAAAGTGTTTGATACTCCTGGGCATAGTCAGATTAAAAATTTCAAATGAAGTTTTGTTCCAGTTTAGTTCTCGGGGTAACCAGATTTTAAAATGTTGCTTGCGATCGAGGTACACATTTCATGTTATGCAAACCCTTTTCAGAATATCATATAGTGTCAAAATTAGTCTCCCAGACCTACATACATACATACATACATACACACACACACACACATATATGTATATATATGTGTGTGTATATATATATATATATATATGTGTGTGTGTGTATACTTCCTGTAGTATCTGACTGAAATATTTGCATGTTTTGAGCGTGCTCCTTTCCTTCTGTTTATTGGTTTGCGGAGGCCACTGTTTGAAAAGGACAGAATGAGATAAAGTGTTGCTGCTTCCATCAGCGTGTCAGTACTGAGGTAATGCAGGAAGGCCATTAGCCTAATAGGATTACTGTAACCACATTTGAACAGAGCTGTTTCAAACACGCCAGAGAATGGGGAATTTCCTGAAGGGAGTATTTTAGGAACTCCCACATTCGCTAGCTCCAATGGTAGGAGGGGTGGGACGACTGGGGGTAGAGGGGGAACTTGTGTGTGTGTGTGTGTGTTTGGTTGTTTGCTTTGCGAGAACATTGACCCCCTTCTTAGCCCTGCTGTCATATATCATAAACATGCTGTAGTTCCCACAGACATTCGGGGCTGAAAAGGGGTCCTGCTTTTCCTGGCCTCCTGACAGACTAGTCTCTGCCTAGAACGTCTGTCTCTCTGTCTCTCTGTCTCTCTGTGTGTGTGTGTGTGTGTGTGTGTCTTTCTCTCTCTCTCTCTCTCTCTCTCTCTCTCTCTCTGTCTCTGTCTCGCGCTCTCTTCCCCCCCCCTTCCCTCCCTCCCTCCCTGTGTGTGTGTGTGTGTGTGTGTGTGTGCTTCCACATGACGAACACATGAAGATTTCCATCCATTATCTGATTTCTCCTCCCAGATTGGTGAAAGGGCAGAATTCCTCAACAGGTCAGCACAGAAGAGGTATGTTTAGAGACTTTTTTTTTTTAAAGAATTTTCAGAATCAGAGCTTGTCTTTTTTTAGCACATGGGTACATATTGAAATCATAAGATGTGCCCAGTTATGAGATTATCTAAATACATGCAAACAAGCATTCATACTTTTATTTATCGTACCATCAGCAGGTAGTTTTTTCAAGCTCATTCACCAATGATGTGTATTGTATGGTGTCTGTCTCTGTCTTGCGTGTGTCAGTTCCGTGAAGACATCTCACTCTCCCATGGTGTCAAAGATTGATAACAGATTGGAACAGTACACCACAGCTGTGCAGGTGAGTCCCACATGCAATCTCACTGACAGCCTATCAGTGCCTCCCACAGAGCAGCACAACACACATGTTATGACAGAGATCAATTGATGCATACAGACTGTTGGACCAGAATCACAGAGTCGTAACTACTGCGAGTCACAACTAGCAGAATGCCTTGTCTTAATTACACGGCATTCTGCGAGTCACAACTAGCAGAATGCCTTGTCTTAATTACACTACAAGACTGTCATGAAAGCACACGATCATAACTAATCTTACAGTCAGTCCGAATCATACAGAGCTCATTAAATATAATGTGAAATTAATCAAAATCATATTAGCTTGCATCTGATATATGTGACCTTCTCCAGCATAATATGGATAAAAGTAGGAAGAAATGTGACATACTGAGATATTCATTTATTTAGAGAATTTATTATGTTTTAAAATGAGGTATATTACATGATTATAGCATGAAAATGGACTTGAGTGACATCACTTTGTATGTCGCTAATCAGGAAATGCTACTTTTGAGAAAATAGCAATTCCAGTTACAGAACCAGTTTTTGAATGTCCGCATTTGAAACTCCCTAACATCGATAAACTAAATGAATCTGGCTCTCGGCCTCTTAGTGCGATGTTATCTGAATATGGATAATAAGGAAATATCTTAAGCAATCACAAAAACGGTTTGAAAATTGACAACATAAGTGGATATTCCCATCGTTTTACAACTTGGACATAACCCTTTCTTAAACAAGTATTTTATCATGGATAGATTGTGTTTATGGATATTTGAACTTGGTCATGTCAAAGATTATGCTTTGAAGCATGTATTTTTGGCGATATTGCATTTTCGTCCAGGTAAGCCATTCAACTTACTTTGGCTCTTACTCAAAACACCATACCTTGTGACTGGAGCAGGTCACATGTGTGAAATAATATAATATAAATATTTCAGCACTGCCTAAAAGTGGAGCATTTATTTTAAGTAAAGGAACAGCCATAACATAACTTACTGTCTTTTCAATTGTATTCAAAAACTTATTTCTGCTCTAGAAGAAAAAAACATTGACTTAACAAGAAAATTTCCTGCGAAGTACAAGTGCACTCAGCACCGACGATGATGGTACACGCACATGCATTGGGTTGCCTTTGTGGGCATGTGAACAAGGACGCAACAACAAAGTCAAGGTCATGGCTTTACGACATTTGCTCAAGTATGGAGCACCACTATAAATTAGTATATAAAATATTTATTTTATATTTTATCTCAGTTTTAATATACTTCCTGTCATCTCTGTTCTAACTCTTTTTTAAGTTTCAAGTCGTTACACATTCTTCTTCAAATTTCTGTTATTACTATGTCGTACACTGCCTTCTTCTAAGTATATCTTAGAGGATGAATCGTGGCAAAAAAAAATTATTTATTGTTTTGCTTCTTTTCAAGCTATTTTTCTCTCGAGTATTGCAGCATGCACCCACTATTTATTTTTAACAATTTCCTTTTCTCACCAGAAAGAATGATGGATGCAACCTTTTGTGTTAAATCAATTATTCCTAGCCAATTTTCTCTGTAAACATTAGCTCACACTATAGCCTGCTAGGTTCATTTTGCTGCAAAGAAGATTCTATGATTGCATTGAAAATGCAATCACTCTTTTATGTTTACTGAATTTATGGAAGATATGGATTATAAATTTTTTAGGTGTACATTCAGTCATTTAACAGAGACTAATATCCAACACACGGTGTAGCTTTTATTGAATTCTAAATTATTATGCTAAGATAAATTCCTCTGAATATGCCATTAAAATAGGAAGATTCAAATACAAGAAAGTAGATGGCACTGGAGTGGTGGTGTCTTAAGGGCACACTTTGTATCGGTTATCTACAAGTCTTATGCAGCATGTATATTTATGGAACTACATACTATATCAACTGATTAATGAGTGCGTTAGTCAGTGTGTCATACTGCCATGATTTGTGTATTTCCAGGTGTGTACTGTTTATAAAAGATTTATTATAGAAACTCACCCTCTGGTGTAGGGGGAAAGTCACCCTATTGGTCATCCCAGCTTTTATTAAAATATTGCCACTATGATACAAATGCAGCATTTTACACTCCTCCATTAGTCATTCTGACATTTATGTACTGTTAGAGGTTTTTATAGTCAGTCCATCTCTCTTTACCTCTAACATTCTTTTTTCAGAGTAATAAAGAGGTGCGCACACCACGCGTGGCTGCAATCGACATGCCCGTGGTTTCTGATGGCGTGCGGAACATAAAGAGCATGTGGGAGAAGGGCAACGTTTTCAGCTCCACCACAAGCACACCCTCAAGCAACAAGGTCAGCGACATTCAGTCACATCACCCCAACAGACAGGAGGCCTCTCTTTCCGCTTTCACTATCTTCCTGTCCACCCTAGCACTCTGACCTCTGACTTACAGGGACCTTTCTTTCCTGTTCTCAGGACGCAGCTGGAATAAAGGTGGGCGTTGCAGGCCGCATCAACGATTGGCTGAACAAAACACCAGAGGCGAGCAAAACGCCAGGAGGAAGACCCGTGGTAGGCTACAAGCACTGACAGTCACCATCACTATGCATGCCTCTGTGTATCGTTTACTAGCTTAGGACACGAACCGGCATGCCCTGTGTAATAAACTGTATAGTTGGCTCCATCTAGTGGCCATGATTTGTTCACTGTTTGGAACTGATGTAAGTAATGTAAGTGTGAAATGGTCTTTGTGGTTGCCCCTTACATCGTTTGTTTTGTCACAGTATACCATCATGTTGAGGTCACTTGTGCTTTATATGTGTTATGAGTTCAGTTTCATTTTTACCATAAATCGCTCCTTACTTCAATAGACTAATGGGTTTAAAGCTCCATTTTGTTTACATTTTTTTTTTTAAATAAATAAATCCATAAAAAAAAAATTTATGTATATATATATATATAAATGCCTAATTAAATACCTATATTAGGTTATTACATTTATCATTAATTTATTATCCATGCCGCTTGTCCTGTTAGGGTTGCAGGAAAACTGGAGTCAATCCGAGCTGACTTTGGGCAAGAGGCAGGGTACAACCTGAACAGACTGCCAGTCCTTTACAAGGCTAATATAGGGACAATCAACTATTCACATGCGCATTCACACATATGGGCAATTTATAGTAGCCAGATTACCAAATGTGCATGTCTTTGGATTGTTGGTGGAAACCGGAGTACCCGGAGGAAACCAACCCAGGCATGGGAAGAAGATGCACACTCCACACAGAAAGGTCCTTCTCCAAGATTCCATAAACCTTCTCACTGTAAGGCTGCAATTTAATTAATTGTTAATAATATTTAGAATTTCTTCCTCAGTGTAATGTTATTTGTTAATTACATTAAGCAACAGTAAGCTTTGTTTGCTAAGTTATTAAAGTATAACGGCTTGGGTATATATATAGTAGATTTGAACATGGCTCAGCCAAGCCGATTGTTTAGCCCTTTCTTCTATGTTTGTTTTTGCTGGCCTTTAATATTCAGAAGAGTTAATAACTAGTTACCCATATTGCAGAGGGAGTATATGCTTGCCCTTCCCCTCCCTAGATAACAGCTGTCAAATAAGGGGAGAGGGCTGACTAGTAGGCAGCGAGATCAGGAAGAATTTGAAAAACAGACAAATATATATTGTGCATCGTGCAAAAATCAAGATGCATGCAACAGTCCTTTACCATATACGGCAGGTGGGCTGATCTAGGGTAGGTGATGTTATATGGGGCACTACGCATGTGAACCGTGCAATTTCAGCGGGATATAGAGAAGTTTGCAATGGAACTTCGCTCTGGTAAGTGCGTGTTATGGTCAACTAAGACCTGGTTTAATGTGTTCAGCTCTCGTGCAAGGTTAAGGTTACCAATTGCCTTTATTAAAAACAAAGCTGTGGTGAATCAACTTTGTCTAAATTCTGAGATAGCATACATTTTTTCTGGAATGTTAGAAATCTGAACTCCTAATACTCATGTACAGTGTAACCTTCCATTATTCTAGTATGAGCAAAGGCGAGGTAAATTGCCCATGATGTCAGATATACTGAATGTTTTCTCTGTTTGTCCTCTGTCTGCTTAAGTGTCCTCCTGTTGCCTAGATCAGTTCCTCAGCCTTGCTTTCCTCTGGGCTATTCTCTTCTGTCCCTTCTTCTCCTTTGTCTATGCTGAGGAACAGGTAGGAGTAACGCCTCTGCAACCTTCTTCTCTTTCTCTCAGTATGCGATCATCAGCTTGCTCTATATGTAGGTCTGTTTGTTTAAAAGTTTTCTGTGAAACCCATGCATGTATCATTATTCCATCTCGCTCTTTTTCAGGACCTGAAACCTGGTGATGTTACCGGCAAGCGCAATCTATGGGAAAACAAAAGCTCCTCTGCTACCAAGGTAACATGCTACATAACTGCACCTTTAATTAGAATATTTTGTACTCCAGACTCTTTATGTCCCTCAGGGAGGAATGTTAATATGTCTCTTCATTCTAAAAACAGCCTGTATGTTTTTATAATGCTTTTGGTCTGGATTGTATCAAGAGTTGCTATAGTTCTCAGTATTTCAAGATGTAAAAACAATAAGTGATTGGTGACAGTTAGCTAAACAGTAACAATGTGTGTTTTTGTTTAAAGACTTCTTCCTGCTAGTCATCAGATTTGGCTCCTTGAGGAGGTAAATGTTACTTTATCATAAAAGGGATGCACAGCTGATACTGTTCACATAATCACAAAGCAAATTCACTCACTGTGTAATTTAATACCTTTGACTGTTGGCTTCTGTCTCTCTTTGTGAGTGTGTGACTCCTGCTCTTTTCTCTCCCACTCACTGGCATGGAAAAGGGGATTTATGCAATGCTAATGTTGCTTGTTTTTTTTTTTGTTTTTTTTTAAGAGCTGCAAGCAGTTTCTGAAGCCTTTATTTATTGTGCTGTACAGGGCTTAATTTGATTAAATGTACAGTCACCATAAGTGCTTGCTCTACCTTCTTTTTATCCTATGTTCTGTCTGTTCACACATACATTACAGTACGTGGTGGGCTGAAAAGTTCATAAGCCTGGTCAAGATAGACACAACCTATTCACCTATCCAGCTGACTTTCACTATCCAGTTGGGTTGTTTGTACTATCAAATTGACTTGCACACTACAATCAGCTGGATAGGTGGTGTCTTGTAGTTGTAAGCTTATGAATTGTTCAGCTTCCCAAAGCACGCACACTCTCTCTCTCTCTCTCTCTCTCTCTCTCACTCACACACACACACATGCACACGATAAAAATGGCTGAATTATTTTTCCAGAGTTAAAAATGTTTTTCTCAGGCATAGTTATTTTTTCTCTATGTTGAGTGTACAGAGTAAAATGTGTTAGTAAAGTAGAAGGAAAATTACAAAAAAAAAAACTTTATTTTTTTTATAATAAATAAATATAAATATTCAGAAATATTTTCAGAAAAGAACCAGATGTTACCCGGCATAAAGTGAAATGCTCTGAAAAGGTCAGATATATACCCATTTTCAGACCTTTATTTTTAAATTCTGGACACCGGTGGGGCAACGGTTCTTCAGGAAACTGCCTCCTTACCTGCCCCTGAAACACTGATTTTGAGTGTTTTTTGACTGCCTGTTTTGCTTCCTCCTCTCATTTATGGTCTTTCCGCTCTCTGAGCCTGCTCTGCTCTGATTGGTCACCTGACAGCTCCATGCTCAGTGTACTGAGAGGCAAAGCGGGATAGACGAAGATATCGATCTGTATGGGTGAGGCGGCAATGAGGGAAGGCCAGCTAATCAGAAGGCCCAGCACACCGTAGAGCAGTAGTGTGCCCCAGGGGAAAAAATTGACAAAAACGTTGTGTTTGCGCCAGCTCAAAACAGCCCAGATGGAACGCACAAACGTGCTAACCTCATTAGGTGACATTTTGGTATGATCTAACAAAGCTATTCAACACTAACAACATTTATGGGCCAAAAAAGTGGAAAACAGCATAGTGTCTTCCCTTTAATTTAAGTAAATTTTACACTAGCCAATTTACTCTCTCTCTCTCACACACACACACACACACACACACACACACATAATATGCATTTCATTCCGTTACCTTCTATTTTAACGCTACCCCTTGTGGTTGCTTTTGGCTCCTACACAGACACACACATATAGTCACACATATCCTGAACAGCTGCCAATATAGCAGATAGCATCAGTGTCTGCCCTGCATGCTAAAGCTGAGAAGGCATGCCCTAGCCTTGACTCTCCTGTATGAAGCCACATATTTGTAAAGGGATGATACTCCTCAGATAAAGCAACACAGCCAAGATATTAATTTTGATGCTCTATCTTTGGCAATAACTAAGTTAGACATGGTGCGAAGCAGCACAGGCATGTAGTGGCTATGGTAAGGCCAGGCCAAGGCTGAGCTTAGCTACACACTGCACCTGTGGCCAGAATTTAATCTGGGGTCTAATGAGGGGAACGCTCTGTTAATCGCAACACTGATTAAACAAAATTTTTTACAACCATAACTCTACGCTCAGTATTTGATCATCCATGATTGGTTAGCAGATGGAGGTTGGTTTTCCACCTGCCTTATATTCTACAATACTACATGTTTGGGGTCACCCTGCAAGAAAGGAATAGTTAAAATATAAGAAATGAATACTGAGTTTAAGGAGAAAATAGACAGGGGTCCAGATGCTCCTGCCAGCAGGACCTTATATTTGTCAGTTTAAAAAGTCCAGTATATAAAATGTGACCTTGTGACTTATACAATCCCACCCTATTCACCCCTGAGGTCACCCTGAGGGTGACCCATACACCAAATTTCGTGATCCTATGTCATTTAGTTCCAGAGTTATCCCACTAAAAATTCGGACAGACGGACAGAATGATGGAACCCATTTGTATAGCTCCCACTGCACTCACCTTTGGCAGCATTGGGAGCTAAAATGACTTAATTGTTTACAAGGGGGTTGTAGAAAAATTTTTAGACTCCTCCTTAATTAATTTTACTATGTAAAGCTGCTTTGTGACAATGTCAATTGTAAAAAGCGCTATACAAATAAAACTGAATTGAATTGAATTGAACTTAATACGCATGAATTAATCTTGTTGCATGGACGAATCATTTAACATTTAATCTAAAAATAGGTATAATAATCTTAGAATATATGTCTTGCAATCTTCTACTAGGAAATGCTAGATCATTTTGACTATATTCAGGATACATGTATATGTATGTGTGTAGGGTGCAGATGTAACTTTTATCTAATTGTCATTAGATCTGGTGTCTCACTATGGGATATGTAATCTAATAAATGTGTTCATTCGTGGACTTATTCCTTAAAGGTCAGTGCTGATGACTAATTTGCTGAAGTGCATATTTCCTAAATATTCTCAGAAAGCAGAAGGTCTGTAAATGCCTTTTTAGTGCCAGCAATGAAGCTGTTTAACATTGAGGTCTACCTTATCCAGAGTTTCGAAGGGAGGATGAGATCATAAGTACCATAGCTGCATACCACAAAGCAATCAAGTGTGTATAAACAAGGCAAAAACCATGAAGAGTGCCCCTTTCATGAAGAAACAGATGTGTCAGGGGGTTGGCCAGCAGTTGCATTTCCAAAACATGCATGATAAAGCTGAAATGGCAGCAAGGGTTTCTTTAATGATAGAAAAGTCTTTACCCATGTCTAGCAGTTCCTCTTAAAATGGTAAACTCACTGGGAAAGAGCACTAAAAGGCAAATGAATCTCTCACGCACTCATTCACTCATTTGCCGAAGCACTTAATCCTACTAGGATCGCAAGGAGGATTGTGCCTATCTCAGTTGAGATGGGGCAAAGGTAGGGTACACCCTGAACAGTTTGCCAGACAATCGCAGGGGAACACACACACAGCCATTTACACTCACACCTAGGGGCAATTTGGAACGGCCAATTAGCCTAATGTGCATGCTTTTGAACTGTGGGAGGAAACTGGAGTACCCCGAGGAAACCCACCCAAGCAAAGGGGGAACATGCAAACTCCACACAGAAACATTCAAGCCCTGGAATCCAACCCAGGACCTTCTTGCTGTGAGGCGGAAGTGCTAACCACTGCACAACTGAATCTGATGCCAAAAATATCCCCTTGAACATAATCTACTTGGAGTGGTAAATGTTGTGAATGATACTCTAGTTTTTGGGTATAGTTGCTTTATTTATGTTTTTTTAGATAGCCCTGCTGTAGACAGGTTATCTTTGTATAGCCCTATCAGGATATGCACAAGCCCTCCATCTCTTGCTATAATTGAGATCTAATTACATCTTAATGCACCTCCTTCAGAGCCTTCCTACAGGGATTAGAATGGAGGGTGGTACACATACTTTTTCTTTTTTGAAGAGCTCCATCTTCTCACCTTGAAGTGCCCATAGAGCTATTACATTGCTGTGGACTTTCCAGTCTGCCTGATGTGGCATCCTTCAGCTTGCCAGGTACACAAGTGGCTGTCCATGACATGAAGCAAGTGCTACTCCAAAAGATCAGTCTGTGTGCCAGCACGTGCAGATGGCAGGAGTGTATGTCCCGCTGTTTATTGATATAGCTGTCCACTGTAGTGTTGCGACTGGAACCTGACTGAAATGAGACTTCATGAAACCATGGCAACCTTAGGGCATGGCTATCAGTTTGATACTATCACACCCAGGCATCTGTGAGGGATAGATATGGAAATTATTGCATCCTTCAGCTTGATTAACATAAAAAGCATGACCTAGACACATAAAGCATATCGCAGATGCACAGGTCAGCATTCTCAATTTGCTTTTTTTTTCTTACATTTAGTACATGTAGATCTAATATTGGTCATAGACCTTTCTTTCTTTGCGGGCAGAAAATCCTCAAGTAGAATCCACATCAGCTCTTCTTATCTTTCTTATAAGTCTTTGTTTACATTGATCGCATTTATTGATGTCAGGAACTGAGACTCTGTTTAGTTGTAAGATTTTTTTGTCCTCCGCTTCATGTGATTGTTAACTGTGGGGGGGTCAGTGTTGTCTCAGCTCAGTTTGTCTGACTGGAGTTCACTGTCTTAAGATGCCAAAATATTCTGAGATACAGGTTTACTATGACCCAGTAAGTAGTTTTTAAAAAAATAAAAAAACAAGAACTAGAAGCAGGGAATAAAGCTCCATATGTTGGATCTCCCAGTTTGGAAAAATAAATAAAGATTTAAAAAAATAAATTTTTGTATCACAAAAAAAATCAATTGATTACACACTCATAGAAAAACAAAAAACCTCTTGTATGAGCCCAACATAAGTCATATCATACAGTTACTATCATGAGCAGTTTTGGAGATATTAAAAAAATAATGTTTCCATGACAACATTGGTAACCATAGTAACCAAATCCACTTTTGGCTCATTATTTGGTCTTGGGTACATTCTGGGGGACATTTATTAAAAAATTTTAAACCATAAAAACAATTAAAATTCTTCTCAATTTACAAAGTTAGGACTCTAAAGAAAACAATAATGTTCATTAAAAGATAATATTGTCCACGGAATAAATTCTAAACAAATTCATCACGTCACCTGTGGCTAAAATCAAGGAAATTGGAAAAGTGTCCACTGAGCATGTTCAGAAGTAATAAATATTCATGAGACTCGATCTTTGCTTCAGGTTTTTTTTTTACCACTGACGTGTGAACAAATTTATAAATGAACGTAATGTAATTGGTTAGACAGACCAGTGTTCACCTGTGTTTTATTCATGTTGAGAGAACTACCTGTATGGATTTTTTTAGTACAATTCTTTTATTGAATGCAACCAAATCTACCTTCTTACCAGTTTACTAAAACCAAGATGTTTGCTGGTATGTACATCATATAAACCAAGATATCAAATATATGGATCTTGAAAGACGTTTTGTTCAGAGGCCCATCTCATT
>JBCNYH010000024.1:14691105-14703502 GCA_039654325.1 Tandanus tandanus
GTTCACTAAGTTTTGTGTAAAAAGAAGGGGGAAAAAAAACTGGGTTGAAAAAAGTTTCAGGTGTGAAAAGAAGAATTTGATTATCTTTAACTTTTTTTTTGTTTACCTTTTGAAAGGGGGGGGGGTTTTTTTTTTTTTTTTTTTTTTTTTTTTTTTTTTTGATCACCCTGTAGAATCCATTGAAAGTGGAAGGAATGCTGTTTCATAAGTATAAGATCCCTAAACTTACACACCATGCAAAATGAACAGAACATTGACGCGTTTACATTAGTCACTCTTTCAAGTTTTAAAAGAACAATTTATGAACCAAACTTTTTTTGTTTTGTGGTTTGATTCCATGCAGGGGGTTTCTTCTCCAACTTGTTTTCGGGTCTCTTCGGCACACGAGAGATGAGAATTCTTATTTTGGGCTTGGACGGCGCTGGAAAGACTACAATCCTCTACAGACTGCAAGTTGGAGAAGTTGTCACTACTATCCCCAGTACGTTACTGAGAACCATCACCAGTCTCATATTACATATAAACTCTGTGCTCTTATAACTTTAATCTTCACTCTCCAAACACAGCTATTGGGTTCAACGTTGAAACTGTGACTTACAAGAACCTGAGGTTCCAAGTCTGGGATCTTGGTGGACAGACAAGCATCAGGTAAGCACCACACAGGTTATATTATTATTGCTGTTCGAGTAAGTGATTTTTCTGGCACTCTGCAAGTTTATTGTGAGGGATGTACTGGTTTAGTTATGAATGATTTGTGTAGAGGTTGATGCTAGTCATAAACAGTGGTTCATGGTCTTGATGTCAGTTCTTGCGACGATCTGAAAAAGGTAGCATTTAAAAGGGCCCATTTACTTACCAGCCATATGAAATCAACCTTCTGTGTGAGTTTTCTTGAAATTAATACCAGAGGTGGGGCTTTGGACAATGGACTTCATTAGATTTTGGAGGAGATCATGACAAATTTGGGGAATTGCTAGGCTTGACGGAGATTTGTACGGTCCGAGTTACTGAAATGACTTGAAATACTCGATCTCATGCATGTGAACTAAGCTCACTGCTATCACTGCTGATGTTTCTCATAACTTGGCAAAACTCGGGGGCAGCTGTGGCTTAATGGTTAGAGAAGTGTCTTTGGGACCAAAAAGTCGCTGGTTCGATTCCCGAACCAGCAGGAAAAATGTGTAGCAGTGGGGGAGGGAGCTGCACCTTCTCTTCCTCTACATTCATGACTAAAGTGCCCTTGAGCAAGGCACCTAATCCCCAACTTCTCTCCGGGCGCTGTAATGTGTGGCAGCCCACTGCTCCGAGTGTATGTGCTGACTGTGTGTGTGTGTGTGTGTGTGTGTGTGTGTGTGTGTGCACTCACTTTGGACGGGTTAAATGCAGAAGTCAAAATTTCCCTTGCAGAATTAATACAGTATAAAATAAAGTTCAAATTAAAAAAAAAAAAAAATTTAGTCCATTAGAGAGGCTCAGCCTGGGTAATGTGAGAATGAATACTGATCAGTATGGAGAATCAGCTTGTACTATGAGTGAGAATAAAAAGTGGAACAGGTGCATTGATACTTGACGTTTGTGTTTCCCCAGGCCATACTGGCGCTGCTATTATTCCAACACAGATGCTGTCATCTATGTTGTGGACAGCAGTGACCGTGACAGGATGGGTATCTCAAAGTCCGAGCTGGTTGCTATGCTGGAGGTAGATGAAATAACTGGTCTTATCACTGGATGATCATGTTACGTCTCATATGTTCATGGTCTTTAACGTTCTCTCTTCCTGCAGGAGGAAGAACTGAAGAAAGCCATCCTAGTTGTGTTTGCCAACAAACAGGACATGGAGCAAGCCATGACTCCTACTGAGGTGGCCAATGCACTGGGGTTACCTGCACTCAAAGACAGGAAGTGGCAGATCTTCAAGACATCTGCCACTAAAGGAACAGGGCTGGATGAATCCATGGACTGGTATGGAGCTCTTAAAGGGGTGAATGTAATGTAATGTACGTTTTACATTTGCCGAGTAATAAAACATTTTGTTTGCATTTTTCTGTGCAGGTTGGTGGAGTCCTTGAAGAGCCGACAGTAATTGCACTTGCACCAACCCCTGTAAATACTTTTGTCTTTTGACTTCTCGTTGAAAGTCTTTGGTGCCCTTTGGGCCAGTGACTGCATTTCCCTTTCCCCTTTATGTGAAGGCATTTTTCTTGTACCATTTGTTTTAAATGAAGCTGCAGTTACAGTACAGCCTGAAAATTGAATACCCACCAATTCCCAATTCATATGGACTCGGCACATGAGCTGTAGGAGGCACAGCGGGCCTATAATTACGCTGATTCGTCCATATTGACGCCAGTTAGACCTGTTCTTCCTGTCAGATGTATCCACTACATTGGAGTATTCTAATCGTAGAGTTTTCTTCTGCCAATTCTGCTGTTAGCATGGTACCAGACAGTTGACAGTCACTTCTTCTTTTATTGCCTCTTCTTGAACACCTAATCCTTAGTCCTGCAACTTTAATATCTAACTACACATGGGTATTTTAGTGGGTTGTTTATTTAAGAATTATCATTGTTTTGTATGCAGTGGACGTGTCAATGTGTATTTATACAGGTATGCACAGTGAACAATACTGTTTGGTAACACTGAAAAATAAAATCTGGTATTAACAATAGTTATGTTTTATCACACTGGAGACTAACGACTAACTGCATGATTAACGTTAGCCTTTTATTGCTTATGATCTCTTTCGCTAGCTTTAATGTTCCCACTAATAAAGTGTGCAGGATGTAACCACTGGTTAATGTTTAAGTTAATCAGTCACTGTGAAAAGTAAGGTAGCTTGATGAACCTGATAAGAATCATTCTGTTGAGGATGATTCATTACCGCAGTGTGCTGTCTTAACCCAGGATCAGAATGTGTAGCCTTGTGTATGTCAGGAACTTGGCTATTACCATACCTGGAATTACAATTGGAGACATTCCAATGCAACTTGGCAACCCACAACTTGTATTGGTTATTCTTATAGTGTCTGTGTATTAAACACTACACCCGTATTTTGGTGCATGTTAGCAGAATTATGCAAAAAGTTCTGTTCAAATCTTAGGACATTTCTACCAGATGTGGGGCTTTGTACAAGGAGGACTTCATAAGAGTTTGGCAATTTGGGATGCAGGAAAATTTTAAAAGATTCTTTAACAGTGTGAGATAGGACAATTTTTTTACATTTTGTTAGAAGGCTTGGTGGAGGTATGCTATGGCAGAAGGCTATGGTCTACAAATACTCTGCTGTAATTTATAGACCATTTGCAGATGAGTCTAACTGTTTTGATTTACTCGAGGTCATTCACTGGTGCCAACATTAATACATCTAATTTAATTTTATTATATAGCTTTTCATATCCTTATAGGGTTCCATCTACTCATTCGTTTTCTGAGTCAATTAATCCGATTAGGGTCGCAGGGCAGCTGTAGCCTATTTCAGTTGACCCTGAAGAGCTCACCAGACCATCGCAGGGACAACACACACAACCATTCATACTCACTCATACCTAAACTCTTGAGACCCCACTGTCCTCGTTTGAGGACAACATATTTTTCCCCAACTACATTGTGTGCATGTCTTTGTAAGATTTTCTTATGAGGGCCATTGGGTTTTACTCTTTAGCCAAACTTCTTCCTGTGTGAAAACTTTGATCAAGTCCAATAGTTATCAGTTGGTAAGGAACAGAAGTGGTGCAGAGAAGTGACAAGACACACATCAGGTTTTGGCTCTCAAGGGCTTTGGGTCATTTGGAACAGCATGTCTTTGGACTATGGGAGGAAACCACAGTACACACCCTTGCTGAACCCAGGACCTTGCTGTGAGGCCGACGTGCTAACCACTATGCCACTGTGCTGCTCGTGCTCCATCTCGGCATAGTTAATTTCCTAGATGTGATTAATAGTGAGACCAACATTACTGAAATCACTTTGTATATACACCATTTGGAAAACAATTATTCTCTTCTCCCACTGGCATTACCAGAATTCCTCTGGATTACTGTGTACTACAGCAAAAAAATAAGGCTAATCTTATCCAGTTTTAAATCCATATGGGTTTCTTTTAATTAAAAAAAAAAAACATTGTACATTTAACTGCACTCAACAATACAGCTGTAATACACCACCAGGTAACACTGATCTATAAACCATGATGGCCAGATACAATCACTCTCTCCGTTCCAAGGGCAGATTAAAATGAAAAGATTTCACTGAATCATAGCCAAGTCTCTGAGTGAAGTGCGTTTGCTTTTCTTTGCTTTGTGTCCTGGCTGTAAAAACTCTATTTTCCTTTTCTTTGCTTCGGTTTTCTTCTGGTGCTTCTTGATCTTTTTCCTGGCAGCAATATCAGGATTGGTTACAGCCTGAGAAACAATATGAAAAATACTCAGTCATGACGACATCACAATAACAAGTATACATTCAGACTGTTACAGTGAGCATGCTTTTCCCTCAGGAGCTCACCTGCAGGGCCTTGAGTGTCTTGCGTGAGGCTCGTCTCCGTGAGGCCTCCTTCTGCACTGCAGCGAAGGCGAGCGAGAACTTCTCAAGACCCATTAACTTCTTCAGCAGCTCAATGAGCTCCTGGGCCAGGTTCTTCAGTGTAGGGTCTGAAGTAATCCAACCAGACTAGGAGAATTAGGAAATGAAGCAACTCTGGAACAATTGAGTGGTAGAAATAAAAGCTACACATACCTTGGTCTGCATATGTGCTGTCCAGTTCTCTGTAAAGAGGAGCAATGATGGTAGTCAAGTAGGGGCCGAGACGCTCTTTGCCCAGGTCAACAGCTATGGCTCCCAAGAACTTGAAAATGCAGGTTCTCTGAGAAACATCAAGTAAAAATCCAATCAACCTTTTTTCCATGACTCTCAGTCACCTCTTATAGCAGGCATCACAACCATATGCTTCTTGAACATGCATCCACTCATCCATGAAGAATCTGGAGCCACACTTAGTGGGGTACACCCTGAACAGATCGCCAATCTATTTCAATGGTCTTGCGAGCTGTTCAGGGTGTACGCCACCTTCGCCCAGTGTTGGCTGAGATGGGCACCAGCCGCCACGCAACCATAATAGGATTAAGCGGTTCAGCAAATGAGAGAGAAAGAGACAGAGGGAAACAGAAGATCTTTAGCTGAAATGTTAGTGGATTTCTCAGACTTAGAAGTAACAGGACTGAGTTTTGAACTATATCAGTTCACTAGTAAACTATCAGGTCAGAAGAGGGTAGACTGGGCTCCCGAGTGACGCATCGGCAAGATGCGCAACTATCAACCTGGAGATCGCCGTTTCGAATCCAGGTTGATGCCGCAGCCATCCCTGTCACTCACAGTGATCACCAGCCAATCATGGGCGTCTGTGAGCTCATTCGTACGAGGGAGTAGCACTTTCCCTCTGAGAGTGTTAGGTTCAAAAAATGCATTCGCAGCAGTTTGTAAAGAGGCGGGTGGCAGCATCATGTCACTGAGGGGGCATGTGCATGCTTACACCCCTCTCTGGTTGGTGGTGGTCATGTGATAGGGAAGGCAACACTTGATGGGTGGGAATAGGACACGACCAAATTAGGGGAAACAGTGGGGGGAAAAGAAAAGAAAAAAAAAAGAAAACGAGAGTAGAGTGTGATAAGTTATTTAACAGCTTACCTTCATTGGCACTTTGGGGGTATTGGCTGCCTCTCTCTTAGCCAGCAGTGTGAGTTTCTTAATCACCCAGAGCAGAGAAGGTGGCCGATTTTCATCCTGTTCCTCTATAATCTGCTGTTGCTCCTCTTCCTCATCATTCTGCTCCACATCTCCATCTTCTTTCTCCTCCTCTGTTTTTTCCACAGCATCTTTTCCTCCTTTTTCATTCTCCTCCGAGTCACACTCTGGTGAGATAAGATAGATCACCTTGGCCACGAAGAGCAGGTTCTTGATTACCTGTTGACAGTCATAATGTATCAACCTATTACTCAACATTACTCCTGACAGTTCCCAGCTTGTGCTTGATTTGGTTCGGGGAGATTTCCTACCTGCTCGCCAGCACTGACGTCCAGAAACTTGGACTGCAGCTGATGACAGAAGGATAAGACAAGCTCCCTCATCTGTAAGTGAACGGAAAAAGAAAAAAAAAAATCATGTTTGAGTCACTGATAAAGGGAAGGATGACCCTTACCAGTGTGGTGGTGTTCAGACTCTGAGAAGTGACTCACCCTCTTGTCCAGGTTGGTTGCGAGGAAAAGTGAGGCCACAGGCTGGGTATTTTGGGGGGCATTTCTCTCAGAGTGCCACAGAGACAGCAGCTCCTCTGGTTTCTGAGCAGCAAAAAGCAGGCCAAAGATCTGCGACGCAGTCAGCCAGACCCAGGAGTGAGGATAACGCAAGTGAGCTTCGATGTGACCTAGAAGAGTCAGTCAGGGTACAAATTAAACCAGAGCACAAGCGTTTGATATATATGGGTAGTGAGTTCCTGATCCACCTGAAAACTACGAGCCAAGGTTCACTTTAATAAAGGGATGAAATAAAACATTCTTTAGCTATAAAACAAATCTGTGCTATTTATTACGACAGCACTGATTGACATTGATTTACGATGACATGTTTTTTCCCCAGAAAAACACTCAAAGATGAAATCAAACATTCTGAGTAATATAAAATTGCCAGAGATTAATGTGTGAAGCAGGGAGCAAAAATGTAAAACTCTTCAACTTAAGCTGAACCTCCTCATTTTCCTGTGCAGCCGACAGTAATCTCAGTGGAAGGTCAGTGGTGCAAGGGACTCACCCTCTTAAACTCTTATATACTTAAACTCTTTATAACTCAAGTATTACAGTTAAGAAGACGACGCATCCCTAATGTGTAGGGCTGACATGACAAAGCTGTTGTTGTGATGGCAAATATTTATCCATTAAGTATTTCTAAGAAAGTAAAGTGCATCATTCACAGCTGCTCCTACACGCGATACACAGCAACAGCTCCTGAGCATCATGGCTGAAATATTGTAATATAAGGATTTAGACCCTGCCAAAAAGCGGAGCTCCGAAAAAATTTACTTCTGATACAAGGTTTCAATGTGAATTAGTTTTGATGACGCCATCAATGATGTGATGTCATGTAACCATCATGTTATAAATTCTGAGCCGCGGAATCATCATAATGGTGAATTATTTAGCAATTTTTAATATCATTTCACAATTTCTACAATGGCATAGTGGCTAGCATGTCCGCCTCACAGCAAGAAGGTCCTGGGTTTGAGTCCTGGCATTTCGGTGTGGAGTTTGCATGTTCTCCCCATGCTTGTGTGGGTTTCCTCTGGGTACTCTGGTTTCCCCCCACAGTCCAAAGACATGCACATTAGGCTAATTGGCTGTTTCAAATTGCTCCCAAGTGTCAGTGTGAGTGTGAACGGTTGTGTGATGGCACTGCATTGGACTGGCGAGCTGTCCAGGATGTAACCCACCTTCGCCCAGAGTTGGCTAAGATAGGCTCCAGCCTCTCCGTGACCCTAATAGAAGTAAGCGGTTCAGCAAATGAGTGAGAGTGAGTAAATTAAAAAATGTAAAAAAAATTTTATCCTTTGTACGTCACTAAAAGCTTTTTAGCGCATCTCCATGGTGAGACTACTTGCATAATGAGAAAAGGTGTAGACGGCGGAGCTGGTGGCTTCACTTTTTGCACGTGAATCCTTACAGCAACTAATAATAAGTGGACATATCCATGTCTATGCAAACGGAATCGGTCCTGTGTGTAAAAGTACACCGCATAATATCAAAAACAAGTGTTAAGTGTGTGTGGATTCATACCCCAGATGCTAAAGAGTGTGTCCGCTGGTTTGCAGATCTCCAGGAAGCCGCAGTCCTTGATGAGTTTGGTGATGAGGGTGAGATAGTAGAACAGTAACCTATCTGCAGCCTTCTCGTTTTCTTCCTCTTCGATCTGAACAAAAAATACAGTTGGATGTTTGTGGATTGCAGATTTACCTTTGACTTGCATACACACTTCTCATCACTTTTAACACTTTATACATCACACAGTAACAGGATGACGCCTCACACCAATACTCACATCAACGAAGTTAGCGCTGTGGACTTCTCGCTCTATTAGAGGCAGCAGAGAATCCAGCCTGTGACCAAACTGCTCCCCTTCTGCTTCTACAAAAAGCCCACACACCTGAGCACCCAATCTCCGTAGAGCCACCTGTGCATGCATACAAGCACAGAAAACCACAGCGAATGAGCATCTTTTAATACACCTATCCACTCATCATTCTTCATACCAGTGTGTTTTCAGTTCACCTTCTCTCCAGTCAGCCAGCTGTTCACCAATGTGAACATGGAGTTCTGGTGCTTCACGTCAAGCTGACCTAGTAATGACTTGATGGCAAGCGAGGCCATTTTCTTACAGCGTGCCGAGTCATCGTTGACCATAGCCAAAGATAGGGGCACAAAGAAGAGTCCACAGTGCTCTAAGAGAAGAGGCTGTACACAAAAACATTATCTAAAAGTCAGAATCCCCTACATCAGCTTCAGACGGAACAGAAAGAATAAATCTTGAGGTGATACCTGAGGGAATGACTGGAAAATGAAGGCCATCATTTCAAGAGCAGACTGTCTCCCTGTATCGTACTCATATCTGCAAAAATTAAATAGCCTGAATATCTTTCAGCAGCACAATGGAACCAGTTTTGCTCTCAGGTATTTCAGTGATTGGTGCCGAAGATAGATGGGTTAGGAAAAACTAAATTCTAACATACGGTATGCGTCCCGTTATTACTCTGTGTTTACGCACCCCTACCCTACCCCACCCAAAAAAACAAAATGGTTTATGCAGCTAACGTTTTGCCAACTCGGCTTTCGTGTCGTCAGTTGGTTTAAGAACAAAAAGAAATGTTTCCCGCGATTTCTGAGAAATCGCTTGTTGTTTGTGGCGCTAAGCACTGGCCGTTAATCTGTTATTCTGCTCGGGTCAGTGACAAAGCCCAGTCAATCCAACAAATTTGCATCACTACCGGGCTTGAACAGCCAATCAAGAAGGCAGCATGTCTCTGAGTATGCCTAGAGTCGTATCACTCACGAGCACGGGCATGGACTGATGTTGCCGGAAGGAACCGCTGATGTTATATGTGATGGTTTTAAATAGCTAGTAACACTAATTCACCACAGGTACCCTTTAAACATATGCACACAACACAACACATGCTTTTCATTACTGTGAATATTTGCGGTTCTGGTGTATCATTTGTGACTGGGCAGATTTTTACGCACCATCAGAATGTGGAGTGGGGCTTCACGGGCATCATATCTTTAAACATTCTATAGCAAAATACTTACGTAAGCTGGGCAACAATGAAGTCAAAATGGTTCCTCAACTTCTTCCCAAGTGGATAATCCATGAGATATTTCAGATAGATCTAAAAATAAATAAATAAATAATATTGGAAACATCATAAACAACAAGGAAACAAGGGTACTCCACACAGCGCGTCACCTGATATGCCTTCGGCGTAAACCTTTTTAGTGTGTGCTTAAACTGTGACCCTAATCTGTGACCTTAGAGCCTGTACCAGTTTATGGGTATTTAATGAGTAACTGATAGAAGTTTGGTCCAAATCTAGACAGTGTTCAGCCTGCAGGGTGTGCACAAGATTTTACTAAGATAACCTCATATAACCTTGACCTTTGACCTCAGAACCTGTACCAGTTCATGGGTAGTTAGTAGTGAGAAACCGGTGAAAGTTTGGTCAAAATCCATTGATGGATTCAGAAGATAGAGTGCCCACAAGGAAGTTTGGGTTGATTGATGACCACAGGGTGAAAACAATGCCTCTGGCACCAGCACGGCAGGCGGATGATAATAAAGGATAATGATGATGATGATGGCTATCATTACTGACCTGTCTACAGCGGACGCGAACCTGCTCATTTGAGCCATTGATGGACAGTTTAGCAACTTTTTTCATCACCTCCTCCATCTCTGGTACCACCAGCTTCTTGGAAAGGATCGCCTAAAAGCATAGAGCATTAAATCAAGCACAAATTCTTCCAGCTTTATAATAGAAACATGACACATACCAACTATTTGCCTTTTTTTCTACATGACTACATAGTGTAATGATGTAGTTATGATAGACTAATAGGCTGCTCCAAATTGCCCCTAGGGGTGAATGTGAGTGGTTGTGTGTATTGGCCCTGAAATGAACAGGCAATTTCTTTGCCTACAGTCAGTTGAGATAGGCTCCAGCCTCCCAGTGACCCTAGTAGGATTACGTGGATTGGCAAATGAATGAATGAATGATCTATAATCATTTAAAAATAAAAGTGGTTAAGTTTATGGAACCTTAGAATAAGCTAGTTATATCTCGCGGAGGCTGCCATCTTGCATCGTCATGTTTCTACAGTAGCTCAGGCTTACAGGTTTCAGTGGGTTGCAATCTGGAACCTCACCACTAGATGCCACTAGATGCCATTAAATCGTACACACTGTAACTAAAAATGCTACACAAATAAATCAAACTGACTGAATTTAGGCACTTGGAAAATGTGTTTTTCTTTGGAAAGGAATGTTCGTAATGTAGAAAATCATTTTTATTTGCGAGTGTGCTGTCAACATGACATATCAGCAGTCTATGAGAAAAATCTGAAAGCAATTTCAAATTAAAACTAGGCCAGGACCTGACAATGTAGCCAGCTAATATTCCTATAGAACAGTCTTTGAAAGCAATGCAGATTGGTATATGTTCAAATGCACAGATGGATAAACTATTGCCTTTTCCCAGGTAATGTTGGATCTGTTGGGCTTTTACACCCGTGCCTAGTATCTCATCAGAGCCGGTTTTCATAGCATGTAGCGACTAGGAGTTCAAGTCCTCCTGGATGGGATGCTAGTCCATCACAGGTTACTGTCCCAGTATTTTTCTGGTACCCAGAGGTCTTAGAACAGTGGGTGTCTAACAAGATTTGAACCCTCAATACCACCCTAACCAATACACCACTGGCCACCTTTTCCCAGAGTGTGCTTTAAATGTGGTTGCATTGATTGCAATAAGCAAACAACATTAGTTAATAAATATGTAATTCTACATGGGTGTCAAAGTATACCTTGAGCAAGCCGAACGCAGTGGCTTGACGAGAATTATCATAAATATCCTCTTCAGCATATCCCAGCAGCACTTGCAGCTGTGTATCAGAGATGCAATTTTTCTTCACACTCTTCACTAGGACAGTTATGACCTAAAAGAACACAGAGGTGGAATGAAGTGAGATTGAACTGAAGCAGGAGGATCAAAGTAGGTTTGATTAAAAAAAAGAAAAGAAAAGGTGTGTATGATAGCCGGTATGTGCACCTTGAAGCAGTTCTGGACGAGGTGGAAGTTTTCTCCATGGCCAGCACCTGCTTTAGCATAGTCTTTCAGAAGAATGAACAGCTGCTTGGTGAGTTGGTCAGCGTTTTGCTCCACTGCAGGAAGAGGAAATTTCAGGATCCAGATGAAGGCCTGTAGAGACTCAGTGATCACCTATACACACACACACACACACACACACACACACACACACACACACCAGGGTAAGGTTACACAGAAAACGTGCTGAATTTGATACACAAACATGGTTTACTGATCATCTGAAAGTAAAAGCACTGCCAGTGAGACACATGGGACAGACCTTGACATGCATGGAGTTGAGACAGTCCAGCAGAAGAGGGACAAACGGGTCCAACATCTCTCGAATGGTTGCCACAGAGGAGTTGACCTTCGAAGTTTTCAAACTGCCATGAAGCAGCTAGGTGTGCACATGGACAGACAGACATACATACAGACGAACATAAATAAATAAATAAATAAATAAATAAATAATACCCCGATATAAGTGGGACATTCAGCATTCTTTATTAAAATCAATGATCTATTAGGTAATGTTTATGTTCTTACGCTCAGTCCAGTGTCCACTAGGATGTGCATGTTGGTCTGACGACTGAGGGCCGCCTTCTGGCTGCCTCTCTTTGGGGTGGGGGGCAGGAGCAAGCAGCTAGGGGGTGGGCGCCGGGGGTCTGGATAACGAGCAGCCTTCTGTCTGAACCACAGAGACAACATGTTAGTTCAATGTGTGTGGTTTAGGTATTCATCATGTTGTGGGGACCTAAATCTTCCCAAAATCCTCATAATGTAAATCATTAATTTTTCTTTATGCTTTAAGTTGAAGGTCAGAGTTAGGGTTAGGTTAAGTTTATGAAAGTAGTGGTTATGGTTCAGGTAAGGGTGAGGCTCCACAAAATGAATGTAAGTATATGTGTTGTCCCCTAAAATTAAGGAAACAAGACTCTGTGTGTGTGTGTGTGTGTGTGTGTGTGTGTGTGTGTGTGTGTGTGTGTGTGTGTGTGTGTGTG
>JBCNYH010000024.1:14713503-14730397 GCA_039654325.1 Tandanus tandanus
TATACATACACACACACACACACACATACATATACACACACACACACACACACACACACACACACACATATATACATACACAAAAGACAAAGATGTAAATGAGACCATAGATCTCCACTATCCCCACCTTGAGTAAGGCCCTTAACCCTCAATTGCTCAGTTGTATAAAAATGATAATTGTAAGTAGCTCTGGATAAGAGCGTCTGTCGAATGCTGTAAATGTAACTTTTCCATGCAGAGCAAAAAAAATAAATAAATACCTGGTTATACCATTCCAGTACTTTCAGAGGAGATTGAATATAGGGTAAACACTCATCACAAAAGCACATGTAGTCACACATGCCAATGACATCAACATGGAAGCAACACATTGGCACACACATATACCTGAGGCCAGACAATAGCATGGAACACGGCATCGAGTTCATCAGCTGTGAATTGGTATGACTCGAATTTGTCAAAGAAATCCTGGATGTGAAGAAGACCCAGTCGCCTCAGGTTCTTCAGAGGGCCGATACAGCCAGGCTTCAGCTACACACACACACACACACACACACACACACACAGAGAGAGAGAAAGCCTGACTTACACTCCAATTCTATAAACATATCTAAATCGATCGTTGCCACATTTACATACAACAGAGAAAAAATTTAAAAGAGGCACACTAGCTTCTGTATTTCCCCCCACAGTCCTAAAACACTCTGCTGATGACATTTTCCATGCAAACCTGAATTTCTTGGCATATATTATGAAACAATAAAATGTTTCCATGTGTTAGTCTTATTTCATATCCATATCACCCACCCCTCTGACAACAATGAACAAAGGGGCAATTCCACCGTGATGGACGTTGTTACATTTGTAAGGTGTCTGAACCATTTCATTCAGTCTTGCACTAAATGTTGAGGCCATAAGTCCCTAATGTTGTGTATGGGCATCGTTAAGGTCTTGAGGAATTTAGGCAGGGAAGAAAAGATATCCAATGATGCTTATGTTTTTTTATGTTTTTCAAAATTCTCTGAAAACTAACAACGATACATGATTGTGAAGTCAAAGTATACAGGGGGAGGAGGCTTGCCAATATACTGAGAGCAAGAAGTGATACATTTAGCAGCATTGGCTTCAGTTTTGTGAAAAATTATATGTGACCAACCTGCCCTATGTGACAGACGTTACATCTGATTCATTAACATGACTTACTTAAAAAGACATTTTGTTCTGAAATATTTTACTGATTTGCTTTGGGGGGAAAATGAAAGTATTCAATTATTTATGATTTTACATCAAATTCCACCCTTTCGTGCATTTCTGGGTTTAAAACATTTTAGAAAATCTGAGAAAACTGTTTCCACTAATCCCCTACAAGCCCAACCTTTCTAGAGGTACATGTAATAAGAACATGCATTAAACCCCAAAATCAATCCTAAACATCACATTAATGACAAAACATCACTGAAGTTCATGCACCATGGATAAGCATCTGTAGTGAGTCAAAGACAAAAAACCTCACACCCCATTGTCTCAGAAAGCATCCACCATGGTACATGTAGGTGACTAGAGCAGTTCATCTAGTCTTAGGCAGAGAAAACCTTGTGTTTGTGTTAATCATAAACTTTTCGGAATCTATAACTGAAAATAATTTTTGCCTGGTTATGTCCCATTTTTCATGGAATTGCCCAAAGGCTTGTTAACTTCTCCAAACAGCTGATTGCTGCTCACCTGCTCTCTGCGTTCCAGCAGCAAGGCCACAGAGGCAGTAACACACAGCAGAATCTGCAGTAGCTTGGGCAGGTAGGCTTGTATGAGGTGGCCCAGTTTACGCAGAACTACGTCTATAATGTTGAGCAGTCCATGCTGGCGACCTAGAGGCAAGACTGACGAGGAGTCTGTCTCAGCCATGGCCCTCTCCACTGCCGCTAAACATGTCCCTGCAGGCAAGAGATGGAATTACAAGGATGTGTTAAGTTGCATATGAAAAAATTACATATAGTAGTGTATGCATTATATATCTATGTGAATGTGATGATATAGTGGTTGGTAATGTCCACTGAAATCGAGATACTTAGAATCTATTACTAGGTAGCCAAACAAAAGTACAGACAAACCATGATACCGGTTTGTTTATTTACAATTGTTTATCAATGCATACTAAAATTAATATTAAAAAATCAGTACGAGGTGCAATCGAAATGTAAAGAGAAACATAGCGCAGAATAGACATGCTCAAGCAACAGGAGCAAGCAGTCACTCTCATGAGTCACTATGCCATCTGACACAATACTGTTTACATCAGAACATGTGTTTCACGTGCTTTTGTGGCACCAAAACGTGCACACTTGTAATATGCACAATGCAATGAGCAGTGGAGACTTTTGAAATGCTTCAGCACACCTACCTACAACAATGAAATTACGGGCAAGGTGTTTTGTGTGCCATTCACACTGTAAGAGGGGCAGGATGTCACTGGAGGTGAATCTTCTACCCCTCTTAATGTACAAATCCCTCGCAGAACACCTCACTTGGCTTATTGCTTCATTCCCATAGGTGTTACAAAAAAGTGAGTAAGTGACACAGGTCCTGACGTTAAAAGTATGATGCTACGAGTACATGGTATAGTGAGTCACGGGTTACTGTTCACTCCTGAGGCACATGCATGACCGTGCAAAGATCCATTTGTTCACTACAAGAACCCTAGGAACCTTTTCAATACACATGTACTAAATGAACTAAAAGTATTCAGAATATCCAACATGTTGACCTAAGTCAAGAATTTTATTTACTTATATTTTTATATAAAATTCATGAATGCAGCATCAAGTTAAGATTATGGTGGGTAAATACATAAAAGTGAGCTTGAAAGACGAACTTTAGCTTTATTAACTTTGCCTTGTTGTCAGTGCACATGTTCATTGTCGGTGCCAGTATAAAATTTTAGGATGTAAAATACTGGGCGGCACTGGGTAGAGTGCTTATCATATTCGCCTCACAGCAAGAAGGTCCTGGGTTCGAGTCCCGGTCTTGGGGGTTTCTGTGTAAAGTTTGAATGTTCTCCCTGTGCTTGCGTGGGTTTCCTCCGGATACTCTGGTTTCCTTCCACAGTCCAAAGACATGCACAATAGGCTAACTGGCTGTTTCAAATTGCCCCTAGATGTGAACTGTTGTGTGTTTACCCTACAATAGTCTGGCGAGTTATTCAGGTTGGACCCTGTGCGTACATGTTTGTGTACCTTGGCTATGATGACACACAGGTTCCATAAGCAGATCAATGAACATCGCCAGCTCCTCTGGCTGGCAGCCTGCCAGGAAACGTAGCACGATGGAAGAACGTGACGCAGTGGCAGCTTTGCCCTGGAACTTATTGCCCACTTTAGTGCGCATCCTTCCATATAAAACCCTACACAACGACAATCCAGAGTACATCAACACCACAAAATTTAACAGAACATTTAACTAAAAAGTGGATATCTTACACGTACCTCATGAGCACAGGGATAAGTTGGGGGCGATGCATATCCAGCACCACGCTTCCCTCCTCAGAGATGTTGAAGTGAACAATCTCATCTTTAAAATACTTGTCGTCCAGCAGCCTTTCAAGATTCTCTCTGAAAAAAAAGGTTGCAATATACTTAACCCTGGGTTTACACTTTGGCCATGTTGTTCATGATCTCCAAAAAAGTGTGGAGCTCCACGATTTATGAGCATGCCTGGAGAACGATTGAGATATAAAAAGAGGGCAGGGTGCATTTAAAAGATGAAGCCTACATGTGAGCCTAGCTTTAAAGACAACATTTTTAAACATAAAACAACCACACACAATGCTTCCCTGAAACCCCTTCCCTTCGGCACAGATAAAAGCGTGTAATGTCACTCCGACAAGGTCACCTACTCGTAATCATCCCTCAGAGCTGATGAAAGAGTTTTGAGGGATGTGAAATAAATCCTATAAGAGAGTACAAGTGACTAACAGTAAGGCTTTTACAGCAGTCAGACTCTTGGAGCAATATGTGCATTCCACCTTTCTCAATGATTACAGAAACACGACACTCACAGATATTATCAGCATCTGCTCTGAATATAATAGACTTTCTTCATACACTGCAACTATAGTTTCTATTACAGTATCTATTACAGACTTTATTACCATCATTACGGCATCAACAGCAAGTGATGAAAGAAAGAAAAAGTAGCCTGAAGTCATGAACCTACTTGTAAGGAAGAATGTTTGGGTCTTTGTAAGTCATCAAACAGTCCAGGGCTGCCCTCTGAATTTGCTGGTCCTTATGGCACAGGAGCTAAAGAGCAGAGATGGCGATGTCACATGCATGGCTACTTGTTTACAAGTTTACAGAAAAAAGCTATTTGTTGATGTGAAAAACCAACCTGCGTGTACAGCTTCTGTAAGTCAGGCTCCATGTATAAGGCTTTGGGATTAGTGAACTTGGAGAAGACCTTAAGGTGAGCAATAAGCTGTCTGAAAAAGAGCAATGATCATTTCTAATGAAACAGGAGTAACTAGAAGCACTAGGAGAGTGCAAAACCTCCACCAAGACTGCTCATTTCCCTCCTTATTTTACACAATTCTTTTCTCAGTCATGACCATGGAAACCTTTTTTTAATTTCCCAAAAAACAATCACTGGGTGATGCAACAAGTAAAAAAGCTGAATGGTAAAATTCTATCCTGCAATGGCAAAGAATTCTTTAAAAAAATTCCCAGATCAGAATCATGATACAGATCACCACCAGATGAATCCAATGGAGTTTTACCTGGGCCATCCTCCACCCCTCCAAAAAAAAGTCAGCAAAATCCATTCATAACTTGTTGTGTGAAACAAACGAACAGACAGACAAAGACTGAGAAAAAACATCACCTTTTTGGTGGAGGTAAAAATGATTATTAATCATTTAAAATATTTTCTCGTTTCTGGTTGGTGGAAAGCCATTAAACAATTTTAAATATTCCTTTATGAGCGAACTTATCTATCACTGACATCAGAGAAGCTGAGTTAGTTGAAAATATTTTGAATGAATAATAAAACAATTGCAGAATTCACTTTGTATGATAGAGCATTATTCATGAATGATGGAGCATTATCTGAATAATTCCACAATTCATAGCATTTAATAATTGCTTATTATCCAACTCTCAGTTGTGGGAGAGCAGGCAGTGTTGGCTAAGAATCTATTTAAAATGGTTGAAAACATAAAACTCGGTGGTTCTTCCAAGTGGATCCTCCAATTCCAGTTAACAGTGGAAGTAGACCTATTGGCTTAGATTCTCCCCTTCATTTGCCTGGCCAAAAAAAATAAGTCCTACACACTAATGTTAGCTTTGTTGGACCACTTTTAGCTTTGATAATAACACGTGACACTGTTTTTGCCTAATCAACATTACAACATTTATTTCCATCCAGAGTTGGGTTCATTTTTCACCAACAATTTGAACCAATGGTTAAAAATAAATAAACAGATAGACAGACAGACAGACAGACAGACAGACAGACAGACAGACAAATCGAACCACTCCAAAAAGTCTTCCCCAGCACATCCCAAAGACTTTCATTAGGGTTAAGGTGCCCTGAACCACTCATTCATTATGTGAGCCTCAATTTTATATCCGTGCCATCATTGAAGAAAAAGTGCATTGATGTGGTAACCTACTCATTCGGTACATTCAGGTCAACTGACTTCATTTTAGTGCCACATAATGTTGCTGAGCCTCGACCTGACCAACTGGAGCAACAATGTCAAACAATGAGGAAAGGTGATTATGTGCGGTAATCAAGGCTAAAAGTGGTCCACAATTTTTTCTGTCCGGGCAGTGTATAACACACAATATTACATATCATATATTTAAAAATACTCTCAAGTGATTGTCCGTATTCAGTGCTACAGTGGTGTTGGTTCAGCATTTGAGGCTTTGCTACTAATCAGAAGACTGATTACACTACAGTACAAATTCTACAACATCAATCTGCACTTTTGTGCCCAGACTTTTAACTTTTGATAACATTGTCTATAGATGAAGACATGGAAGTGTAAATAATAGTTTATTTAACTCAACAAAACTATATTTGATGCCTAATTTGATTCCTCATTTCTTCAGCACATGTATCTGTTAACGCTAAACTAATGCATTCACGTGTTTCAAAACAATTGAGATTCTTACTTGGCTGCAGCTCTTCTTGGTATTTTTTTCCTAGCTTGTTGGGACTCTTCCTCCACTTCTTCTACTTCTTCCACTTCTCTCATCGTCACATCCTCCTTTTCAGTTTCAGATGTGACTTGTGTGGAATAGTGGCTCATCTTAGTAAGATTCTGAACCGGAGCCGTGAGCAGGTCTGCTGGATAAAACTCATTCCTATCAGTAAACCCAGAAAAGTGTTAGTCATCAGGAAGATACATACCCACGTAACCACCAACAAGCACATGCAAACACACAAACACCTGATGAAGCGCAGTAGCAGTGGGCTGAGCTCTCGGCTCCGAGGTTCCACTCGGTCAGGGAACTGGCACATGGCTCTCCACAGCAGACTGCGAAAGTTAGTGAAGTCTGTGCGATCACTAACACTGACTGCCTGCTCCAGCTCCTCCAGGAATAGAACGCCGACATCCCCGCTGTTGATCACATCTGACCCTGGACCTAGCATTGAACCTGCACCGTCATCCTGATCACCGTCCTCATCCTCCTCCTCTGCCTGAAGCTCTTCCTCTGAGAAAGAAAAAATACTTTAATGTCAAGCAAAGTATTTTACAAGATGGTGGTTTCTGCTTGCTTTTCCTGCTCAAGAAAATTTCATACAGTATCAGCAATTTAATTGCACTTTTTATGAAAAACAACCCACCTGCAAGACCGGCAACCATTTCTAATTGTTCATAGTAAACCTTCCAGAACTCTCTGTTGTCAATGTCTCTGGCATGGGACCTAAAATACAAAAAGATATATATTATTTTGAAATCAAAAAGCAAAACAGTAACACGAGAAAAGGCCTTCTGCTAATGATTTGGTGAGACACTTACGCAAGAAGGTCAAGGACAGCATCCCATAATGGTCTGAAATTAACAAACAGCATTGCGATGAGGTACCGCAGTGGAAGCTATAAACAGAGACACAGACATCAGTACTAGTATCTCTAAATTGCTCCTGCTTTATGTGCAGATCTGACAGAAGCAGACATGTCATGTACCGAGTGGAAAGGGCCTTTGGGGAGGCAGGGCTGAACCAGGTCATGGCGTAGTTTACGCAAGTGCAGCAGCTTCTCTCTGTAATCCTGCACTGTGGCGGGTACCTGCTCGGCCTGGAGGCAGCTGGCAAACACCGTCTGTGTGTTTGAGTTGTCCTCCCCCTATTAAAAATAAGAGTTCATTTAAGAAACTTAACTTTTCTTTTTTAGCTAAAGATGCATGGTTGAGATTAAATAATCTCAAATTATAATCAATAACATCCCAACATTTATATTGATTAATGTTTATTACAATACAGTGGGCCGCCTCTGTCTACCCAGCAGAATAAATGGGTACCAATAAAAAAAAATACTGGGAAGGTAACCTGCAATGGACTAGCTTCCCATCCAGGAGGAGATGAACTCCTTATCGCTGCACGCTACAGAAACCGGGGATACGCACCGGCCTGATGAGTCACTAGGCTCGGGTGTAAAAGCCCAACAGACTTACCTACAGTACAGTGTAACTAACTAATAACCTCCGCCAACGAGCTTATGTTTTACCTTTGGTTTGTCTGTTTGTTCAGTAGTTTGTGTTTGTTAGCAGGATCATGAGAAAAGTGCAGATTTTATTTAAATTTCTACCGGTGGTGGGGTTTTGAACAAGGAAGACTTCAGTAGATTTTAAAGATTACCAAAATCTGAATCCAGGAAATTTTTTAAGGATTCTTTCACATTGTGAGATGAGTTTTTTGGAAGCGTTTATTAGAGCAGGCCCAGCAGGGGGTGCTGTGTACTTACCAAGTTATTTTTCAGATTGGTTATTAAGACACTAGTTATAATATGCTATCATTCTGTAAGACTGAAATAATGTTTTTGCTGATTTTTCAAAAACAGCTGACTGAACAGAAATCACTGTTTATTAGCAGATTAGTTAAATGATTTATGTTAATTTCTAAGGGACAAGGAGTACTTCAAGACTAAGGTCAAGGATCTGTAATAAAAGGAACTTGATCCATGGACAAACCAGCATTAAATGTAATCATAAACAATAAAAACAAACCAACATTATTCGTAACCTTGGACAATTGGAAAACATTAAATTTGTGGTACAGTGCTGTGGTATAAGAGGAATTAGACATTTCTGGGTGATGACATGTTAGTAATTGGAAGTATGCTGCAGAAAACTCAGAAATTAATGCCTGTGGCACCCTCAGGATGGAGGGAATCTGTACATAATGTTTACATAATAACCATAAAACAACTGCATTTCCCAAATAAACATATCCTAAAGATAATAAAGGTACCTCTGCTGTTTTTGGAAGCTCTGCCTCAAAGTGAGACATAATTCTCAGTGTCAGAAGACGAATCTAAAGCAGAGGGGGGGAAACAAACCTTTGAAAACATTCAACATTATGCACAATTAATATTAAAGGACAAAATAAATGTGTAGTTTGGCACCAATGAAGAGCAAAACTACCTTTGAGATGTTAGAAGAAAAATTGGACTGTAACATTTCATACAGCTCCAGTAGTGAGTTGTGAGACAGCTGGGCGGAGCAGCCATTGAGTGACAGTCTAGTGTAGTACAGGTCAGCCAATAGCAGTGCAGAAAGATCAGTAGGAAACTTCCTGTATATTAAAGGGGGGGGGGAAGGGGGGGGGGGCAACGCTTCTCTTAATTAAGCATATACAGAGCTAGATTGGTTTTATTTATTTATTTATTTTTACTAAAAATCTGAGCACTTACTTTATGATGCAGCGGACAAGCTCATCTGGGAGAAGAGACAACACCAGTGCGGTTTCCTTAAAGCTCAACAATGTGGTTAAAGCCTGTCGAGCCACAAAAAGCCCTCCTGAGGAAAGAAAATAATACATCCTCTCATGCATTCATTCATTCATTCATTTTCTGAATTAGGGTTGTGAGGAGGCTGGCATCCAGCTCAGCCGACTCTGGGCGAGGGAAGAGTACACCCTGGACAGCCTGCAAGGCCATCTCAGGGCAGAAAGGCGCTGACGGCTATGCAGCCTCCTCTTGCCAAAAAAAGCAATGGTACTTTTACATGCCTCTCACCATAGACAGTGAGAGACATGGCTGGCCTTTGATAACCCAGTTAGCTGCACTGGGGGGACAGCAGTGACAACCCGTTGACAGTGGGGCTTGAACCCCCGACTTTGGGATCAGTAATCCAGCACCCTACTGGCATAAGTTAATCTATAAATAAAAATGCTCTATAATACCATATAATCATTTATAATATAAATATTTTGGCACTGCCTAAAAGCAGAGCTACGAAAATGCTTGCATGTATTTTCATCACAGCCATAATACTGTCTTTTCAAGGGCATTCAAAGGTTTTTTCATCTCGAGAAGAAAAAACACTGACTAAACAAGAACATTTTCTGCGAAGTGCAAGTAAACTCAGCACTGAAGGCGGCGGTGCGTGCATATGTTGGATAGCCTGTGTGGGCAAGTGACCAGGAACACGACAACAAAATCGAGCTCATGGCCTTATGACATTTGCCCAAGGATCCACTAATAAAAATAAGATTCTAACATTCAACAGAATAATAACATTGTCAAATACACTGCAAATGTACACCATTAAACCGTTTACTGCATTCAATAAACGGGGAAAAGATAAAGAAGGCCAGACATACATTTTTTTCCCTCCCAATTTATCTCTCTATTTTAGTCATGGCCAGTTCCCAACTATCAGTGATTTCTTTCCTATCACACAACAGCTACCAACCAGGTAAGGCAAAGGTCACCACATGTCCTGCATAGCATGTAATTCCAGCTAAGCACATTTGTTTTCCAAACTGCAGCTCATGCAATGTCAGGTTAGGTGTAACTCTCTTGGAGGAAAATGCTATTCACCCATTTTCGTATACATGAGCCCATGATTGGACAGTGTCACTGTGAGTGACAGAAGAGAACATATGCCATCCCTCCCTCTCTTTCCAGCTCAGAAAATAGTTGCGGCTATAATTTCACACTCACAGGTTCATATTAATGCCTTGTTCTTATACGTGATAAGTTCTATACAAACAGCTTGTTCACAGGCTCCTCACAGTTTAAAATTACTTGTAGGGAAAATCTTTAGAACAGAGGACATTGTACGTGTGGCTGGTGAGGGAATAACTGTTTACATCTGCTAATGCATACGAGATAACTTGAGTTAGTATATGCTACTCGGGGACAGCGTGATCTGATTGGTCCGCTATCCTGGGATTGAAAAACAATATTCTGAATGCTTGAATCAAAACAATGGACACTCACAGTTTGTCATGATCACTTGGAGCACATTATTACACTTTGAAATGAAAAAATAAATCATAATAATATCGTTTCAGTTTGATAAAAATCTCATTTTAGTGTGCTTTTATGCTTATGTAACTGGGTATTACATACTAAAACAATTATGCACCTCAGGTTCGGTGGATGTCACTGAATTGAACAGTCCTACCATTCATCAACTCCCATGTTAATTACATTAAAGACAGCATTATAGGCAAACAATTACAAAATGTCATTCTTTAATAAACTACAAACTGTAACTGTCAGATGAGAAACAACAGAAATAAAACACTTTGGAATAGGCTGTTATTAAAAAGTAAATAAACAAAAACATGTAAAGGAAAGACATCTAAGCCCTCTTCACAACACTGACCTCTCCTGAGTTTTTCACTGTGTACTTCATGTAACAGTCGGTTCAACAAGGCAGTCACAGGAGGAATCACGATTGATGCTTCCAAGGGCCTGCAAAACAACGCTCATGTTAGCATAAATACACAGAGCACTAGCACATACTAATACAGGTGTTTGGGCAGGGAGTGAAGTTCTTGCCTGATGTGAGGCAGAAGCACCAGGGCCGCCCAGATCTGAGAGAGATCCGATAGTGGCTGAGCTTCTGGAGCGACAATGAGGGAGAGGATGAGCTTTGGAACGGATGTTACCTGTGCCTTGTCCACACCACATAACCTGTAAAAACATAACAGTCTACAATCTTCAAGCATTAAAATAGACTTCCATGCTTTAATGTAGAGGTGTCTGACTGATTTCCACTGAAATACCTTACTTGGTCTGAATCAGGACTATAATCTACTAGGTGACATTAACATCTTATTTAAGAAACAATGTAGGAAATTAAAACCATTCTACCCAGAAGCCTATGGCCTTACCCTCCAGACTGTCCAGTGAAGATCAGTGGGTACTTTTCGAAAGCCATTGAGCCATCAGTAGGAGGCTGAGCTTTAACCAGTATCAGCCTAACCAGTAACTCCAGAGCCAGCAGTCTGCTCACCGAGTCCTCAGTGGAGAAGAGCTGCTCCACAAACTGCAGCATACTGGGTAGAAACAGCTAGAAAAGCAACATGAGCTTTAGAACTACGTTTGTCTATCACAACTGTGTGAAATGTGTATCTGAGTGTTCAGAGAGAGTTAACGCTTTACACTGGGCAAATGCCAAACACATAGCACAGTTATTCTTAACGCACTGCCCAGGCAAAAAAAAAAAAAAAAATTGCATACTGTAATATTTTGTTGGACCACATTTATTCTTGATTACAGCACATAATCACTGTGGCGTTTTCGTTTTTTATAAACTTGGTCAACATCACAACATTTAATTCCATCCAGATCTGGGTGCATTTATTTTTATTGACATCTTAAATGGATTGAAAATCAAACCACCCCATAAACTATTCTCTAGCATATTCCAATGACTTTCAATAGGGTTTAGGTCAGGACTCTGAGGTGCCAGTTTATGTGTGAAAATGATTCACCATGCTACCTGAACTACTCTTTCACTATCTGAGCATCAATTGTTTATCCGTGCCATCAGCGAAGCCGACATCATTTTACATATACAGCATTTGGCAAACAGCCTTATCCAGAACGACTTACATTTATTCTTATTTAAACAACTGAGTAGTCAAGGGTTAAGGCCCATGCTCAAGGGCCTAAAAGTGGTAACTTGGCACTGGGGCTTGAACCCCCAACCTTCTGATTAATAAGCCAGAGCCTTAACCACTGAGTCACCACTGCCCCATTTTATTGCCATAATGTTGCGGAGCCTTAACCTGAGCAACTGAAGCAACAATGCTATGGTGATTACATGTTGTAATCAAGGCTAAAAACACTTAAACAAATAATAATGTGCAATGTATGTGATGTCATGATCATGGAGGTCAGCATGTTATTTGCTTATTATTAATTTCTATGCTAAATGACTATAGTTATCAAAATCATATGGCCAGTCCCACTCACTAGTGTGATCCTTGAATGAGATTATTCACTTCGAAATCTCCCACTAAATCAAATCCTCTTTAACTTTATTTTAATAAAAATGTGCAAAGTTCTTCTCATACAGTATGATGTAGTCAGAATAAAATATTTCAATTACAGGTTAAACATTTGGTATGTTTTTGGCTCCTAGGAGCAGAAGGTTCAGGATGTGCTTATAATGTATCCAACCGCTCTAAATTGCTTGAATGATCATATGCACATGTTACTGCAGAACAAACTGAGGTTTGATGCAAGAACCAGGCGAAAGCAACTGAACATTTGACTGTTTTGCACACTAACCTGCTCAAATTGTTTCATACTGAACATCTCTTTGGCGAAAGACAGAATAAGATCTCTGTCCATCCCACTGCTGAAAACCTAAAAGAATTATGCATAAAGAAAAAACATATGAGGTCACTGGGACACAAAAACACACACAGCAGTGATTATGTTATGAGCAGGCTTGTGTGTTTACATACTGAATGAGCATATATGCACCCACATACCTTTTTCACCAGTTCTTGGATTATACTAGCTGGTAGGCTCAGGTTCTCTCCGAGCAAAAAGGAGGAGATCACTTCAAGAAGCAACCTGCAGCAGGAGTCGGACAGACCTCGGGTATGGACCAGCTGGAGAAGTAACTGTAAGGGCAAAAACCACAGATAAGATGATAGTGAAAATGGAAATGGGATAACCCAGAACTGAACACACAAACCAATACACATGTACCTCACAGACAGACTGTGGCTTGGTGATCTTGGCTCCGTTTCTGTGCTCTACCAATGTGTGGTAAATAAACAAGAGCCTTTCAATGTGCTGACTGGTCTGGTTAGAATGATCTGCCTCCAGCATCAGGAGCAAGTCTTTCACACAAGCCTGAGAAAAGAAGAGAACAAAGAAGAAATAAAGCAATAACATGAACACATGACTAGAGAAGCTCATGCTAATAATGGCTATGAACATTAATAAATACACATGATCAAGTAACATGTCAGCTTGTATTTTCTGTGACTCATGAATCCTCTGGTACGCGATGTCTGATGTACTGTTAATTAACGATTATGCATAGAAGGCAAGGTGGATGTCGCTGAAAAGTCTCCGAGAATGAACATCCAAGGGGACTATGTAAATCAGCAACATCCATCCATCCTGAAGCACATGAATATTTTAATATATACTACAAGGGAACATAAGCAAAGAAAGCACACTAAAACTTGCTTTGATTTTTATAGTTTATTTCCATTCCGTCATTTCTTTAAATTTTTTTAAAATCATGACAGATGCAGATGAGCTCCGTGCACATGTGCGAGCAAATGCACAGCTATGTAATGGCATCTCATTAACTCTAAGAGTTGCAGTATATACTATGCAGAAAAATGAAGAAAAACAGACTACTATACAGATTTAGGCACTACCTAAAAATGTGGAGCTTCCAGTAGATGTCTCTACTGAGAGGTGTCCAAGCCTGGGTTTGCTTCTTAGCTCTGATTTCCACTTTCATTTGTATCACCTTTTCTAGTTAGTTCATGTGCTGTCAAGATTCTGATTTTGGTCACGGCAGCCTTATTGGGTTTCCTGTGGTGAGCACGCGCCGTCACCAGACAGGAAATGGGATAATCATCTAAGCCATGTTCCATAACTAGTGCTCTGCTCAGAAGCTCCACTAGAACAAGATCTTTATGGTTTATACTTCCATTTTAAAGCACAATAAATTATGATGCTGGCTGCTCCAAGTGCCCGTGACAAACTATGTGTTCATCATTTTGATGTAAGCATTATCTACTCAGGATAATGTTTTGTAAGGCTGAGACAATTTTTTTATTTATTACACACTAATAATAATAATTATTATTATTACAATCATTATAATAATCACTGGATACACAATTTTGGGTTTAACTTCCAATTCGTTCCAATTCAACAGTGTGTGGCTTACAAAAAATATAAGTAGGTGGTGCATTTTTGTGGTTTTGAAGGAGGGTTGAAGGGAGAGTGTGGAATTTTTCAGTTGGATACTTTGGAAATCTAGTTTATCCATGACTTGCTTTAAGCAGGAAAACATTCTCTACCTGCAACGAATCCCAAAGAACCAGGAAGTTTTCCTTTGCAACGTAATTGGCTGCGGACTCAGCCATGTGATCGAGGGCCTCTTTAATGGCATCCCATGGCAGAATAATGTCTCCTTCCCCTGATGGACCGAGTTTCCGGAGCACCACTGGCAAAGCCTAAGACAAAAATTAACAAAGAAAAATATATACTGTTATCGAAATTTTTATTTAGCTTCAATACTACGAAACACAGCCATAATGTTAGAATAAATGATTACAGGTAGAACATTTACATTTCAGCTGGGTAATATTACAATACTGATCCAATATATTTTATCCAACAGCCCTGTATCGAAGTACTTCATTTCAGTCTGCTCATTTTACTGGTTAAATATATAAACATATATAATCACACTTGGCTTCCATGATTTTTACACAGTAGTAAAAAAAAAAAATACTGGATTTCACAGTGATTCAGATATAACAGGAGTGATCAGAGAAAGACTACTTGAAACAATTATCCAATCATTGTTAAAGTTGGGGATGGTGATCTGGAAAGCGAGCAAAAGTAGCATCTTTTCAGGGCTCAGGCTAAACCCTCCCATGTCCTCAGAGGCCTTTCCAAAGCCACGCCCCTTCTCCACACACTCACTGATTGCAGATTTGTGCAGTGACTGCTCTCCGTCCTTACAGGATTACAATGGTTACAAATGGCTTATTTTTTCCTGACCTTTTTCAGGTCTCACAAGCTACTGATTGCTGTTGGAGTGGATAGACCATTTCAACCAGTATAACAGTTTGTTTACACAGCTAAAAATATACCAACCCCAGCTTTAATCTGTTTAGACTCACTGTATTGGTGCAGGAGTGGAACATATTGCAGACTCCTCTGCACATCTCAAAGATGAGCTGCCCGACTCCCGTTGCCTTCTCAGGGTACTGCTCCAGATCCACAAACATCAGGGTGAACAAGCTGTCAAAATCTGGAACCTGAGGAACACTGAATTAGTGACCCACTTTCTAACCACATCAATGTCACGGTCTCTTACACATATCAAAAATCTCTTACCTTCCTCATTAAAAAGGAAAAACTCTCAGCTGCAAAGTTACGGATGTGTTCTTTCTTGTGTGCCAAAAGTTTACTGTAAAGACTGAAGAGACATTAAAACAAACAGCTTTATTACATGCGCATGAACCCCTCTAAAGTAAATCTCTTACTACTGCAACGCAAAGATCAATTCCAGTATTGTACAACACTCTTTTCTACAACACTTCCCTCCTCAGACTATTTGCACTTCCTCTCACCTGTATATCTTGTTCATATCCTTCACCATCACTCTCCATAAGTACTTATAGAGGTAGGAGAGGCAGGTAAAGGCCCACTCCAGCACCTCAGTATCCGGAGTCTCAAGCAATGAAGTAACGATGATGAAGAAGTCAGGAAAGTGGGGGTAGAAGTCTGTCTGGAGGTCACGTGCAAACTGGACCACAAGACTATCAGAAAAGAGATGCAGGATTAATGTTTATTATCCTCACACTGCTTTATGGAGCTACCATTTCCCTCTGAAATTCCAATATGTACCAGTACTTATGATCAATCTTTTGCCATCAAATTTCGTGTTATCCTGTTACCATAATAGTAAATAAATAACAGAGAAAAGCATTCCTCAATATCATTACATAATTTCAAAAATTTTATTTCATTGAAAAGATTTGATAACAATAAAACCATTAATACTTTTATTTCCTAAGTAGCCCTATTTAAATGTGCTGCCTAAATAAGAACAATGCTTGGGTACTAGAAGCATCCAGAACAACCTCGTACCAACCATTCAGACCAGCAAATAGAAAGAAATGAGACGGACCATGTATTATTAATTCTTATTAATCCAATCCTATTAAAATCAATCATGGTTTTATTCATGTGCTCATTCGAATGTTATTTCTATAATAACAATTTACTGAGGCACTTGGGTGTCAAAAATTTTTTTAAAAATGTGTGTAATGTGAGGAGTAAATAAAATGGTAACAGAAACATACACATACACACAAGCAAGCAGCATACTGTTCTAATTAATAACACTATTGGGCTTCCAAGTGGCACATCGTCAAGGTGTATTACTATCATCCAGGGAAACGCAAATTTGATTCCAGGTTGATGTCACAGCCATCTGTGGCCCAGAGTTTATTATTACTGGGGGAATTGAGATGAATGAAGTATCAATTATTAAAGATTTTTATACTCTGTTTTGATAGAATTAATCAAGGGCTGGGATTTTAATATTTCGTTATGCTCCTTATGAGAGGAGAAAGTATAGGTGGCTCGGGCATCTGATTAGAATGCCTCCCGAACGCCTCCCTGGTGTGGTGTTTCGGGAATGTCCAACCGGGAA
>JBCNYH010000024.1:14759516-14764516 GCA_039654325.1 Tandanus tandanus
ACAAACAGTACCATTACTGTGTTGTCACAGTAGGTACATAGTAGGAACATAGTAGGTATGTGCCTCGTACGTAACAGTCCGCAATCGCCGTTAAAAACAAATAAGCAAACATACACTCTGAGATGATGATAAACACTGTGATGCTAAAAATTCTGAGAAAAATACATCACTATGTGATGTTAACACTCTGTAATGCTATGCTAGATGCAATGATGCTGACACTGAGATGCTAAAAATTCTGGGATGCTAAACACTGTAACTAATCACTCTGAGATGCTAAACACTGTAACTAATCACTCCGAGATGCAAAAAATTCAGGGATGCTAAACACTGTAACTAATCACTCTGAGATGCAAAAAATTTGTGGATGCTAAACACTTTAAATAATCACTCTGAGATGCTAAAAATTTGTGGATGCTAAACACTTTAAATAATCACTCTGAGATGCAAAAAATTCGGGGATGCTAAACACAATAACTAATCACTCTGAGATGCAAAAAATTGTGGGATGCTAAACACAATAACTAATCACTCTGAGATGCTAAAAATTGTGGGATGCTAAACACTGTAACTAATAACTCTTGAGATGCAAAAATTTCTGGGATGCTAAACACTTTAACTAATCACTCTGGGATGCTAAACATTTGCTACACACTGACAATACCACCCTAGCTATCCCATACCGCTGAGCAACAAGCTATGCTTTTACTTTGAAACAGAAAGGCGTGCTTCCGGTAAGTTACCGGAATGGGTTGCCTTTCGAAATATCTACTTATCCCTATATAAGCTCTCTACATAGGGTAAGATGTAATTGCTTCTACACCCTATCTAGTGCACTAAATACTAACGAGAGAGCTATTTGGGATTTAACCAGGCTCTCATGCCGCATAGTTTGGCGCTCGGGAGATGTAGGCTAAGTTTATGCATTTTAAATATATATTTATTCCCACCTGGTAGCTTTATGCAACTTTAAGAGTCATTTGTTTACATAGTACTAGTCTAATCTGAAGCAGAACAGGTTTATGTTTTGTTTTAAAGTATAGATAAAGTGCTACAGTTAGCATAGGGTAGTTAGCCGTTGCTGTTTTCCATGCTGAGGAAGGTAAGAGCAAAAATACTCATGATTTCATTTAGATGTTAGTGTTAAGTCCTGACAGCTACATGTAAACACCATGGTGTTGTAAAAAGGAGGAGGGTTTCACTGTTTAATGATGACGCGAATATCTTTGTAGGGAACCTTTTAAACCTTCGAGTTGGGTTATTTGTTGTTTATCCTGTGCAGAAACACTCAGTCAGTGTCAGTGCTGATACATGGGTCATGTCAGGAAACATGCAGAGAAAGCAGTGCTGTTCAGGGAAAAGTAACCCAAACGTTCTGTAAAAGCCTGTAAAAGTCACCAGGTGGCATCATGGACTCCTTTACATCCTGGGTGACTCTTCAGGAGGGTTCTGCACTTATACAAGTTCTGAAAAGGGTTTCCTCCAGGTACTCCGGTTTCCTCCTACAGCCCAAAGACATGCACATTAGGCTGTCTGGCTGTTCCAGGTTGCCCCTAGGTGTGGGTGTGAATGGTTGTGTGTTCACCCTGCGGTTATCTAGTGAGCTGTCCAGTGTCGGCTGAAATAGGCTCCAGCCTCCCCGCGAGTGAATGAGTGATTCTCTGAAAAGCCTAAAATAAAAGAAGAAATTGGAGTAGAGTTTTAACAGGAAAGTAAATTAATTCCAACATTTTTTTACTTCTAGAAAGAAGTTTTCTTTGGGAATGGCACCTTAAACTTTTTGCATTTTACCAATAAATTCAAAACAACTGCGTACATGATGTTTACAAACTGCAAAAAGACATAATGAAGGTGCTGGGAGTAAGTATTTGGAAAGATGGACACACGTGAACCAATTACAAATGAAGTAATTTGTTTGTTTATTATTATTGTTGTTGTTTTTATTAGAATTTTATTAGTGGTTCTTATTTACTAGTTAATATCCTGTGTTTTATCTTGCATTATCAGTTCATTTTGCTTGACTACGTTCCTGTTGAAACCACGCCAGCTCATGGGATTAATATCTCTTATTCATCTGTTTAACATCTTGCTTCTGTTCTGTGTCTGTTTAAAAAAATAGTAACAAGAATAAGTGACCACAAGGACGATCTTGTATACACAAGATAACTTGGCAGTGCAACACTGATTCGTAGAGAGTGGAAAAGTCTGAGATCATGTGTTAAGAAACAAAAGGCGTAAGATTTCAAAGAGAATTAAAAAAGGTGGCGATGTTTATTAATATTATCACGCCCGGTGCAGGGGACATTAACACTCGTGCAGGAGTAAACAAATGGTTGCAGAAAGACATTGTAGATGATTCCATTTTATTTCCAAGAGATAACACTGTATTTCATGTTTATTTAATATGCCTCGTTAAGAATGGGCCCTTTAAACTCGGTTATGATGTGAACTAAAGGGTCAAATCAAGTGCAGGACAGTGTGTAGGAGGCCTGGGCAATATATCGATAAGTTATCATTATCATGATACAATCATTTTTACCGTCAGCCAACTGAATATCGCCAATATCTTGACTTAGTAGAAATATTAACTTTCCTTTAGGCTTTGACTTCCATGAACACAGCAATGAAGAGTCTGTATAATGTAGCATGATATGTAGAAGTAGCTTAGTAAATATTAGGCCTATTGTATGATATGATGTTCCATACGAGGCAGTAGCAGGAAATGGAGCAGCAGAGACATACAGGTGGAAAAAAAAACGGCATAAGCACCGCATACGAGCATGTTAATGTTGAGCGGACTCTGGTGTCTATAGAGTTGCTAACAGTCTGCATGTTCTGGAGTGTTTTTTTTAACCCTGAAAATAATTTTATTATAATCATAAGGTATTGTGATAAATACCGTTGTCATAAAAATGTTTGAAAATATTGTGATACAATGTTTTTAGTAGTCACTAGCATCTGCTTGAAAATCACTGGATTGGTCTTGATTTATGTAAAAAAAACAAAAAAAAAACCATTTGTCTAAATGTTTGTCAAATCTTGTCCCAAAAACTGAGGTGGAACTATTTCATTTCCATTTGAAACGTTTGGTTTATTTACAGACAGAACAAAACCGAAGTCAACCATGACGCCACAAAGAGAAGGTACAAGCTCTCTTATTGACAAGACAATGAAGATGAAGAGAGAAGAACAGGAGCGCCAGGTTCTTCTGGCCTGGGCAGTTCTCAACATCTCTCTGGCTGGAATGATTTACACTGAAATGTGAGGGATTCTGTAAATATTGAGCATATAACTCATAGAATCATAGAAACATAGAATTTTTATTTTTTACACTGGTATTTTAACCCGAATGTACATGTGTTGCAGGTCAGGAAAGCTGCTCATTAGGTACTATAACATAACTTACTGGCCCATCTGGTACATTGGTAAGTGTGGATTCACACGAGGAAATACGCACTAATAAAACCATTCATCTCATGTATAGAACCAACACCATACAGTCTGTTGTACTATTCAGTAATCTGAAAAACATCGTCAAGAGATGAAACTGTCAAGTTATGTTGGTCTCTGCATGAGTAATTTTTGTGTTATTTTATATTTATTTATTTATTTATTTTTAAATTTTATTTATTTTTTGATTAACAGAACTAGTCCTGGTCTGCCTGTTTAGCCTGAATGCCGTCTTTGATTTCTGGAAATATTTTAAGTACACCATGGCACCTTCGACCATTGCTCTCTCTCCCGAGCAACATAGACTCCTCGGCCTCAGCAACTCTGGTAATAACGATCATACAGATATTTGTTTGTTTGTCGATATTTTCTGTTTCTTAGGTTCCCTGTGACCCATTTAGAAACCTGTTCTCCTTCCGAACACAGTCCTAGATAACTTCCTGTTCACTATATTAATTGGTTACCTCAGGTTTAACACTGCCATAGTGCAGTATATACCAAAGAGAAACTCTGTTTATGTTTGCTGTACATATAGATAGAATATGAAATTTTAAAACGTGACTGTGGTGGTTTCTGTAGGTCATTGAATAGTCATTCGCCTTAGGCTCGGTGAACATCGCTGAATAGTCCCTGAGACGGAACATTGAGTGGACTATTTAGCGATATTAACCAAGCCTGAGGTGAATAATTGTTTTAGTGTATATGACACACAACCATAAGGAAAGCAATATGTGATTTTCTTGGTTTATTTTTACATTTTTCAATTGATTTAAGCATTCTCCCATTTTTTTTTTAATTGGATAATGTTGATTAGTGTTGCTACACATTGCCAATGTTCCTCCTCATAGATATCATATGTATGCATGTAGATATCATATGAATGACATACATATTCATATGTATGATATCTACGAGGAGAAACATTGGTGCACGTGTTTTTAACAACTCACAGATATCAAATAAAATAGATCGGCTACACCACAGTTAATAAGCCCCAAAGAGCAGTCAAGTTGTGCCATTTGTGCCACGTTTGCTGCTCCATTCATTGGTTACTACTGTAAAGTTCTATAAAATAACTGTATGCAGGTATGACCATATGCAGCATGTGCTGAAAGTTGGTAGTCCTCTTCTGACTGCCTTTTTGCTAGTGGATTCTTGTGCTAGGCTTTATGTTAGGATGATTTTTTATTTATTTTTTTTATGTCTAGCTTGCTGAAAGTCCTCCCTGCTCACAAATTTGCATTTCTGGCATTTTGGCATATGCTCTTATCCAGAGCGACTTACATTGGTTGAGGGCTTTGCTCATGGGCCCAGCAGTGGCAGCTTGGTGGTACTGGGGATTGAACCTCTGAACTTTGGATCAGTAACCCAAAGCTTGCACCACTGTGCCACAAATATGCCAAAATGTCTGAGAAAATGACTGCATCTTTGTTTTTTGTTTGCCTTTCTGCACTAAACAGTAGACTTTGCTTCCTCAACTGTACACATTGTGTCTGCAGGAATTCATGCCACTCCGCCTCAAAAGCCTGAAAAGAAAGAGACTCCGGTGG
>JBCNYH010000024.1:14767016-14778897 GCA_039654325.1 Tandanus tandanus
TCTTCTCCCATTCGTAAACAAGACCCCGAGATACTTAAACTCCTCTACTTGGGGCAGGACCTCGTTCTAGACCCGGAGGGTGCATTGCACCCTTTTCTGGCTGAGAACCATGGCCTTGGACTTGGAGGTGCTGATTCTCATCCTGGCCGCTTCACACTCAGCTGCGAATTGCTCCAGCTGGAGGTCCCACTTGATGAAGCCAAAAGGACAACGTCATCCACTAAAAGCAGAGACGAGATCCTATGGCCACCAAACTAGAACCCCTCAATGCTTTGGCTGTGCCTATAAATTCTATTCGTATATATTATGAACCGGTAACAAAGGATAGTCTTGGCGGAGTCCAACCCCCACTGGAAACGAATTCAACATGTTACCAATGCAGACCAAGCTCTGGCTCCAGCAATATAGACCTCGTTGCAACAGGTCCGGTATACCATATTCCCAGAGCACACCTCAAAAGATAGCCCAAGGGACACGGTCAAAAGCCTTCTCTAAATCCATTAAACACATGTGGACAGGTTGGGCAAACTCCCACGCCCCTTCCAGGATCCTGTAGAGTGTGTAGAGATGGTCAAGAGTGCTGCGGCCGGGACAAAAACCACATTGTTCCTCCTAAATCCGAGGTTCAACCATCTGTGGGATCCTCCTCTCCAGTACTCCTGAATAGACTTTCCCGGGTAGGCTGAGGAGTGTGATTCCATCTCCAGTCCCCTTTTTTAAAAGGGTGAACTACCTCCCTAGTTTGCCAATCCAGAGGTATGGCCCCCGATTACCATGCGATGTTGCAGAGACGTGTCAACCAAGACGGTCCGACAACATTTAGAGCCTTGAGATATTCATGGGTGATCTCGTCCACCTCAGAGCCTGGCCACCAACGAGGTTTTTAACTACCTCGGCGGCCTCTGCCCCAGTAATGGGCAGTCCCCCCTCTGAACCCCCAGGCTCCACCTCTTCGGCAAAGGGCATGTTGGCGGGATTGTAGAGATTCTCTAAGTATTTTTTCCACCTCTCGACAACATCCCCAGTCGAGGTGAGCAGCCCCCCATTTTCACTGTAAAGTGTTTGTGGCGTACTGCTTCCCCTTCCTGAGGTGTCAGATGGTGGTCCAGAACCTTTTTGAGGCCACCCGAACTCCTCCCACACCAGAGATTTTGCATCGCCGACAGCCCGAGCTGCAGCACGTTTGGCCTGTCGGTACCCGTCCACTGCCTCAGGAGTCCCACAGTCCTAAAAGACCCGATAGGCCTCCCTCTTCAGCTTGATGGCCCCCCTCACCACAGGATGACTCCATCATCCTGGGAGACTTCAACGCCCATGTGGGCAATGACCGTGTGAATTGGAAGGGTGTGATTGGTAGGTACGGCCTCTCCGATCTGAACCCGAGTGGTGTTTCGTTGTTGGACTTCTGTGCTCGTTACGGTTTGTCCATCACAAACACCATGTTTGAACATAAGGATGTGAATAGGTGCATTTGCCTTCAGGACACCCTAGGCCGCAGTTCGATGATCGACTTTGTAGTCGTGTCATCGGACTCGCGGCTGAATGTTGTGGACACTTAGGTGAAGAGAGGAGCTGACCTCTCAACCGATCACCACCTGGTTTTGAGCTGACTTCTGAGCTGGCGGGGGAGGCCACCCTCCAGACCTGGGAGACCCAAGCATGTAGTTAGGGTCTCCTGGGAACGTTTGGTGAAGTCTCCTGTCAAAAGGGCCTTCAACTCACACCTCCGGCAGAGCTACTGCAACTACAACTACATCCCAATGGAGGCTGTGGACATGGAGTCTGAATGGGCCATGTTCCGTGTCTCCATTATTAAAGCGGCAGTCCGGAGCTGTGGAAGGTCATCGGTGCCTGTCGTGGGGGCAACCCCCAATAAATTAAAATGTTTTGTTTTTTATTAAAATTTAGATTAAACAAAATTAAGTGATTTACTTTTTTTATGCTTTTTTCCTCTGTGCATTTTACATGTACCCTCCATTTGATTGTATCGAAACCAGTGGGTCTGGTTGAATTAGTTGTGTATTCCAGCATGAGCTGTTTATGTCTGGTCTGAACTCACCTATGGCTTGTGTGACAGCCGCAATTTCAACCTGCACTACTGGTCTGACAGCTAAAACGTGGACATGTGTTTGAGATAGTGGAGCGCGGAGTTGCACGTAAAAACCTGCGCCTTCCACGATGATGCATTCGTTCCATGTCAGATCAGTGCATAATTACCTGGAAGGGGTTTTTAAAGTCCAGTGTCAAGATATTTAACTCATATTTTTATATTGCATATGTATTATACATAAAAAAAAAAACTGTTTGCCATGGGACGAGTGAAAAGCCATTTATTTATTTATATAACAATGCATTTTAAAACTCGTAATTCTTGTAATTTGAAACGGATTCAATATCGGGTTAGATGCTACCGAAATGGAATTAAGTGCTCTAGAACTGGAACATTTTCACTCTCAGCCTCTGATTCAGGTGAAACAGACAATCAAATCGCAATTTAAACACCCTCAGAGGGAAACGTGCAGCCAAACCAATATGAACCGCATACGTCAGATTCGAACTCTAAGCATACACAGAATGGGAAAACCAGACAAGCAGTCGGAGACGGACTGCACAACACGGACAGGTAGGCCATCAGTATCTGTTAATACATTATTATTCCCCCAAACAGGTCTACTTCTAACTTAAGACTTAGAATCTCTGCTTTTTTCTTTAGCTGCCATCCATTCTATCCTTTTTCATCTGTGGGTTCTAGCTTCTTCTGTTTAGCTGCCTGTTTTGTCTTTTCTCCCTCCTTTCTTCCTTGGCTGTGGAAGTTTCATGTTTCTGTCTTTTTTTTTTTTTTCCCTCTCTAGATGTAATATCTTCGGACACACATGCCCTGTCTAACTTGAAGACAAAGTTGAAGTTCTATTTATCTAATCAGTGGCTTGCTAAACCGAATAACTTAACTAGGACCGAGCACGCACTTGTGGGCACACATACACTCACGCAAATTTTTTTGACTCTGTCTGTTTTTTGGAGGTTCGGTCGGGCCGGCAGAACCATAAAGAATGTTTTGTTTGGCCTAAGCCATTTCGGACCACCGTGAATGTGTAGCAATCATTTACCTCCGTTTACAGCATGTTCGTATATAAGCAGTGATACTATTGGTGTACTGTGCTACATCTGTTGGCAAGCCTGCCAATCACAAGACCGCTTTTAGCAAATGAAGCGTCCGCTTCTTGTCTCCGTCTGCCCGATATTTGTTTACATTTTAGTACTAGTAGTTCAAGTTGCCTTCTTAACCTAAACTTTAGGCAGTAAGGATATTTATCATGGCAGCTCCTGCGAAAGTCTTTAACTCAAGTGACGTTAAAAAGATTGCTAAAATACAAGTGAAACTCAAAATTTGAATATCGTGCAAAAGTTAATTTATTTCAGTAACTCAACTTAAAAGGTGAAACTAATATAGTATATAGACTCATTACATGCAAAGTGAAATATTTCAAGCCTTTATTTGTTATAATTTTGATGATTATGGCTTACAGCTTATAAAAACCCCAAATCCAAAATCTCAGAGAATTAGAATATTACATGAAATCAATAAAAAAAGTATTTAAAAAACAGAAATGTCAGCCCTCTGAAAAGTATAATCATGCATATGTACTCTACTTGGTTTGGGCCCCTTTTGCATAAATTACTGCCTCAATGCGGCGTGGCATGGATGCTATCAGCCTGTGGCACTGCTGAGGTGTTATGGAAGACCAGAATGCTTCAATAGCGGCCTTCAGCGCTTCTGCATTGTTCGGTCTCATGTCTCTCATCTTTCCCTTGGCAATGCCCCATAGATTCTCTATGGGGTTCAGGTCAGGTGAGTTTGCTGGCCAATCCAGAACAGTAATCCCACGGTCATTGAACCAGGTTTTGGTACTTTTGGCAGTGTGGGCAGGTGCCAAGTCCTACTGGAAAATGAAGTCAGCATCTCCATAAAGCTTGTCTGCTGAAGGAAGTGCTCTAAAATGTCCTTGTAGACAGCTGCTACTATTGAGTCTGGACTTAATAAAGCACAGTGGACCAACACCAGTAGATGACATGGCTCCCCAAATCAGCACAGACTGTGGAAACTTCAAACTGGACTTCAAGCATCTTGGATTGTGTGCCTCTCCATTCTTCCTCCAGACTATGGGACCTTGGTTTCCAAATGAGATACCAAATTTGCTCTCATCAGAAAAGAGGACTTTGGACCACTGAGCAACAGACCAGTTCTTTTTTTTCTTTAGCCCCAGTAGTAAGATGCTTCAGAAGTTGTTTGATGTTCAGGGGCAGCTTGACAAGGGGAATATGACATTTGAAGCCCCCACACTTTTGAATGGCTTTTTCCTGACCATACGGTCATCCCTGCTGCTTGTGCACCTTTTTTCCCCACACTTTTCCCTTCCACTTAACTTTCTATTAATGTGCTTTGATATAGCACTTTGAGAACATCCAGCTTCTTTTGCAAATATTTTTTGAGGCTTTCCTTTCAATTTCTGTCAGGTCAGCAGTCTTCCCCATGATTGTGAATTCTACTGAACCAGACTTAGAGACCATTTAAAGGCTCAGGAACCCTTTGCATGTGTTTTGGATTAATTAGCTGATTAAAGTGTTACACTTTGAGCCTACACTATTGAACCTTTTCACAATATTCTAATTTTCTGAGATTTTGGATTTGGGGTTTTCATAAGCTGTAAGCCATCATCAAAATTATAACAAATAAAGGCTTGAAATATTTCACGTTGCATGTAATGAGTCTATATAATATATTAGTTTAACCTTTTAAGTTAAATTACTTAAATAAATTTTTGCACGATATTCTAATTTTTCGAGTTTCTCCTGTATATTCAGCATCAGTGTTTGTCCATGTATAATAACTATGTTGATATGCTTATCCTATACATTCATGTATTAAGTTTGGAATCTAATTCAAAGCATGACTGTACAAATCACATACTAAAACGGGAAGTGCCCTTTTTTGAAACAGAAAATCATAGGCTCTACATTAGCACAAATGTAGTGTACGTGTACAAGTGCACCATCCGCGATAAGAACACTTGGTCAATTATTAGCATAGATTTTGTAGTATTAAAAATATTAAATGAAAAGCTCAGAATAAGTGATTTTTATGCATCACCAGTGTGGCAAACTTAACAAATTGCCAAATCAGTCTAGCAGAAGCCTAGTCTGTGTCATTTTAAGACATCCAGGAAATAAGCTTATTGACGCTTGGACCCTGGAATTGCTGCAATTTTTTATTTAAAATTTAATTACTATCAATATAAATAAATACATAAGTCACTTTGTCTGTATTGGGCAGTCACATTATTATGGTTTGTAACATTACATAAATTCAAATACACTTTATTTACATTTATTAGAAAAATCTTAACGTGCATGAAGCCAGTTTCTGCACACCTGTATTAAAATACTTAATTATTGATGTGAGGTTTACAAATAATGCTCAAGCTTTTAACTTTAAATTTTTTTACAGCATTCCATTGACATGGAAGCATGCAAACACATTTTTATGAAGCCGAGTTAAACTCCAGGAATTTAAGTCTTCTTTCATTTTCCCTGCTGAGGATTTGAGTATTTATTTGAATAAATAGTATAAATGTTGTTTGACCACATGTTTTAAAAACAGATAAATGCCACTGGACTTATTTCATAAAACTTCCTAACGATAATTTGTTTTCTAAAAGTAATGTTTTTTTTTTTGTTTGTTTTTGCATGTTTTATGGTTTACAGGCTGCTGACCTAAGTAAACCAATAGACAAGAGAATATACAAGGGGACACAGCCCACTTGTCATGACTTCAATCACCTCACTGCCACGGCTGAGAGTGTTTCATTGCTTGTAGGCTTTTCCGCTGGACAGGTGCAGCTTATTGACCCTATCAAGAAAGAGACAAGTAAGCTCTTCAATGAAGAAGTAAGTGAGTCAAAGTTTGCTCAGAGATTTGAATCCATTTCTGCTGCTGATGCAGCTGTATTCTGTGTTTGCAAAAGAAAAACATTAAGGCTGTTGCAGACATGTACTTAAATTATGTATAATCAGATTTCTGATTGGATCACACTTTTTGTTGATCTCAGTACAGTATAAATATAATTTATGAGAAAATTCTCAATTCTAGTTAGAAATGTGTTCGTTTCTTTTATTTTCACTCTGTGATTGTGATATTACACGATCTGCAGTTGAGCAAATTATTAGCATGCTTTGAACCCTTTATGCTGTATTTTTTTTTTAATTTTTTTTAATTTTTTTTATAAATGATAAGCAGAAATCAGATATGTGCTTATGTAACCAAACGATTAGGAATGTGTTGTTGACCTCTTAACAAAGCTTTTCCCCCCCTCCCCCCCTCCCCATCCTATCCCTATTCTATCCCCATTCTCCAATGACTTCTGCCAATATCCACTTTCAGAGACTAATAGACAAATCTAGAGTGACATGTGTGAAATGGGTTCCTGGCTCGGAGAGCCTCTTCCTTGTAGCCCATTCCAGTGGAAGTATGTACCTGTACAATGTGGAGCATGCATGTGGTACTGCTGCACCCCATTACCAGCTGCTCAAGCAAGGCGAGAGTTACACTGTGCACACATGCAAGAGCAAGTCCACACGCAACCCTTTACTGAAGTGGATGATAGGTGAGGGTGCATTGAATGAGTTTGCTTTCTCACCAGATGGCAAATTTGTGGCATGTGCAAGCCAGGATGGCTTCCTGCGTGTGTTCCACTTTGATGGCGCTGAGTTGCATGGAACTATGCGAAGCTATTTTGGTGGCCTACTTTGTGTGTGCTGGAGCCCAGATGGTCGCTATGTGGTAGCAGGTGGTGAGGATGATCTGGTGACTGTGTGGTCATTCAGTGAGCGGCGCGTGGTTGCTCGAGGCCATGGTCACAAATCCTGGGTAAGTGTAGTTGCCTTTGACCACTACACCACCAGCGTAGAGGAGACTGAACCCAATGAGTTCAGTGGGAGTGATGAAGACCTGCAGGAACAGACACTCACAGGCCGTCAGCGTGCCAACAGCACACATTCACGCCTCTCAAAACGAAACTCCACAGATGGACGTCCACTCAGCGTTACATACCGTTTTGGTTCTGTGGGACAGGACACTCAGCTGTGCCTGTGGGACTTGACTGAGGACATTTTATTCCCACATCTACCATTATCCCGAACCAGAACCCATACCAACGTTATGAATGCCACAAGTCTCCCAGTCTCTGGAAGTGGAGGAGGTGTAAGTGAAGGAGGAGGAGGAACAATAATCACAAGCATTAGCAACCCAAGTGCCAATGGAGGAAGTAGCAGCAGCAGCAGCAACAGTGGCTCCAATACACCAGGCAACTCTGTGCCAGCACTGCTGCCACGCTCCAACAGCCTTCCACACTCAGCTGCTTCCAGTGGCAGTGGCAGTAGCAAAAGTGGCACAATGGACACCACCAACACAGTTCCTTCAAGTGTAAGCAAGTTTGCTACACTAGCACTGCATGAGCGCAAGGAGCGTCACCATGACAAGGAGCATAAGCGCAACCACAGCATGGGTCACATCAGCAGCAAAAGCAGTGACAAACTGCATCTACTCACTAAGATGAGCAGAGGAGATGCAGCCAAGACACTGGGCACACAACTCTGTCCACGAATGGAGGATGTGCCACTGCTTGAGCCACTCGTTTGCAAGAAAATAGCACATGAAAGGCTCACCGTACTTATTTTTCTTGAGGACTGCATAGTGACTGCCTGTCAGGAAGGATTTATTTGCACGTGGGCCAGGCCTGGAAAAGTGGTAAGTTCCATGTAAATCCAATTTGCATGCAGATTTTTGACACTGTTAGTCTGCCTTAATCTTCTACAAAGCTAAGCAAGTATTTTTATAAATGTTTAAGTAAAGACATTTTTTGTTTATACCATTCTTCATTCATACTGCTAACTATTACCATATGGTGACTGGTATCAATCTTTGTTTGGGACAAGTGCAGGCTGAAGCAATGCTGTCATGGGGAGAAGAATAGGTGTGGAAATATAGAGAAATATGCATACTGTTTGTCATTACATTAAAAACACTGGAAGCTGGGCTCCCGAGTGGCGCATCGACAAGGTGCGTGACTATCAACCCGGAGATCGCAAGTTCGAATCCGGATTGATGCTGCAGTCATCCGTGACCGGGAGTCCATGGGAGCTAATTGGCCGAGCTCTCATGGGAGGGATATACATGAGTGTGTGTGTATATGTGTATATATATATATATAAAGGTCCTGAGTCGATTTTCCTTAGAACAGTGCTCAATACATTGAAGTAGAGTGAAATATATGGTATGTGAGAAAAATAAAAAGATTTAATAAAATAAGTTTTAAGCACCCTATTTTTTGTATAAACTTTGCTATAGAATTTTATTATTTGTATATTAGCAAGTTAGTACAAAAAACACTTTAGTTTTCCAAACATTAGGTTTCCAGCACAAAATTAAATGTTACATTAAAAAAAAAATCACCCTTTTAAATCCAGAAAAAATCTACCCTTCCAGTTATCCTCCACTTTCCCTAATAAATATGGAGTTAAAAATAATCACCAAAGCACTTGCTAGTAGAATAGAATCAGTCATTCCAACGTTAATCTACTCTGATCAGAATGGCTTTATTATAAACAGAAACACCTCAGACAGCACACACAGATTATTCAACCTAATTAACAAAACATTAACAAAAAACCAAAACCATAATTGTTTGATTAGGTGTAGAAAAGGCATTTAACAAGGTAAACTGAGCATTCCTTCTCAGCACGCTACACAGATTTGGATTTGGACAGTCGTTCACCCACCAGATAAGAACACTATATTCCTTACCTAGGTCCACAAGAACCACCAATGGGATCACATCACAAAGTTTCACACTTCAGCAGGGTCCAGGCAAGGATGCCCACTCTCTCTCCATCTCTATTTGCCATCTTCATTGAACCACTTGCAGCAGTGATTTGACAAAACAATAACATTAAAGGAATTCAAAATATTACTTCACAACATAAAATTAGTTTATATGCAGATGATTTATTATATTTATAGGATCCTGTAGCAAAAATCAACTGAAGGACTGAAAAAGCATGGGATTCTGCAGCTCAAAATAACCCCCTTCCACTTCACACTGGTAATATTAAATATTTAGGAATCTATATTACCCCCAGTTTGTCAGAGCTCTTAAATTTTAATTACACCCCTCTGTTAAAGAAAGAACGCTGAACAAACCTCACACTAATCACTTATTGGCCGAATATCTACAATTAAAATGAAAATATTACCACAAATCAACTATCTGTTCTCAGTCCTCCCACTAACACCATCAGACAACTGGTTTAAATCAATTAATTAAATGATCTCAGTTTCACTGGAAAAAAAAAGAAACTCCAAATCTCGCTGGCAACACTACAAAAACAGAAATCATTAGGTGGGCTAGAAGCATCCAGAAGTTCAGAGTTGAGGAAGAACAATTTCTTCATTACCAACAATTAAAAAATAAAGTCTATAATTAAATCAAAGATAAATATAATTAATAATCCATTGCAACCTCCCAGACTAATCGAGGAAATAATTAAAATGACAAACCCTAAAAAATGTATATCTAAACTTTATAAGCTCTTATCTAACGCAATAACAACACTTTCAATAGCTAAATGGGAAAATGTCACCTTCTTCCCCATCCCTGACTTCTGGATAAATATCTGCAGTAATATTTTCTCCATGACTAGCAATGCAAATGTATATCTACCTCATGCAGTATAAAACCATTCACAGGTCTCACATCCAACCAAAGGAAAATGTTTAGAAAGGAAGCAGACACAGACTCATGCTCACAATGCACTCTGGGTAGCACTGATGATTACTTTCATGCCACATGGACCTTTTCACCCATTCACTCTTTTTGGACAGCAGTAATTGAGAAACTTTTTCTATTCTGAGCTGCAGAATCTCTCAATCACCATCACTCTGTTTAGTCAGAAATCTCAGAGAAATTCTACCAGTCAAACATAGAGCAATGAGAAGCGGATTTCTATCACCAAGAAAACAATTCTAAACTGGAAACAAAAAACTCTTTAAATATCAAGTTATTAAAAGCTTTTTTTCGCCATGCACACAGAATTTTAACAATGCTGCAAATTCTCTTTTTTTTTTACTTTTATTTTGCCATTAAATCGAAAGTGACCTATAATTCACACATACAAGTACATTAGAGACTTTCCATGATTATTAACAATCAGAGCTTGAACACATTTTTATTGCAATGTCTGCAAAGTGCCACCTTCTGGCCAAAAAAAACACATGTACATTTTCCTGTCCAGGTCTGAGAGGTATGTTTTATGTTCTTTTATAAGCATCCTAGCCTGAACATGTAGACATGGCAATACTTACATACAGTGGTGCTTCCAAGTTTGTGAACCCTTAAGAATTTTATACATTTCTACATAAATATAACCTAAAACATCAGATTTTCACACAAGTCCTAAAAGTAGATAAAGAGAACCTGGTTAAATAAATGAGATGAAAAAATATTGTACTTGGTCATTTATTTATTGAGAAAAATGATGCAATATTACATATCTGTGAGTGGCAATACTGTGTGAACATCTAGGATTAGCAGCTAATTTGAAGGTGAAATTAGTCAGGTGTTTTATGAATTAATGGGTTGACAATCAGGTTTGCGTGGGCACCCTGTTTAATTTAAATATCACGGATCTATCAAAATGTTTGTGAAAGTGATCATGGTATGAACTAGAGGGTGACACGGGAATGGATTTTCTCTCCTGTCCTATCCCACTTCCACAGAAAAAATCTTGTCCCATCCCAATACTGGGCCAGAGTAAAAAAAAAAATTCCTGTCCCATCCCACTCCTGGTAAAATGACTCCCACTCCCATCCCGCTCCCATTCAGAATGACTCCCGCTCCAGTACTGCTCCCATTTTTTTCTTCTTCTTTTAGTCTTTAGGCAATACATTGAATTTGATTTGGTCTTCTCCCCATTCTTATTTAGATTACTTTGTGTTCTGCAGTTTTATTTCAAAAGATATGGCAACAGGAACAGTTCATCTGTGGTAATAAAGGGAGGCATTTATTGCAATAATCCAAACAAAAACCCTTCACTAAAGGGCACAAAACACGTAATACATGGCCTGTGGTCCCTTTAGTTTTTCTATGGAGGACCAGCTGCTAAGTCCCTGTTTCTAGCTCTTTTGGAGGTCAGTTACATAAAAAAAAACAAAAAACAACAACAACAAGAAAACAGAACATGGGTCATACCATGCCAACCTTAGTTGAATAAACCCAAACAAAACATATAAAGTTGCATTTTACTAATTTATTGAGCACTTGTTTCCTTTGACCAGTGACATTACTTTTGTTTTAAATTGCTTAAACAAAAAACCGCTGTGTACTGCTGGTGTTTGCTGCCACAGACTGTTTATAAGGTGGACCGCGCAACAAGCGAATTTCGGCGAAGCTCGGCAGGCACCATCTTGGGACCTTACAAGTCGAGTGCCAGCAAATAGTATACATACATACAGTGTCAACCTGCACTTTTTTATTTTTTTTAACAAAATTTTCACGCTTTCAAAGAAATTTTTGACCCATCTCTTGTACGAAGGTAGGCCTAAGCAACTTAAGAATCACAAAACCCTTTAGGAATACATATTACTTATATAGAAATGCTAAAATCGAATTTATTTATTTATTTATTTTTTAAACCTGTCCTGTCCAGCATTATAGCAAGCCGAATGGCAGTCTGGTTGCTGTGTTGTGCCGAACAAATTTACTTTTCCAAGTGGAGGTTTATGGGTATAAGGCTCCTCTTGATAATCTGATTCATTTATTTATTTACT
>JBCNYH010000024.1:14778997-14793043 GCA_039654325.1 Tandanus tandanus
ACACACAAAAAGCATGTCATACATAATTAGTTTCAGTGAACACTTGCATTGTAATCAAGGGAAATATTTTTTCCCACTCACCAGCTTGTTTATATCTGTGACAAAGCTTTCCTGATAAATATTATTAGCATTGTCCTAAAATCTTGGCACTATGTTTCTTTAGGTACTGAGCTACAGTCCGTCTACCAGCTCCTCTCCGTACCCAAGTAGCCTGGGTCCAGCAGAAGGCACCAGCCTGAGAACACGCTACCGCACATCACCTTCTGTTTTTAGCTCTCCTGGAGGGAAGGAAGACTACATGGATGATCTTAAATCTTTGGAGAAATTCCTCCGTTCAGAGGAAGAGAAGAGCCACCGCAGCCATCTAGGTAAAGTGTCCATGATGCCATCTTCATAGATACATATTTTGTAACCCAGTATTGAAGCTTATCTTGTGGATGTGTGTTACACTCTTCATCAGGGAGTCCAGAGTCGACATCTCAGTCACACAGTCCTACCTTCTGGAACTACAACCGCTCTGTGGGTGATTACGCTCAGAGCCTGAGGAAGTTTCTCTACCAGCCGGCCTGTCGCTCACAGGCTCCCTCCGCCCACAAAGACGAAACTGAGCTGGGATCCAAACAAGCTGCTGAGGAAGTGAGCTCTGTTTTTCATCTTGCAATTTTTATACAGGAAAATAACATTAATTAAGAAAATGATAAAATAAACATTCGATTACATTAAATTTCATTGAAATAGTTACATTTTCATCTGTTTGTATGAGAATGCTTTTATCCACAGTGACTTCAAATGAATAGCTTTTTGTCCGTTGTTTTGATTGAAGCATTATCATTTATTTATTAATTTATATTTTATTGTCCATTACTATATAATACATTGGGTATATTCAGAGATATTCCCCTTGCCTTCGGTGCACAATTGTTAATTAGTATATGCTACATGGGAACAGCATGATCTGTGCATGAACTCGGAGATATTAGACGTTATTTATGTATATTTTTGTGGGGGTGGGGGAAAAACCCACGTTTACAGAGCATTGGTTTCCGTGAAGTATTCTCTGTACATTTCTGATATTTTTTATTTAAATTTTTTTGCTGAAAAATGTTTTAGGTATTAATTTATAAATTCAATCTTTGAAGCTACAGAAAATGCACTGTATTATATCCACACCCACTAGACATGAGCAAACGTGCATGTTGATTCGGATAACAGCTCACGTACTGTGAGTCCAGAAAAACAAAAATGGCAGATAAATACTCTACCTGTAAACAAAATGTAAAAAAAAAAATTGCTACAAAAACAAAATTTAGAAATAAAGTATTTGGTAGTAAGAACATATATTTTTTACTTTTGAAGAATTTATTATTATCATTAAGAGAAATTGTTGCTCTCAGGTTTTGCTGTCAGTTTCCCCACCTGTTTTGGTTTATTTAGCCAATGAGGCAAAGAGGAAATTATCTTCTAGCATTAAAAATTCGAATAAATAAATAAAAAATGCTATATATAAACATGCAGGACATGTATGACTCTATTAAGTGAACTAACTGATGAATGTATTGTTATCTGGATATGCACTGACCTATATCAGGATAGAAGATTCTGCTCATGTCATACTGCCCTATACTCAGATACAACCGCTATGAGCATTGAGCATTTAAATACCGGAAACGTGGAGGTTTATCCAGGTGTTCAAACTCCTGCCCACTGCGACTTCATGCTTTGTGTGGTGCAGTTTTTTTTAGCAAGCCAGGCCAGATTTAATGTGTGATGAATTAATTAATTTGTGTTGCTTAGGTCTGGGCGCGGATCACAGCCAGTCGTGTGGTTACTGACAGCATTGACAGCTGGACTGCCAAACTAAGAAACGTGAGTTACCAGCAGTTGCTGTTGTAAAGAATTAAAAGTACAGCGTGTAAGATTTAGTGGTATCTAGCAGCATCTAGTGGTGAGGTTCCAGATTGCAGCCAACTAAAATTTTATTCCCGGCTCCTCCCCTTTGAAGCCCGTATGGTTCTAGGCTACTGTAGAAACATGGCAGTGCAAGATGGCGTTCTCCGTAAGAGAGGACCCTCTCCATCTGTAGATCTAAACAGCTTATTTGAAGGTTTAAAAAAATTCAACGACTTTTGTTAATGGTCATAATGATTAATGAAAACTTATTTATTGCTATCAAATGAACATGAAAACAAATCAAGCCAGATAGGTGTTGTTACTAATATTTTCATTGTATAAATGATTTGTTGGTGAAGCTCATTTGTGCTGTTCTCTCACATGCAGTGGATAAATGACACCATTCTGGTTCATCTGGTTAAAGAAATCGATTCAATCAACAGCCAGCTCAGGAGAATGGGCTGCCCCGAGTTACAGATTGGAGGTATCTGCTCATATGACGGTTATTTCCAGCTCTTATTGTTATATTTTTAAATGGTTGTTTCATGGTTCCTTTCTCCCTTCCCAGAGGCGAGTATCAGCAATCTGAAACAGGCTGCTGTAGCCAAAGCCTCTGCCATTCCCACCCTCAACACTATAGTGCAGTACCTGGACATCACATCCAACCAGGAGTATCTGGTGGAGAGAATCAAGGGTAATTATTTTAAAGTCAAATCACAGACAGGTCATGTGGTGACGTGTGCATTGGTGAGTTGCTTGTGTCTTGGAAGTATTTTTAAATTGTGATTCTTGTATACTAATACTGCTCTAGAGCTGGCCCACAGCGGCTGCATGAGCTCTTTCCGCTGGAACGGTGGAGGGAACCTGAAGAACCGGAAATGGGACACAGACCTCCCAACTGACTCCACTGTGAGTTCCACTCAGAATAATGCATTTGTACATTTATATTTGGCTGTTCCACTTTTTTTGTTTGTTTTTTGTTAGGCCATTCTTTTTTTTTTTTTAGCTCCTGCCAAACATAGTGGCAGGAGCTACTGGAATGGGAATCCGTCCGGCGTCTGTCACACTTTGGTTTCCGGATGAGAACTTAGGAATGCTTGCTCGGATTTTGATAAAATTTGGTATGCGGACTTGTCTTACAAGTACCTCGCCTGGGACTGGTGTACACCAAAATCCGCGCTTAATTAATGAGCCAGCTGGACGTAATTTTTTTAATGTAACAGCTTTGATTTTGGTTTAAGGAAGATATACGTAGACTTTAAAATACACATTCCTGGGCGGCGGGAGCTTTGGACCCCTGCGGTCTATTTTTATTCCTTGTTTCGCAGTTCTGCCGATGTTGCTATTCACGTTTTCTAAAAAATTTTTTATAAAATTGGGAAAAGCATCTTTTTTTATTCCTGCTGGTCTTAACTTGCCGAGTGCACAATGAATTTTAAAGCCGGTACATTTTTTGCGCCAAACCGGTCCTTTTGTCACCCTCTCATGGCAGCTATTGTAACTACATCATGCACATCTGTGCAAGCGTCCTTGCCAGTTGGAAGTGTCACCGCGCCCAGGAAGTCTCACCTGTACACATCTATACAGTGTGTGTGTGTGTGTGTGTGTGTGTGTGTGTGCGCAAACGTCTGGTGCGCAAGACTATCAGAAGTGATACTATTGACAAGTGTGATAAAACTGGTCAATACAGGTGGTTTCTTCAGTTAGTGGCTGGTTACCTACTGGAACGGACTGCCTGACAGCGTTGTGATGGCCACAACGACCAATGCCTTTAAGGCAAAATTAAACAAGTATTGGGAAGGGACCGGTATGGGACACAACAAGCCCAGCTTGTAATATTCCATTAAACTGTAAGTGTAAGGTGAAAGGGGAGGTGTATAAAAGTATTTTTAGGGCAATCTCCTTTTTGAATGGTGTGGAAAACGTGACCGTATGCCTCACTCGTCTGTTTAAAGCAGTATTTTTTACAGAATATGCATAGTATGAAAAGTATGACATGTATGCCATCAGCTCAGGACAGACCACTGTATTAAAATTATTATATGTTTAAATCAAAGCACTAGTTCAGGCTTCTTTAAGAATACAAGAAAGGGCAAAATAAAAATATAAAAATTTTACCCTTTCTTGTATTTTGTTGTGTTGTTATTAATAAAATACCTGTTCTTAAAATGATTTTCCCCCTTTCTCTCTGTTTCCTGTCTCGGGTTTACATAATAGAAATCCGCCAAACAAGGAATAAAAAAAGAATGGCTTTATTGACACACTGGCTCTGTGGTACTGTATTTCTCATCTATAGTGCAATAATTTTTAAATTATATTCTATACAAGCTCTTTATATTTACTTATATTACTTAATTTTTATTATTTTATATTTTGTATATTAGCTAAGTGTTTACTGTTTATTCCTTATCTGTGTGCTGCTTTTTTTCTATCTGTGTACTGCTTTTCTTATGTGCTGCTAGAAATTTAAATTTCCCTGAGGGAGTCATCCCAAAGGGATCAATAAAGTTAAGTCTAAGTCTGACTGCTACATGGTTCTCATGCTAAAATAAATCTCTCGAAGGGTGTTTTTCAGCTTTAAAGTAGTATTACTTGCTCATAAGATCATTTGCTCTGTTTTGTCTGTTATTCTTAAGTAAACCAGCAGTTACACAGCAACCAGCAGTTTTTATGGGTCATCTATTCACATAGTAATACATACAGTATTAGCTTCAGACAGCATGTGGTGTCGTGGTTAGCACGTCCGCCTCACGGCAAAAAAAAAGCTCCAGTGTTTCTGTGTAGCTGTTCCAAATTGCCCCTAGACGTGAATGTAAGTGCGAATGGTGATTTGTGTGTGGTGGCCCTGTGATGGTCTGGCGAGCTATTCAGGGTGCACCCCGCCTACGCCCAGTTGTCGGCTGACCCGTGACCCTAGTAGGATTAAGCTGCTTTGCGACTGAGAGAGTGAGACCTCAAGGTTTACAACCACTATATGGTACACGCTCATATGACGGTTATTTGCAGCACTTATTGTTTGATGGTTAAGATGGTTCCTTTTTCCCTTCTGTACAGTACATACTGCCTGTTCCGGCACACTGGTGCGCTAGCTAATGAATTTATTCTTTGTCCACACGTAAAATTTTACGCGGCCCATGCATGTGGCTCTGTTCACACCTGGCATTATGAAAATGTCACCATAGAGCGATTACGTATGATCAGATTTCATACAATATTTCCTTTGATTGGAGAAAAGCCATAAAGCCCAAAGTCTTATGTTAGTAGTCTTCATCTGCATTTGTTTATAGGCAGAAAATATCCCGCAAATCATTTTCTGTGACCTGTACGGACTTTTTCAGATATTTTAGTCATGTGGTCTGCCAACGAAACTTGGAAGCGAATGAGAGATTAGATTAAGAATGAAGCTAAGAAAAGCAGCTGCTTTTATCTCTGCCATTAAAGCATCATCATTATCCATTAGCAAAAGAACGCTTACATTCAGTGTGGTTTTCAAACCTCTTGCAGTGATCCCTTTTTTCTGGCAATGACACAGTCGATGAGTTGACTCATTTGACCCCATTCACACCTGTACCACTTGTGATCTGATCACACAGGTGGATACATGTTGATGCCAGGTGTGAACAGTTACTGTGCTAAACTTACCTTATCAAGATAGTATTGAAGTAGAGTTGAAATTTTGTTTTTCTCTTTCCTTCTTCTTCTTTTTTAAGATACTCATGAATATTCTGTGCACATACCTGGACTCCAGACTTCCTCCTCACCCAAAGTACCCAGATGGGAAGACTTTCACATCTCAACATTTCATCCAAACTCCCAATAAACCAGGTAAAGCCATAAATAATGCGAAAGTTTACCTTTACTCTTTGACGTGTTCTTTTTTTCAACCCAGATTCTTTTCTTTTTTGCTGTGGTTTATACAGATCTTTCCAACGAGAACCTCTTCTGCATTTACCAAAGTAGCATCAACCCACCTCATTATCAGCTTGTATACCAAGGCCATATCTACAACCTGCCTAAGGTACAGTGTACTCTCTTCCACTACGCCTTCTGTAGGAATTAAACTACAGCCAGTCATTATTACCTTCCCTTTCTGGTAACCAGTATGTGGTTTGTTGATGTTTACAGGGCAGAAACAATTTGTTCCACACAATCCTCATGTTCCTGTACATTATCAAAACAAAGGAGTCTGGAATGCTGGGGTGAGTTTTACTATCAACAGTCACTACGGCTTGAGTTTTCTGTTGTCCTTGTTTATTAATCTGTAGGAAAACAAATGTATCTGTGAATTGTGAATGGACTTGAGAATGTGTTCCTTATGGAAAATCCAGTTAAAAAAAAATGTTTTTTGTCCTAGAAAGTTGCAGAGTGCGTGCAAAATTTGCATATAAGGAGACTCGCTATATCAAGTTCAGTTGATCAGCATCAAATTATGTAATTGGCATGTGGGAATGGCGCGACCTGATTGGCCCACTATTTGGGGATTAAAAGACGTTATTCCAAGTGGATAGTGCTTAAATGAAAACAACAGACACTCACAGTTTATCACGGTCACTTGTCCAGTAGTTTTAAGGGTGCTGGGATTATGATCGAGAGGTCATGGGTTCGAATCTCCGTTAGACCCCCACTATGCCAAGACCCCTGCTCACTTGTCTTGATCACAAGTGTGTCTCTGTCCACCCAGCAGTATAAATGGGTACCAGTAAAAAATACTGTGAAGGTAACCTGCGATGAACTAGCGTCCCATCCAGGAGGACTCCTTGTCGCTTCACACTACGAAAACTGCTACGAAAGCTACGATAAGCCCAACAGACTTGCATTACTTGGAGCAGGCGGTGCCATCATTGTTGCATTTCAATAATATCTCGCAAAAATTTTTTTTTTAGTTAAGGTTTTTTTTTTGTTGTCATGTAGTATATACTAAAACTTTGAATTACTTTCCAAAGATAATGTAATGGAGCATTAGTGACCACTATCATGCTTTAAAATTTGAAAAATCAGTGGGTGGAACATTTCATTTCGGGGTCTATTCAGCGATATCCACATTCACCTTTTGTAAATATTTTAGTTACTGCAGTTTTTATTAAGTTTTACTTTTTATGTAGATGTTGTGAATTATTTCATAGTAGTGACTTGAAAGTATGAAAGCAATTCAAAACAAATCCATACTCTAAGACTAGTAATACAGGGCAGTCAGGTAAGACAAAAGGAACTCTGCTATGTAAAAGGAGGACCAGTCGGTGTGTGTGTCTATGGTAGATAGCACACTGTAGTAACTGAGCCGCAGCAATGGATGGTGCAGTACACGCCACACTTTCACTGTTTAGTCGACGTTTTCTTGTTTTCAGTAATCTGTAAGTCTTACAGGTGTCAGTAAATGCACGTAGGCATTGCTGTTAAAGCACTTGGTGATTCATGAGTAATGATCAACATATACACATGAGCACGAAGAAAATCAGAGTTGATAAAATCCGGCATGACTTTCTATTTCAGTTTGAGGTACAAAATTTCAGTTCGGTATGGGGTATACAAATATATTCAGGTTAATTTAATGAGTCATAGTGTTTTTATCATGTGTTTTGGTGGCATTTGTTTGATTTGGATGTAAACATTTAATACAAGGCACAAGAATTATATGAAAAAGGACAGGGGAATGAATCCTTATTGTGTGGGTGTGTGTGTGTGTGTGTGTGTGTGTGTGTGTGTGTGTTTGTTTCCATACAGGAGAGTCAACCTGGGGCTCTCGGGAGTTAACATCCTTTGGATATTTGGAGATTAATACCTCTTGCCATTTTATAACTGAGTAAATACAATACTCTGAATGCTCACACACTTAGCATATATTCTTCTTGGCTGTGCTTGGTTATGATTTTAGTGTATGCTACACAGGAAAGGCACAGTCTGATTGGTCCACTATCAGGGGATTAAAAAACAATCCCATGTGGATAGTGCTTGATTTAAAACGACAGACACTCACAGTTTGTCACTTGGAGCAGGTGATGTAATCATTATCATGCTTTTAAATGGAAAAAATAAACCACAAAATTCTTGTTTTAGTTTGCTTTTTTTGTGTTTCTGTGTAGTATATACTAAAACTTTGTATGAGTTCAAAAACATGCCGTTACACAGAGCTCACCTAATCTGCCTCTTCTTACTGAACATATATATATATATAAAAAATAAACTGTACAAGTCTTGATTTAGTTTGCTTTTTATGTTCCTGTGTAGTATATATTTAAACAGTCACACACCTCAGACTCGGAAGATGTCGCTGGATTGAATGTTCATATAATATTCAGTGACGCCAACCTTGTCTTCTGTGAATAATTGCTAAATATTAAATGATATGGCATTTATAATTGTTTGGTTCCTAAAGGTCTGTGACAGAGAAGTAAATGGAGAAACTACTTCTATTCTGACTGTGTAAATATTCTGCATGTGATGCAGCTTTTTTAAAGGAAGCTGTGGAATTTTTCAGAACTGAATGTGTGAAATTGGTGTATTTTTATATTTGTGGAATTTGTTTACTTGAACTTTAGTGAATTGATTGTTGTAGATATGAGCAGAGTAACTCTGCTAGATTTTTCTTACTGTTCTGTACATGCTGTCATCCTCATAATTAAAAAGGAAAATACAAATTAGTTCGAGAACCAGTCCCGAGTTTTTTAAATAATGAATTTCCAGTCAAGATTTGCTGCGAGAAAACATTTCAGTAACAAACTCCTGTGTGTGGCTTCAGTTACTGGCAATGTGCTTTATTTATTTATTTTTATTTTTTATTTTTTTGCAGTTATTCCCACTTGCAAAACAGAAATGAAGATTTACTCCCCAATGTGAGACAGTTAAGATTTGATCATTTAACAGGGATTACCCATAGCAGTAATTTCCCCCACCGGAAAGGGGGAGGCAGGGGATGGCAGTCATTATAATCACACTCTAGATAAGTTGATTTTAGAAATGATGCATAAAGTTAATTTGCTCTTTTCCATGCTCCGACACGCTCCCATAACTACACAGGACATGTTATGAGGCATCTTACCGATTTGTTTTCTCTTTTTACTTCTTCTTGTGCAGTAAATAACTGGTGTAAACTCTCACATGGCTGCTAACCATCTGCTTAGATATTGTCTGGAAAAACACTTTTAAAATCAGTTCTCTGGAGAATATTTTGTTTTGATATGTAATAAATGAAATGATCATTTTTAGATTCTGTGTTGATCTTGCAATTATTTCGTTCTCTTTATGCCATGCTTTGCTTTCATGAAGAATATTATTATTATTATTACTATTATTATTATTAATAATGTTTCCACCTGATGGTGGGATTATATTTAAACTGAATGTGAACAATAAGTATATTTCAAACTTTCGTTTTTAAAAAGCATGTATGTTTTAGCACTGGCACTTCAGAACTTCATGTTCTGTGCTTTGGTTCCTGAACTGTCTGTTTGGAGGATCTGTACATATTCAACTTTTGTGTATCTGGGTTTCCCCATTTCCTCCCATTTCCAAAAAAAACCCCAATCTGTTTTATTAGATTGACTGTTCTAAATTGCCCCAGGGTGTAAACTGTTGTCCTGTCTGGGATGTCTTCCTGTCTAACAATCAGTGTTTATGAGTGACCTTTGACCAGGAGTCTTAATATACACCTCTTACTTACTCACTTGCCAAACCGCTTAATCCTACTAGTGTCGTGGGAGGCTAGAGCCGATCTCAGTCGAAAGTGGGGTACACTCTGAACAGCGTGCGAGACCATCACAGCCTGGTCAACACACACAACCATTTGCACTCACATTCACACCTAGGGGCAATACGGAACAGCCAGTTACCCTGTGTTATTGCAGGTATTTGGACTGTGGGAGGAAACCGGAGCACACGGAGGAAACCTACGTAAGCACAGGGAGAACATGCAAACTCCACATAGAAATGCCCTTACCGAGCCCTGGACTCGAATGCAGGACCTTCTTGCTGTCAGGCAGACATGCTAATCACTACACTGCCTGAAACTTGATATATAAACTGTCCGGGGATTAAATACATTCATTTTAAAGCTTGCCTTTATGCTTTAGTTTGTGTTTGTATGTTCAAAAGGTAAGAATGCTCTTTAAGGAACATTTTGTCAACATGTACTACATGAAAATCACTGAAAGTACTGCAGTATAAAATAAAAACACACCCATGACCTCTAGTAGCCTGCGTTGTTATGGGTTACTACAACTCCCACAATTCCGTGCGGTCATCCGTTCGTCCCACTCTTCCGGTTGTGTGAGAATCTGTTGGTTCGGTAAAACAGCAGTGTGGATTGCCGCGATGTCAGTTCAGGCTGTAGCAGCAAAAATGGCAGAGGTCGAGATAAAAGATGTTTCCAGGAAAGATTTGCCCGTTGTTTCTTCTGTTACACCTAAGACAGAAGAAAAAGGCTCGTTTAACAGCGAGGCTAATGTTTCTGTGACATCCCCCATGGCGGAGTCCGGTGGCAGGGTCGACCCGAGTCCTCTGAGCCCGAACCCGGTGAAGATGCCCCAGGCGTCCGCGATGAAGCGACCAGACCCGCAGCAAAACGGCGGAGATGCGTTTGTTAACAGCGACGGCACTGTCGCCGAGGCTCCTCGCATGAAAAAGGTAAATAGAGCCGGTCGTCGCCTGTATTTTCGGGGAGAGGGGAAATGAATCCTTCAGTACTAAAACACGATTGTTCAAGTTGTGGGCTTTTTTAGCTAGTTAGCTTGTCATTGTGTGACGGAGCGGAGGCTCTGCTAACGGCTCAGCAGCACATTTTATCCACGCGGATTTTGTTCCTTTACTGTTTCACTAGAATGCGACTCGAACAGTTTTTTTCAGGGAACGTATAAACATTTAGATAAAACGAATTTAAAACGGTGTAGTCTTCAGTAAACATCCTGCCCGGTGTGTGTGAACAGTGCCAGGAAGAGAAAGTTAGCAAGCAAAGCGAGGACCGTTGCCTGGGCATCGAGAATAAAGTTTTTCTTCTCAGTGACACAAAAACAACGAAACCAACCGTTCGTGTTATGCTGTACACTCTCTATTTCGCTAATATAACACAGTGTCGATGTCCGTATACTGAGTTTGGACTGTTTATGTAACGTTACTAGCGTAACCGAATGGCAGTCTGCTTCACTGCGGTTCCAGCTAGCCGGGTTAGCTTAGCTTGTTAGCATGCTAATCCGCAGTGCGCTGTGATTGCGCTGGAGAGTGGTGCTCTCTGAATCGTGTAGCTTTAACACTTTTATTCGAGGCAGAGGAGATATCTGTGTACGTGTTAGGGTTATTTCAGGCGGTATCTCCCTGGTTGACAGCTCAGTGTACAAGCTGCTGGTTAACTTTGGCACGAATTGGTGAAAGAAGCCAAAACAGTGCAGTTAGAGCCGCTCACACTGAGGTGTACTGGGCATTACCTAACACAGAGGTTTTAATGTTTTCCTACATTGGCGACTTTGTTGTGGGTGAATAAGTGCACATGATGTGGTGGTCTGATGTGGTGGTCGCACCACAGGACGCCGTCGCCTGGATGTGATTTGGACATGCAGGTGGTTTTTATGTGACTTAATAATACATGTTATAATCACATATTCATGTAGTTCCTACTTATACTTATAACACATACATACATAGTCATCAAAGTCAGCCATATCATTGATCATGTACCTATTGCCTTTATTTTTTTTAGGCCTATTTGAAGATAGACAGACAGACAGATATAAGCACACATGTAAAACATCCAAGTACATTAATCACCCATTTCAAGGCTTCCCACCTGGGTTTCTTTAGCATGGGGCTTACACTCTCTCCGAACAAGGTCATCCAGATCATTTTATATGCCTGCAGGAATGTTCACATTCTCCATCAGTGGGCCTGAGTAATCAGTGAATTTTGAGAGAATTCGATTTTTACCTTTACAGGTTTTCCATATGTATAATAATTATAACAATACCAATATGCACTGCTTGGACAAAAAAAAATAAAGTCATGCACTCCAGTATTTTGTTTGACCGCCTTTAGCCATGTTTACAGCACGTAATTGTCATCCATCCACCCATCCAGTTTCCGCCGCTTATCCGAGGCAACAGGTCCAGGAGGGAAAGTCATAAATCCCTCTCCACAACGACACTCTCCAGCTCCTCCTGGCGATCCCGAGACATTACCAGGCCAGATGAGATTTGTAATCTTTCCAGCGAGTTCTGGGTATAGAACATTGCCTCATACCAGATGGACGTGCCCGGAAAACATCGATAGGGAGGTGATCGGGATGCCTGAAACACCTCAGCTGACAAATTTAAGCAAGATCACAACAGAACAGGGGTTCATTTTTCACCGACATCTTGAAGTGGTGACAGGAAAATTGAACCACTCCATAAAGTCTTCTACAGCACATCCCAAAGACTTTGAATAGCGTCAAGGTCAGGGCTCTGTGGTGCCAGTTCATTGATGGGATATCCTGGTATTGACCTTTTGATATTACTACATGATGTTGCTGAATCTCGCCGCGACCAATAGAAGTGACAATGTCATGGCGATTACGTGCTGTAATCAAGACTAAAGGCAGTTCAACAAAATGTTAGTGTTTGCGCCTTTTTTTAGTCTGGGCAGTGTATTTAAAATAAATACGAAGAGTGCTCAGATTTGGCATCACAGGATATTTGTTACCTTTGGCTATAGTCACATTATAAGCTTTCATGCACAATTAAAACAGGATGTGCTCATTAGTGCAAGTCGGCCATACCTTTCTTTTAATGAGAACACACCTGTGGCCTGAAATACACATCATGGTTGTTCTGATCACTATCTGTTTTTTAATTTTGATTCCCATTGTATGGAGGTAATGCCCATTTCCTCAACCCCTCCACTGAAACTGTGGATTAATTATAGTAATTATGTAATTGCTGCTCTTAGATGCTTTTAATATTGGGACTGTTATTGCTGCTACTACAGTCAGTTACTGCTGTCGCACTCAAGCAGTTACAGGTCTCTTGCACATGTAGCTTTTTCGTTCCACTCAGCACTGTGTCTAGTGTCATATCTAGTTGGTGACATTGTCCTGCATAGTTATTGTCCTGTAAGTTTATTGTATTGTTTGTATTTGTTTGACCGTGTTGTGTATTTGCAGTATATGTAGCCCTGTGTACTGTGCTGTTTTATGTGTTGCACCAGCAAATAATGTTTTGTTTCTAGTGATACGACAAGAAAAGCCATTTGACTTTAATTTCTTGCTCAGACTGGATAATGATAATGATGATGACCGTGATAAGAGCATTATGTACACTAGAGTGCGCATGCGTTAACAGGCGTGCAGCGTTTTCAGTTGCTCCTGCCCTTCCTGTACTTTTAACTCCTTTGTTTTTTCTTACTTAGTTTAACTTTCTTTTTCTTGTACTTTTTATTTTATTGTTCATTAGTAGTTGCCCTCTCAATATGTGGGTTGAGAGAGTTTTTGTACTTTCGCTTCTAATCGCTTCTGAACTTTTACTTTCATGGAGAGTTGGGACCGCAGCGCAGCAACTTTACTCCAGGGATCAGCTGATCACCCTGAAGCCGGCCGGATTAGCGGCCAGACCCACGAACTTACCGGCTGAAATCTGGAGGATAAACACACCGTGGATGCAGAGGAGAAGGACAGAAGAGGAGAAGGAAGGAGGCGGCGAGACAGCGGAGACTTTCAGAGAGGAAACCGTACAAGCCATGTCTCCCATCTATTATAATGGGGAACGTGAGGTCATTGGCGAATAAGATGGGCAAGCTGACCGCACTAGCCCGGAGTCAGAGGGAGTATCGGTAGTGTAGTTTCATGTGCTTCGTGGAGACATGGCTGCATCACAATATTCCCGATGACAATGCATCCATCGCGGGCTTTCACACTGTCCGAGCCGACAAAGACTGCACCATGAGCGGTAAGTGGAAAGGAGGCGGGTTTGCCGCTCTTGTCAATAACCGGTGGTGTTACCCCCACCCACATAACCATCAAAGAGTGGAGTTGTGTACCGGACATTGAACTGAGTGCTGTTGGACTCAGACCTTATTTGCCTAGGGAATTTTCCCATGTCATCTTAGTGGCTGTTTATATTCTTCCTTCTGCCAACCCCACAGCTGCATGTGACACTGTTCATGCTACCATAGCCCAGTTACAGACTCAACACCCGAGTG
>JBCNYH010000024.1:14800433-14830403 GCA_039654325.1 Tandanus tandanus
CTGTTTGGTGCTGTTTCCAAACCAGGCTGTGATACTTCCCGTCAGGATGCTCTCAATGGTGCAGGTGTAGAAGGTTTGTTCTGAGTTTGAACATTTAAGAAAATTACTAAAATTTTATTTTTGACCCCGTTATGACTGATTGCTCTACAGTTTAATAAGCAACAGTTTTTATATTTTAGACACACCCATGGGGAGGTATAGCCCCCCCCTGCAGTTTATATCTCGTGCCATTAAACCATAGTTTCCACTGTTGCCTTTCAATCATCTGGTATGATGCCAGCACTGGAAGGGAAAGTCCTATAAATGGATTGTGGGTAGCCGAAGATGAAAGGAATATTCCAGTCCGAATAGGTTTTATTGCAGGAAGCTTTACAGCGTACAGAATGTGCACTAGTAAAATTATACAATAGCCTAGTACCTGCTTGTAAGAGGATTTTCTTGGAAAGTAGGTTGTGTTGATGTTTACCATTTATATTCTGCTGTAGGTTGTGTTTTGAACACTAACAGTAGGATCTTTTTTAGGAGATCCTAGTTATACATGTTGTGAGTTAAGGGGGTCATACTTGTGCAGCACTGTGAAGACGTGTCATCAGCAGCCACTAATAACACATTATTCTGATCCTTTCATCCCTTCATCATGTCAACAGATTCAACTATAACTGGAAGAAATAAAATCTTGAGCAATTGGTCAAAGTCTGTCCTCAATATGTTGTATAATAACAGATTATGATCAAGCATACTGTATGTATGCTACATGTGCTAGCCACCAGCTAAACCTTCTAAATCCCATGTTATTGCCTCCTACGCTTAATGTTATAGTTTACATGTTATTTTGAGCAAATAATGTAAAATAGTTCAGTATCTAATTGGCTAGCATGCAAAGCGTCCAGTCCCCTGTGTAGTAATCAGCCATTTCCTGGCTTCCTCCCTCGGACTGTTCAGCAGCAGCAGCAGCAGCCTCCATGCAAGGGCAAACGCAAGGTTATCCAGATCCTTATGAATGCCTGCATGATCACTTAAATATGCAACCAGTGTGTGTTTAAAAGAGAATCAGTTCTATGCTTTGAATCAAAATAAATTCTCTTCTCTCCTCAAATAGGACTGCGGTGTTGAATAGAGTGCTTGTCTCCTGAATGGTGTAGTCCTCACTCCTGCATGACTGCAGGGGCCGCAGGGCCGTGCAGTGTTTCATTAATGATCACAGTCTGCATGTTGTGTATATAGAGCCGCCACATGCACTCAGTGCTCATAATGACTACATTATTTACATTTTGTATGAGTAATCTTATGCAGATTTCTTTTTTTAAATGAATGTCAAACATCGTACCATATGAAAATGACAAGTTTGGCATCATGTTGGGCACAATATTGCATTTTTAATAATTATACCATGTAAAATACCCCAAGTGTTTAAAGTATCTTTTGTACTCTTGTATGGTTTTATGCACATAGCAGATATCAACGGAAAACTTGTGACACCCTATTGTGGTGATATCTTTTAGCTTTGTGACTCCCCACTGATTTCACTGAACATTGAGTGGCTGTGAAGCCTAGAGTCGAAGATAGCAGGAATGTAGTAATTATAAAGATATCTCACCTGCCCTCGTCTCAGTACTTGATTTTATTGGTTCAGTGGTATTTTTATTGCAAATCATATCGGTTCTTGCACCAGTCCAAGCCTACACGCATGCTGCTGCCAATATAAATTTCCATAAGAATCTCTCCACTGTGTAAAAAGGCAGTATTTATCACCATGGTGTAAAGTTATGTGACTCTGAAGAACGCAGAAATAGAAACACTGAGGACCTAACACAGAGAAGCATTTTCATTTTTTGTGCTTAAAGTGAAATGAAAGGCAAGCCTCCCAAACTCTCCTGTTACACATGAATATATGTATGTTTTCATTATCAGTTTTTTTACTTACATTTTCAAAGTTACAATCTGCTAAAATCCGTTTGATAGTTTGCTGTTTCACTTTTGTGAGAGGATGTGAATCCCCCAGTTCATATAAGGCAAGTTAATGGCAATAATAAGAGTATATAGACGTTAAACTTACAAATCAGTTTAATAGCGGAGCTTCGCACACCATACTTAAAAGAAATTGGTATAGCAGTCTCTACATGTACATCTGGGAACCCTATGATGATATTTCACATGCCGGGATATAACCGTGGTATTGGGAATGAAAGTCTGAGTGATGGTAACTTCTTCTACTCTGTCTTCCTCTCCAAACCGTTACTTGTTTCAAGCCATAAAATAAAATACACTTTTTTAACGTCTATGTGCCATATGCAGTAGGTATCTTTTAGCTGGCAAAATAAACTATTACTGCAGTACATTACTCATTTGAATAGAAAGGCTGGTCATAACGTGACGGTTTCATGACAGTACACCATCACTGGCGTCATCAAAACAAATTCACTTTCAATCCTTGTATCAGAAGATCATTTTTTCAGAGCTCCGCTTTTAGGCAGTGCTTAAATCTTTATATTAGAAACAGACAAACTATGCATGCAAGCGTTTATTAAGTTTCGGTTTTAGTTTCCTTTTAACCAAAACAAAAGAATAGAGTACAAAAGCTGTGACGTCAGATTTCTATGGTAGCGTTTTTGCTGGATCTGAACAATAATTAAAAATAATGTTGATGTAATATTATATTTTGTGAAAGATGATGTACCCTAATTAAAAACTAATCCAAGTTCTATTTTCCACTAACTATAAATTGCACTTGCTACTGTATCACAAAATAATTTAAATTTCTGCTGAATTAAAGAAATCGATCTTTTCTTTTGGACTGGGTCTTAAGGAAAGCAGTAGAATTTCTAGAAACATCTCTCTGATTAATAATTGCACTCTAAAACCAAACACCGACCCCTTGTATATCCATAAATATCAGGCTGTGGCATCAACGCCATTTTAAATGACTGTTAAGATCCAGCAAAAACACTACCATGGATACGTGACGACACACTTTGCTACTCTGTTGGCCATGTTGTTCTGGTGCTTTCAGTAATTCACTCCTTTCTCCCATTTCTTCTCTTCAGTCCCAGCCAAGAGACTCTATTGTTGTAAATGTATCTGGGTAAATGATTTTGTACGTCTAGACATATTCAATTTCTAAAAAGCTTCTTTGGTGTATGGAGAAGGTATGTAATAATAAAACATAATTATCAGGATGATGAAACAGAACTGCTTGCACTTGGGTGAGTTCTAAAGACATGCGCGACGACGCTGTGTTTATTAATACGGTTACTGCTTATAGAATGAATAACGACCGCAGCACCTGATGGGGATGTTACCCTTATAATACACAGAAATGTAATCTTTTAGTGTTGTAATATAAGGACTGTAGAATGAGAGTGGGTCTCCAAGTTCACTGCACCAAACAGTCTGGCAGTTCTGTGGTAAACTTAGCTTACGTGGTGATTTATAGAGGTCTGGCTGTAAACTAAAATGAGGTTATGTGGGTCGGGTCTAACAGAACTCTAAGAACATCAATAAGATTATTGATTATATAATCGAATAAAACTAATGTAAAATCTGTGGCTGATGAATCTGACAGTTGTCTTGGTACTCCTCTGGAATTAAGTTCAACGTTGTCTATTCATAAACCCTTTATTTATATCTTATATATTGATATTTTTATACATCACTTCAAGATGATACCATTTATCACAGCCAGACTCTTATGAAACAATGTATGTTACAGGTGTTTATGGCCCTCTTAAGGGGAGGGGTCCCGAGGGCCAAAATACCCCCCAAAAAACTATAAAATTGATTTTTGATTATCTCCGTGCGCCCTGATTCAGCCTCCATGATTTTATGCTATGTGAATGTACAAGGTAGAGTCTTTCAAAAAATGTCCGTATTTTCAAAGTTGAATGAGGCGCCTCAAATCACGACTTTTCACTTTTTGGGCTGCATTCGGGGATCTGGCTCATTCATGCATATTTGGATGCATGGGGACCTTTCCTTTCTACATATGCATGAACGTTGGTGGTTTAGTTTGGGCGTTTTTGTATAGAGGGTGCTTTTTTGTGGCAAAATGTTCATTGGACCATAACTCAGTGCACCATCTATGCAATTAAATAAAACTGGTTTTATTATCTTCCTCAGAGGTTTGTGATGTGACTCAATAAAAAGGTCAGTTTTTAAGGGGGATTAATAATTTTGACCCTGGTAGTTTTCGATTTTTATGAAACAATTTTGTTTCTATGCAAAATAAAATAATGTAAGCATCAAAAAAAATACTAGGATGTTTAGGAATGCTGTTTCGAAAATTCTTTGCTCTGGGAAAATTTTAAAGTAAACTTAAAATTTAATGGGGGTGGGGGGGATAATAATTTTATCCTCGTCTATATAGATAACTGATAAGAAGTGTTTATTTCATCCACTTGTCTGTAGGGATGGGCAGCCAGAACTGCATAAGTACATCAGTGTCAGTTCCTGACTGGTCATTAATGAAATATCAATAAGCTTGAAGAAAAAAAACCTGCTGTTCAGGATATTAATGTAACATGAATTTATTCTGAAATAGCTGGGTCAGGTTATATATTTATTATTCTCTGGCAGTAAAGAAACTCTAGTTAGAACATTGCTAAGATTTAGCTGAGAATGCATTATTGGCATGCTGGGATAACTGTATGGCGATGAAATTCTGTATTGCCATGCCATGAAGGTCGGGTCTGGCACAGGAAAGTGGGTGGCTGTTATTTTTGTGGCTTTAGGAACCGTTTGTGCCCAGGTGGATTATTGTGTGTACTTTGTTCATTTGACTAATTTCCAGACTTACTTTTAGAGCAGATCAGTGCACAAGAGCTTTGTAGAGATGCACTGATTCAGTTTTCCTGGCCGATTAACCGATTTTTCCACAAGTGTGACCTGGCGATATCGATTCTTGTAGATTTTGATTTCATTTTGAACAGCTATAATTGACAGCATGTACAAACAAAAACTTTTCTTAAATGCATTTTTTTAGTCTTTTATTACAGTAAAAAAAGATTGCATTTTATCAGTAATAAAAATAGGAATAACAATAATTAGTAGTAGTAGTGATAGCAGCAGTAGTAGAAATATTGCCAATAGAATTACCATTACTACTAATAATAATCATAATAATTGTTGTTGTTGTTGTTGTTGTTATATAGTAATAGTTTTTTATGTATAAAAATAGTGTTATGTAATTCGCCTGGGATTTGAACCTTCTTTGAACCACACTGTCTGCTCATCTCTACAAAAGTCATTTTAATGCAGTTTCCTCTTGTTAGCTTTTTTAAACTGGGCGTGTTCATCCAGGTTATGGTGTTGTATGTAATTAGCATTAGTATCTATTACAAATTGTGCACATTATTGTTTTACTCACATTGAAAAGCGTCCACGCTAACGAAATGAGGCTTTAAGCTACGCCATTAAATGTGACTCAGAATCAGAAATATGTGAGAATGATTGGCAGATTTCGGTCTTTGACTGAGAACACCGAAAATCGTCTGATTCTGTTTTCTGGCCGGTTTCTCTGTGTATCTCTAGAGCTTTGAGCTTTTGTCTTCATGCTTGCGCTTGATGATAAGCTGACTGAGTGCTGTCTCTGTGATCTACTTGCTCCGTATCACAAGTACACTTCAAAAGAGGAAGAGAAAGGGCCACAGTGAAATAAAGGCAGTCTGTGTTTGATGTCTCGCAGGGTGGTTTTTACAGACAGCAGGACCATGGGGCATTTGTTGGGAAAGACAGTTGGACCTATTTCAGCAGATGCTGTGTGATGGGTGTTGAGTTGTTTATTTAGCTTTGCTTTATGCACCCAAAATTGTAGTAGGCAATTTTTGCGTTAGTAAGCATGAACTTAATCAAGTCTCCCTCAACTGTAGTTGATTTTGAGGTGAAATACTTCATCAAGCAATCTTTCAGTTGAAATCATGCATCGTAAATATCTTCAAGTTTTGGTTTTGTTCTGTTCATCCTCTTGCAACTTTCCTTAGCAATTTGTTTAATTTTTGTAGAATTTATCAGGAATCATCTTTATTTCATCGTAGCAGATCCAAACAGGCGCAGGGTCACAGCATGGTTAAGTAGTTCTCCTTCAGTCAGTTTCTTCCTCTGTGATGTCCACCGATCAGTCAGAACAATAATACCATCTGACAGGTCTGCAGCTAGGCAGCCCAAAACACAGCAGGCTGCGATGCACCATATATTCTTTCTATTATAGCCAGCATTAACAATTTCAGCAGTTTGTGCTACAGTAGCTCTTCAGACCAGATGTGCTATCCTTGGCTCCTCGTGCACATCAGTGAGCCTTGGGCAACCATGACACTCTTTCCAGTTCACTGGTTGTCCTTCCTTGGACCACCCTGGTTTTTGGGTACCAGTGCAGACCAGAAACACCTTACAAGACCTGCATGTAAGAGGTGAATAGACCCAATTGTTCAGCCATTAGAGTATAGCCCTTGGGATGTGCCACTGTGATGAGTGGTCATAATGTCTTTATTGTTATGGGTAATCAGTGTATATTTTCCAATCATTTGCAGCATATAAAAATGTAATTAGAGTTGCTAAGCTTCCCTTGATGTCAAGTTCTTGTTTACTTCCTTGATCTTTCCATTACATTGGTCATTAACCTAAGAGACTAACATGTTATTTTATGGCTTGCAGTTCGACAGTTTTACTGACCACCTGCTAGAAGACCAAAAACTCATCCATTTATTTTCTTTCTCCCTGTCCGCTTGCTTCTCACTTGGAGCTGCAACAATGTAGATACATATAGTGTTTGTTCATGTTTCTCAAAATTGATAATTATTAGTCAGTAAAAATATTGATTAAGGTTTATTGTGTTAACCTGTTTTTCCAGATGAATGAACGTAGTCATTCACAGCGAGGACTCATTTTAAAAACTGCTGCATCACAAAGAACTCTTACAATAGAGCCGCTCTCCAGTCTGGACTGTTTCCTCTCTGCCTGGCGCTACAAGGCTGTAATCATTTCTATACAGAACCTATTGTACAGGTCTACCAGACTCTCAGCATATTATAGCCATCATCAACAGGATCTTAAGTTGCATGTTTGCTCCAGAGTCACTCTATAGCTACATGCTTTTTATACACGTGTGTTTAAAAAAAGGAGCTGAGCTTGAAACACTAGCCTAAATATGAGTTTGACACCGCAGTGTGTTACAGATGATTATAGTCCTGCATGAAGGAAAACCCTATTTTCAGTAGCATGCCCACCCAAACCTGTAATTTTATTAGAACTTCAGCTCTCAGCTGCCACCATTATAATTAGACATAATTGAAAATAATTAAAATATTTTTAAGAACATAATTTTGAAAAATTGTGTCTGTGTCTATTTTTGTTTTCTTATGATTTTTTTCAGAGCAGCATATTAACTGTAAAGACTTTGGTTCATGCTTGTCTTGCATGTTCTTACAGGATAACAGCTGTAATTCGAGAGAAGCTAATGTACATGCCTTTGCATGTTTTTTCTGTCCTAAATGAATTAAAAAAGGAGAGAGAGAGTCGTGTGAAGGAGTTGCCTGATGAGTTTCTTTGGACTTTCCATCTCATTTTCCTCTAAAAGATTTTTGGCAGGTGTAGGGTTTAACTCCTGGCACACGTAACTAGCCAGTGGTAGGGCAGTGGTGGCTCAGTGGTTAAGGCTTTGGGTTACTGATCTGAAGGTTGGTGGTTCAAGCCCCAGTACCACCAATTTGCAACTTTTGGGCCCTTGAGCAAGGCCCTTAACCCTCAACAGCTTAGTTGTATAAATCAGATAAAAATGTAAGACACTCTGGATAAGGACGTTTCCCAAATGCCTTAAATGTAAAATGTAAATGTAGCCATGTTATGTGCAAACTAGCCAAGCCTCCTTATCTGTAAATTTATTTGTTTAACTCAGTTGGGATTTCAGGAAGGCGTGGTATACGCTGAACAGCGTGCCACCCTATCGCAGGGCATCACGCATGTACAACCATTCAGACTCACAACTATGGGTAGTTTGGAACAGCCAATTAGCCTAATGTGCATGTCTTTGGACGGGAGGAAACCGAAGTACCCGGAGGAAACCCACACAAGCATGAGGAGAACATGCAAACTTCACACAGAAACACCTAGTCTGGGACTTGAACCCAGGACCTTCTTGCTGTGAGACGGACATGCTAGCCACTATGCCACCATGCCGCACTTCTCAGTATGGATAAACTAGCATGCAAAGCTTCATGTTTCATGCTCTAACTCGTATCTTGTGCCCCTATAGATTTTTTTTTTGACGCTGCTGGAACATTAGCCCTTTTACTACTGGAAGACATTTCAGCTTATTTTCTTTTATTCCTGATCGAATGGCATGTTTGAAAGGATTAAAACTTGTGCCTTGAAGACTGAGTTTGCCTTGTACATGAACTGTGTTGATTTTGGGTGGAACACTGATTTACGTCACAACACTTGTTAATAACTCGACACATTTTGGCAGCTGTAAGGAAAATATCTGCTTAGAAACATTCTGCTCCTCCAGCAGGTCTTTTAGTACTGTTTAATTATTTTGCTAATCAGGAAATCAGTGACGTGTTGCTAAACGTCACATGTCTATATTCCACCATCACCTAGGATGGAAGATTGATTACCTTACACTTTTTTGTTTGTTTATTTATTGTTTTTTTGTTTTGTTTTGATTTAATTTTGTGTTTGTGAATACATACTTTTTGGTTCATAATTATAAGTACAAGGTTAGAATATATTTTTTTTGTTTGTTTGTTTGTTTGTTTTTTGTTTTTTTTAACAAACAGAACATTTTCTGCTGTAAACACTGGCATGTCTGATGGAAAAAAACACACAAACAAGGATTCGTATCTGAGGGGAAATAGACCCCTCAGAAAGACAATGGACATTTTGTTTTTTTAAATAATCATTCCTTGCTTGTTGATTGCATTGGAGACTTTTGTACTTTTTTGTGAAGCATCGATTTGTGTGTCTGAACACACTGTTGCTGCCTTCCCCACTTATCAGCCCTGCACGTTTCGCACACATCGTAAGAAGCCGTGTTTAGTGCTGGTTCAGGCTCCAATCCAGACTTGAAGGAACATCACACCCTTGCTGTTCAGTGCTTACTCAGAGCCTCAGAGGGACACCATCTGGCACATAAATAGAAGCTTTTATCCACAAGCCTCAAGACAATGATTGCCTCTTGTCACATGGTACATTTGTAAATGTTTTCACAGGAACAGGTTTATAGCCACCTGAGTGCTCTCAGGGTGTTATTGAAGCTGCCGCTCGTTGTAGTCATGTAGGATGGCCTTTGTCCTGTGATGCTGAATGTTCGTGAGTGGAATAGATGGATATATACATGTGATTTGTACTTTGGAGTCATTAGACTGAAGTACGAAAAAAGAAATCTACATGGTTTTCAGTGTGTTCATGTTTTAGAGCTCTGGAAGAACGATTAAAAACAATAAACCCAGAAAAGAAAGTTAACGATACCATGTAATCCTGCTGTACAAAATTGCTGAATATTGAATGTCAGTTTTTGTTTTAGCCTTTTGTTTTCAGGAGTTTCTGTTTGCACCCAGTTGAGAATAGTCATAGAGCAGCTATTCAGCCATGTACGTGTGGTTAGGGTTAGTGTCTGCCTTTATTTTTGCCCCTGAAAGTAGCCCTGTCCCCACTTTATTTAGGTTTACTTTATTTAGTGTTAAGGGGATTGTGGTACAAATAAAACCACTCAATAGGGGAATGTTCCCCTAGTGTTGTTTAGCAGTATGGTTAATATTGTCCAAATGCACTGTGAATCTCTATCCCGGTCACTTAGAAAATCACTTTGAGATCTGTTATTATTAGATGATTGGTTACCTAGCATCATTGTCTGATTTGCAATACCAAAAATGACTTTACATTGTATCTCTGGTCATCTGTCATAGATAGTGATAGGTTCTTATTGATTTTACTGACCCACCCCCCATCCCCCAGGCACAGCTGATGCTCAGCATCAAGAGGCCTCTCTCAGCAGAAGACAGAGGAAGTTTGTTTTATTAATGGCAGGGAATCGTATCAGATGGCTCTGCATAAAAGTTTTTTAATCGACCCTTGTAGCACCTCCTACCCTGCAGCTGAGCACAGAGTTCGCTTCACATAGAAGGATTACTTTACTCACACATTTTGTACAACACATTTAACCTGATTTCCCAATGCTTTAATACTGCATGTTGATTTTTACTTTTACACTGATAGTGTGCTATAAGATCTACTGAATGTACTAAAGGTGTTATGTCAGTCTGCGATCACTCTGCTCTGTTTTTTCCACTGTTGCCCTTCAGACTGCCTTCTGTTTATGAATACTGAGTATGGACTCATTAGACTTCACCTTTTATGTCTGTTGACCGAATATAAAGTGGCAAAGATTGAGCCTTATTCACTGCTTCAAGGCATTTTAATGCTTCATTGTCTCAAAGTTAATACAGTACTAATACTTAATATTTCCTTGGGGAGCAAATATCGGTGTGTAAAGGAATAAAATTATTAAAAAGAAAGTCATTGTGTTTTAATCAGTATCTTATCCAAATTCTTGCTAATTTCCATACTTTTACAGTTGCAGACCAAGATCAATGTATCCAGAAGGTCCATAAAAAGTCTTTTATTGTTATTATTATTGCTGCTAATTTTAATGAAGAGTTAATTATTGACCAGTGCCAGGCAGCATGCATTATCTATGTAAAATGCATCTCGTGTTTTTTCCCCTTGACTTATCATTATAAATAATTGAATTTAAAAGATAATGGGGGTAAAAAAAATAAATATATATATATACACACACACACACATACATACCACTGGAGTACAGAGAGATGTATGAAACTTAGACAACCTTTATTACCTGTGAAACTTATATGATCGAACTTGTTAATGTATTATTATATTTTATTTTACATTACAGTATATAAATTGTTTATAGCAACTAATTATGCCATCAACACCAGGAGCAAAAGAGTTGTCTGATTTTTAAAGAGGGTGTATTGTGGGTCAGTCTGCTGGTGGACTTAACCAGTGTCAGATTGCACAAAACCTTGGGATTCCTCTTGCCACAGTCAACAGAGGGATTGTACAAATCACCAGCAAATGCAAGGAATCAACATCATTTCGCTCAGGTTGACCTGGGCTCTCTATGTGTCCTCGGATTGTTTGAAAATAGTCCCTGTTGTAAGGCAACTGATGTTGCAGTGAAACTCCAAGTGAGTCAGAGTACTGCTGTGAGGTATCTCCATCAACTTGGCTATGAGTCACGATATGCTAAACAAGGATTTTGTGTAAGCACTGCCAGAATTGCATGTATTCCATCAGTTTTCATGAAATTGTAAAAAAAAAATGTTTTAAATAAATGTTGGTTATTGAATAAAGACACAGCATTATCACAGATTTGTTATCTCAGAATTGTTGATTCATTTTCTTTATAGATGAACTAGAAGTTGAAAAAGTACTCGGTTTTTGTAACATCCCAACATGTCCGTATTGGACACCTAAATGCACCAAGAGTAACAGCTGGGAACACAAAAACAGTGTTGCAGTACAAAGTATATATGAATCGACATTAGAAAAGGCTGGAAACTACAGTAAGGCCTAATTGCCAGAGAAATTGATTTCAGCTTGCCTCTTGCGTAAGTTATCTGTCCAGCTCATGTGGAAGTGTTATGATCGACTTTTTAATGGAAAGATTACAAGTCAGAAAACCTTGGAAGATATATATTGATGCAAGAATCATTTGCAGTTTAGATTTAAGGTTTAACAGGGCAGGCCTCAATTTGTTTAAAAAAAAAAATCCAAGTTTAAAAACACATACCATTATGTCTGTCAAACCTAACGTATGCAAGGGGTGTGTAGTGTATGCAAGGAGTGTCTACTGCAAGTAAAGTGAAATTTTGTTAATCGCTTAACCACAGCGGTCTTTTGTTGCATGTAGTATGAAAATGTGGGTTAATTCGAGCATGTAAAGGGAGTAGAATTTAAAAATGACTACTTTTATTTTTTGACTCCCGTGTTACCAAAAATCCATTTAACATATTGTAAGTCATTTGCATTTCTATGTATAAATCTTAAAAAAAAAAACACCTCATGGTGTCCTTTTACTTTGTCACTGTGTAACTTCTATTTATGGTGATTTGGACCTTGTTGCTTTAAGTTAACTGAAATAGTGCAGCTGGAAATCCTTTGGCTTTTAGGAGAAAATCCACAGACCTTCTTTTCTTTCTTCAAGTCATAGAAATGTTCAGGTGTTACGGTTATAGACAAGTACCACACAAGTAAATGCTCTTAATATTTCCGAACTTCACACACAGTTCTCCCACATGGGACTCCTTTTTCACCCACAAGGCTTGTCTCATGGCTTCTTCTACTTTGTGCAAATTATTCCTGCGTTCTGGATGTAATCATTACTTTGCCATCCCCTTATATGCAATTGAAAATCATGACAAATGACTTTATTTAATGTAGCCTAATGGGAGACAGGAAGTTGTTCAGTTGTATAATGTAGTTCAATAAATTATTGGTGGCAGGTAATCAATATTTGTATTAATGATTAAAAACCCTAGTTTTCAGAGAAACTCGAGTAGGAATGGTAGGCTCTCAGCCAATAGTAGTAGTAACCTTATGTATGTAAATCTTTTGTACCAGCTCATTTCTGAACCCAGTGGTGGAGCACATCCCCCTTTCCCCCCCATTCATATTCTTAGTCACAGTTGAAGAACCTCATATTAACTCCACATTTGCCCCAACTCTGCTAACTGTAGACATCTTAACCAAAATGATTCAGTATGCTGAATTTGTCTTATTGCCTAACTCCAAATTTTGTGGAACTGAAATTTGGAGCACAAATTATGTGTCTTTTTAGCTGTTGGCTAGACTACAAGATTGAGTCACTTAAGAGAGTTCAACAGTTCTGCCTGCCACCAGAGACACACAAATAATGTACTTATGAGAATGAATAAGTGAGGCTCAGAATGTCTAATTCAAATGCTTTATAATGTGAAACTGAAACAGTGAGATTCTTTTTATTATTGTTGTCACTTGAGTGGCTCATTCTGGTTATCTACCATCAGGTTTTGACCACATGTGTACTGTTTATTATTTCTGACCACAGCACGACATTGGAAGTGTTTTGACCTTTTATTCTCGGTCACTGTAGTTCAGCTGTACTGAATGTATAGCATGTACATGACCTTTCTCTTGGCTATAGCATGGGTCCACTTTCAGCTTGGAAGGATTGTTAAGCAATTAAATGACTGTTTTCTTCCAAATTCTTCTTCACAGGTTTGGTTAGTAATAGGAATCTCTGTAAACTTCATTCTTGTGGCCTCTCGGAATCTGACTCTGCACAACGAAATGTGACCGCTCTAAACTCTTGCCAATGGATCACAGTAAAGTAGTTGATTAGTCATCCAGAAAGGCATGATTAGGGAGGATGACTAGTGATAGTAATTATCGAGATTTTTATTTTTGGCAACGGTGAGGTTGACAAGCACGATGTGAAAGCTGTTCATTAGTTTTAAATGTATAATTACCGAGTAGTCGTGCGAATATGGCAATTTAAAAAGGGAAAATACAACATAGCAAATATGATTGCAATATAATGCAGGCTTAGGACAGTGATCAGGAATTCGCATCACAAATTGAGAATAAATTGCCGTGGTTATATCTGTCAACACACTAGTTATTGTGTACCAACTTTTGAAAGGAAATAGCAAGCCCAGTTATTGCGCATTTATTTACAGTCTTTAATTATTCATTAATTCAAGTTATAATTATTTAGGCAAAAAATGTTGAGCGGCATAAAATCTTAGAATATTTGGGCTGTATTATGGTCAGGGTTGTCTTTTTAAAATTATACGTGGGACCCCTTTAAGTAGGCACTTGCATACTTCATGACTGTCTCTTGTTTGTTGTTGTATAGAGGAAGAGTAGTCCCAGCTACACGTGTGAAATCTTTTCTCAATTCTGATAAATAGCGTTATCACAGGAAAATATTGCTCAAATTTTGACCAAGTACAGAATTCAGTTCTCTCCTCTGTAATGAAAGTAGCACTCCTAATTACTAACTTTTACTTTTGGAGGGATATTTTCCTACAATCTAGAAAGATGTTCTGCTGCTTGTAAGCTTTATCTAAGTGGCTTCGTTGGGATCCTTTGTCCGTCAAAAATGTCTTAAGTAGACACTGCATGTGCTTTTTTCAGATATTAATTGCTTTTTCACAATGATTGTCACTGATGCTGTTGTTACTGCAGTTAATAATATATACAGCTAATGCTGCGTGAAACCCGCTCAGATAATGTGTATAGTGGGCTTTTATTCTTAATGCTGTGAATTCTTTACAATTCTGATTCACTACAAGCAGATGTAGTTATTCTAGAGACCCTGTACCTGTTATACTTTCACCCAGTGTAATTTAGACTCCATTACACCTGTAGCTCTGATACTTCACACAAAATATTCTAGTCCCGTAAGGTGTTGACTGGTAACAAGACACCACAAGAACTAGGAGATTAATTCTGGAGCTACTGTGAACCCAAAAAGTATACCCTGATTGTGAAACAGCCCATTATCACATTACAAAGGTTTTAGGTTCCTGAATGTCACAACAGCAAAATATGTGTACTATTGTTTGACGTTGGTGAATTGCGACAGTGTTGGGTATCAACAGATTAGAAGGGAGGAAATATAACCAAACTTAAAAACTGGTTGGGTGTTAAGATTTGAGAGCTAACATTAAGGATTAGGTCTTATGGTTAGGTTTAGGGCTAAGTTTGAGTTTATTCTCTGGTGTTTGCAGAAAAAATTACACTGGATCATGTGAAATCATGTGAAATAGAGAAAGCTCTATTTTCAGTAACATATCGTCATTCATGCAAAGTTCTGCTGCAGTCATGATTAATGGAGTGTATGGTTATTTGCATAAATATAATACATTTATGCTTCTTTGGCACCAGTGGACATGTTGCTACATTGCTTCAGTTTGCAAAGCATTCCAGGAATTTTCTTCTTCCACTCTGTTTGGAGTGTGCATCTGAAAACGCTCTGGTTAAAGGGCTATTTAGAGATGATACCAATAATCATTGACTTCCAAATGTAACAGGGACCCCTACCATATGTGGGCGAAGAGTGGTTGGGCCAAGTACTTGGGCGAATTTGGATTGTACAGTCACAGATACAATAGACAGTCATGGGTGTCTGTGAGGTCATGTATGTGGAAGAGGGTAGATAGCACTTTTCTCTGATTTGTTATGGCACTGGACAGAAGCAGTTTAAAAAGATGTAGCTGGCTGGTTACCTTTCGTGTGAGTTACTCCGATACCGATTTTCGTTCCACAGGAAATTGTGTGTGTGTGTTTGTCTTTAGCTCACGACGGCACGCTCGTTCCTAGTAAGTTATTTAGTTCAGCAAGCCACTGATTATCTGAATTATATTTTTAGATAATTAGAAGTTGAACTTCATCTTTAAGTTAGACAGAGCATGTGCCTGTCCAAAGACTTGGAAGAGGTAAGTTTTTAAATTCGAATTTCTCCACTAATGACATAGTAACTAATGTCTTGACAGTAGTAATGTTGTTAGTAGTATTAGCGTAAACATATCAGGTAATGTATTGTAACCTAACGTTGGGCCCTATTATACAACAATAATTTGTGTTATGTAAACTAAAATACTATTTCCAATTTTGCATTGTTTTCCCACCAAAAGTAAAAGTTGACAGTCGCATGTGACGTTAGATATGCCAGTTGGTGCCACACGGGTCACTGAACACGTGTTTGCTTCACCAGTCGTTTTACATGTCTCTGTGGAATCACTGATTTGGAACAATCTAAATACCATGGCTAAAGAAAGACAGTCATTCGAAGTAAGACTTAAACTTGTCTCTCTTTGTTCTGGCATTGTCCTTTCTTGATTGAATAAATATAGCACTTTAATCACCATATAAAGACTTTCGAGTTATACTGTTTGATGGAGTCATTATACTGTACCAGTGCATCTAGCCTGCTGTACAGTACTGTACTCTTAAATAAAGTGTTCCTTTGGCATGTAGCCTACTTTATACTCTTCACTCTAAAAGTGGCATTCCTTGGATCTGGGCAACTGATTGGCTCCTCTCCTGCGCCTAAAAGGGATAATTTAAGGTGGTGATTTTGGCGATCAATGGCTTCTTACGTACATGCCATCATTAATATGCAGTAATTCATAAAGGTGAAGCTTATTATTCACTCTAGTGTTTATTTCTTACTTCTGCTAGTTGGGCACAGATACCTCGAGCCTCACAGATTCCCAATGTTCTCTCCCTACCTGCTTAGCATTAGCTGGGAAGAAAACTACACGATAGCTATGCTAACAAGATTGTCAGAGGTGTTGCATAATGGCTTGCTAAGCTGAGCATTATTCGTGGTTGGAGATGAATATAGGATCGACTCTCTTTGGACTGCACATTAAACATTTTTTGTCAGCAATTTGGATCTTGATTTGATTTAGTTTTTGGATATAGATCCAGGACCAGTAAATTTAATGTAATTTTGTTTTCATAAGCTGTGCATGGGTAAGAGGTGATGGATGATCTTTTCAGAATCAGGAATACTGAGGATACCATGTAAAGTAATAGCACAGTATGAAGATATGTAACTCTTCTGTTTACTGCATGTATTCACTGCAGGGTTAAACATTCTGACTGAAAACGAGGAGCTTAGCCGGACTTGAATAATATCTTGGGCAGTTGGATAAGGAAACTCCACCTCTCATAACATTGGTCTGCGGTGCTCATGTACACAGTCATTTTCCTTAGACTGCATTAATGGCATATAACTTGATGTTATCTATGACAATCCTAAAGCATGGGCTTAGGCAAGCATACAGAAGCTTCCACCTGCCCAATGGGTGAGCTAACAGTCATCGAACAACCACTCAATTGGGTAAAATTAGTGACTCGAATGATTTTTCTTAAATGGTACTGACAGGTTATGCCGAATGGAAGATATATTATTAATGCAGGCAGAGAACTTCATGTTCTCTGCAGCTCTGTTCTGTACTCATCATCATTCAGTGGTATTAATATGCTCGCGTGTACCTGGGCAGGTCTTTTCCCTCTGCTGTCTGTCTCTCACACACACAACATAATGCATGTGCCCACCCTCTTATATAAGAAATCATTTTTGCTTTTAGAGCTTTGATGTGCAGTTCAGGACTGGATATGTTTCCCTCTGCAGTAACATATGACCACCTTGTATTGCCATAAATGGAGATTTTCTATGATAATCCACTAATCCACCCGTATTATCGGAGATTAAATTGCTTCACTTTGTGCATTTAAAGTGCTGCTGAAATCAAAATAAATTGCTGTTGTAGAGCCCTTTGTGCATTTCGCTGAGTGTTATGGGCTGTATCATGATATTTTCTGGAATAGTTGTAAATATTTTTGATTTAATTTATAGTTAATTACCTCTAAGAAAATTACATTTGCACAGATATTCGTATCTAAACCTTTATCATCCGGTTAATCTGTGCGTGTGTAGCAGTTTGCCTTCCTGCAGACTTTTCCAACCATCACTTGAAAAAAGGTTGAAGTTTATTTATTTATTAGTGGCCCAAGCATCAGCTTGGAACCCCTCTTGTAATTGCTATGATGATGATGATGATAATGATTATTATTATTACTATTCCACCAGTTTTTCCTCATCACTTCTCTTCCTCTTCATCACGCCTCTTCATCACTACTCTTCCTCTTCCTCATGCCTCTTCATCACTACTCTTGTTCCACCCCATCTCTCCTCTACTGGCTACTGGATACATCTTGGAGCTCTTGGTATAAATATGTCTTTTACTCAATCCATTCTCAGTAACAGCTGGCATTTCATGTTTCATTAAGGTCCTTGAAAAATAGTAAAGTTTGTGCTGATTGGATAGATCAAATCCGTGTGGAGAGTCCAGTCAGAATTCTAGTTCAACCACCAAGTCTGTTGTAGTTAATTTTTTTAATCCCCTTCTTGTTCTTATAAGTTAGGTGAGATCTGATTAGGTCTCTCTCGTCTCAGTTCCCAGGAGGTTTACTACGATCAGGTTTAATAATCTTCCGGGTTTATTAATCCCCCCTATTGTAAATGAACCACCCCCCAACTAATACAGTTAGTCAAGATATTTAAAGATTTGGAAACCTGCAACAATAGACAAGCAATTACCTCTGATACTACAATAAGAAACATATGTAATATCAGTAATGAAACTCCACTAGTAACTACTCTGAGATCACAATATGATGTGATCTAACTCTCTATCTCTCTTTCACACTGTCCCGTTCCCTGTCACGGCTGATGTATGATAAAATGGCCTTTGCAAAAGTCCTATGACATGTTTGCTGAACCAGCATTGCCTGCCACCTCCTGCTCATATGTCCTCCTTTTTAAGCTTTTGCACAAAGCATGCTTTGTCGAGAGCCTGTTGTGGAAGCAAGTATCTTTGGCAAAGGCTGCTGTCCAAGGCATGAAAATACTCTAATCACCTCATAAACCCTCACCTGAAAAATCTTCAACGTTCACAGCGACTCTTTGAACCCAGTGTGGCCTGATTAAAATGTCAGCTAAGCCCGAACAAGGGCACTGTTGACCTTCATTTCAAGCAGGTCTGTTTTTTCCAGGCTTTGAACAATTAACAATTAAAGGACTGATGGGAGAGGTATCAAAAAATGAACAATTGAGCATTGTGTTGAGTGGTCAGCAGAACCAGGCAGGACCGGCCTCGAGTGAAGCAGCTATAAAGGTTCCCAGGCAGCATTGAGTCTGTCTCTCTGTGCGTCTTCACACTTCAGCTCCATCCTCTTAATCATGTTGAAAAAGAAGGACGGAGAGACTAGTGATTCCTTTGTGAGGAAGGTAAGAGTTGCTGCTTGCAGGGTGGGGTTCAGAGCTCAGATTGGAAAAAACCTGTGGAAAAAGTGTGTAAAAAAACAAAAAAAAAAGCTAATGTATGTTCACTAAAGTCTTTAAAGCACTAATGACCTCTGTAAACCCTCTAGTGTTAGCACTGACAATGTGTAACTGCTAAATGGAGTTGGAGAAAGTTTAACACTGGTTGAGGACACGTTACGTGCATTGCTTGTGATAGGTGTTGGATATAGTGTAAAATCGTAGCTGTAGCTTGTAAAATTCATGTGTGCAAATGTGTGCTTTTGTTTTTAGCTAGGGAGAATTTCCCCAGCTTTTAAAGAATTTCATTTATACTGTATAGTACACATGTGTGGGAATGTCTGAGCCATGCTTACGCCTCATGTATAGTGTGTGTCATTAAATATTGCTTCATCACTCTCTTGTCTGTAGGGTGACCCTGGGCAGGATAAAGTAGTTATTGAAGATGAATGAAAAATGAACTTGTCCAAGCTTGTTTCTTTGAAGCTGTTCAGTACTCAGTGTTAATGTTCATGCGGTGGAGTTAACATTAAGTTTTTTTTTTGTAAAACATTGACAATGAAATGTCAACGAGATACAAGTGGCTCAGTGGCCTTTCTCCCCGTATGAGTCAAGGTTCCGTTTAATCCGGCTTTGTGTTAGACATCTCACTTAATGAGTCAAAATCCTGTTTTCCAAAGCACACAAAGTCAAGGTTTTTGGATACGTGTGTGAGACCGAGATTGTGCTTGTGAGTCACGGCCGTATGCTCAATGTGTCACACTGTGTGGGCTTTAACATGACTGAAACAGTTTGCTGGCTAAACCACAGCTAGCCCTGTTTTCCTAAAAATAATATGGTTTATTAGTGCTCTAGCAAAAGGTGGCAAGGTGCCAGTGTTCTCATTGTTTGTACAGTAAGTTTTATCAGGTGGGTTTTCATTCTGCTTAGGGAGGGGATGGTTCAGAAAGCACCATCGACTTCCTTACCAGATTCCTAAATGCTACATTTTCAGCAGTACTTCAAACTCTGACTGTCTACAGCACAAACCACTGTTTTATCCAAAGGAAGCCTATTTTTCACAAGTGTGAAGTAAACATGTCAGACTGTTTATTGGGCTGTAGGTCATTTTTTTCCTCACGTACACCGGGTACACAAAGTAAGCAGTTAATTGTTGATCAGGGCGGGATTTCACTTAGCTAGATATGAGGTAAATTGACCTTGAGTAACTTAGATGGTCATTCATTACTTGTCACTAATTATTAATGTTCCACTAGCTTCAGTATGGAGTATTGTTTGCACGCCCTTCTTATGTCAGATGGCCGTTTTTAATAACGCAGGGGGGTTCGAGAGCTGCTGTTCATTCAGATAATGTCATAAACAGAGGCATTATCTGTAATGCTCTACTTTAATCCTCTCACAACACAGACGTCTTCCTGGCAGCTGCCATGCCATGAATAGTAACTTCAGTTTAGCCACACATCTGACTATTGCTGGCATCAACCTCATGGGGCACATTTCCGTAGCGTTCCCAGAGATTTCAGGCGTGTTTTCCCCTGGAGGAGTCAGGGTCAGTTCGAGTTCATGTGCCAACACTGCAGAATGATCACAGAATGTTGCTTTAGAGAAATGTGTTTGCCAAATCCTAGAAATGTATACCTGATAAGCTGTGCAGCAGCGTTGAGAGGTCATGATTAAAAGTGTAACTGGCCTGAGCAACACTGTGTGATTAATTCAGTACCTCAGTGCAAGGTTGAATAACAGTTCTGACGTGTTAGAATGTTAAAGTTTTGTAAAGCCCCTTGAAGAATTTGTCATAAATTCTTCTGGTATCGTGGCAGCTGTCAGTAAACTGTACACACTGTTATGAATAGAGTTGTGCTGATAACCTTATCAGAATCAGAAATGCCGCTGATACTGGCAGAAAATGCCGGATTGGTATTTATTTTATACAGTATTAATGCCAAAGGGAAACTTTGACTTATGCATTTAACCCATCCAAAGTGAGTACACACACACACACACACACTCACAGCAGTGGGCTGCCGCACATTGCGGTGCCCAGAGAGCAGTTGGGGGTTAGGTGCCTTGCTCAAGGGCACTTCAGCCATGAAGGTGGAGGAAGGGAAGGTGCAGCTCACTCTCCAACCACCACACATTTTTCCTGCTGGTTCGGGAATCGAACCGGTGACCTTTCATTCCCAAAGCTGCTTCTCTAACCTATAGGAACTGGCTGCCCCTGGATTTGGCTTCTGAAGAACCCAAACACAAAGTTAACACAACCCCCAAACAGGGACTTGAATGCTGGATCCTCAGATTAAAAGCCTGATGCTCAAGTGACTGAGCTACCCGGGCACAAGAAACTTGCTCCAGAGGTTGTATTTAGGCTGTGTGCCTCATGTGAGGAGAGTACGCCAGTCTACGTGCCAATCCGAAACCACATAAGGGCTGTTTCACAATCAGGGTATACTTTTTGGGTTCACAGTAGCTCAAAAATTAATCTCCTAGTTCTTGTGGTTTCTCATTACCAGTCAACACCTTATGAGACTAGAATATTTTGTTTTGTGTATCATAGCTACAGGTGTAATGGAGTCTAAATCACACTGGGTGAAAGTATAACAGGTACAGTGTCTCTAGAATAACTACATCTGCTTGTAGTGAATCAGAATTGTAAAGAATTCACAGCATTAAGAATAAAAGCTCACTAAACACATTATCTGAGCGGGTTTCACGCAGCATTAGTTGTGTATATTATTAACTGCAGTAACAACAGCATCAGTGACAATCATTGTGGTTTTCCGGAGAAAAAGCAATTAATATCTGAAAAAAGCACTTAGATTATAAATAAAGCTTACAAGCAGCAGAACATCTTTCTAGATTGTATGAAAATATCCCTCCAAAAGTAAAAGCTGTTAATTTTATCAGGTAAAAGATACTATTTTTATTACAGTGGAGAGAATTGAATTCTGTACTTGGTCAAAATTTGAGTAATATTTTACTGTGGTAACACTATTTATCAGAATTGAGAAAAGATTTCACACGTGTAGCTGGGACTACTCTTCCTCTATACAACAACAAACAAGAGACCCTTGTATTATTTTAAAAAGACAACCCTGACCAAGAAACAGCCCATAAACAGTGTTTAATTAATAAGCACAAATTTATCCCGGGTGTCAGCGCTTCTTCTGCACTGGAGGAAACACGATGGTCTTGTCAGCTTCTGTTTACTGCCACCAAGAAGTAGAACTTCTGGTTGTAAATTCTGCTAGCCACAGTCAGAAGTAATGTCTGCAATTTGGAAGCGACATGTTATTGCAAGATAACAGTTTGAAGAGGTGGTACCATCTATCTTACAAAGCATTTGACCTGGCAGGAAAAGTGTGTGATGAGTGAGCCACTAAGCTCGGTGGAGTGACCAGCACACTCCCCTTCTTCCACCTTCATGGCTGAAACGTACTTGAGCAAGGTACCTAATGCGCCACTACTCTCAGTATGTGAGCTCAGTGTGTGTGTGTGTGTGTGTGTGTGTGTGTGTGTGTGCGTGTGCATGTTCACTTTGGACAGGTCAAAAAAGCAGAGACAAATTTTCCTCGCAGCATTGATACAATGTATATTTTTAAAAGATGCACCATGCAAAAGAGTACAGCAAGTTCACAGAGGCAAATGGGGGGGAGGACGAACTGCATCAAAGCGCATACCAACGGTGTGATAAGTTTCACAAAGACAGTCTAAAAGCGATGCAGATAACATTAAAGCCGACTTTAAATTACTACTTTTAGGAGACACTGCTGAATGGTTTGCTTTCAGGAATTGTAATCTTTGAAGATGCAATTGTATAAGTTTTATCTACTGAAATTTATGGCGGAAAAGTTAAATTTTAAAAAGTGCATGCTTTCATGTATACACACGCGCACACACACACGCATGCATACACGGTGACCCAAACAAAACTCCCATACTTCTAATGATGAGTTAAAACTGTATTGAATGACGTTTCATGTGCACAAGTAATAAGTCGAATTATATTTAACCTTTTTTAATTTCCTTTTGAAATGTGGAAGGGTTTTTTTGGGGGGTCACCCTGAATGTATGTATTTAGATGTATTTGTGTGTGTTAATTGCAGGTACTGAAAGATCAAATATTAATATCGGGAAGGAAAAATGGCATTGGAACATCTGTAGTTATGGGCAGCCAACATTAAAGCCATCTGCACAAATATCTAACTTTTATTTCAGTTTTTTAACTTTTACATTTTCACCACTTCCATGGCTATAAATGTTTGATTAGTCAAGTAATGTGTGAACGTTTTATACCAAGTTGTCATACCAGGTTTCAAAACGGTTTGTTTTGTACATATGCACCACCATGAGACTCATCCATATTTGTTCTCCTCTTCTACGTTGTACAGCAGATCCAGTTTGCAGACCAAAAGCAGGAGTTCAACAAACGACCCACCAAGATCGGACGCCGCTCTCTGTCTCGCTCCATCTCTCAGTCGTCTACAGATAGCTACAGCTCAGGTACAAAATCATCCACAGACATACTCACCCAGTCATTAAAGAACTGATTATTATTTTACAGGCAGGGTGGACAGGTATGTCTCAGGAGATCTGGGCTCTGTCTAAGGCAGGTGTTTTAAGTCTGCAGGCCTAACTGTGTGAGCCAAAGAGGGCGCAAGATTAGGAGATGTTTAGGCAAGAAAAAGGAATTATAACTGGCAACACGATGGCATAGTGGTTAGCACATCTACCTCACAACAAGAGGGTCCTGGGTTCGAGTCTTGGACTCACGTGTTTCTGTGTTGAGTGTTCATGTTCTCCCCCCGTGCCTGCATAGGTTTCCTCATGGTATTTCGGTTTCCTCTGACAGTCCAATGACATGCACATTAAGCTAATTGGCTGATCCAAATTAACGCTGAGTGTGAATGGTTGTGTGTATGCTGTCCTCTAATGGTCTGGTGAACTGTTCAGGGTGTACCCCGCCTTTGCCCAGTGTCATCTGAGATAGTCTCCATCCTCCCTGTGACCCTAGTAGTAGAAGTAAGCTGTTCTGCAAATAAGAGAGAGTTAGGAAAACTTAAATTTTCTTTCCACAAGCCATCAGGCTCCTCAACACCCAGGACTGAATTACGCAAAAATCTCACACGCGCGCACACGTGTGCACGCACACACACACACACCCAGAACTGTACAAAATTAAAAGAACTGAACTGTACAAAACTCTCTGTCCCTCTCACACACACACACACACACACACACACACACACACACACACATACATACATACATATACACACACACACACACACACACACATACATACATACATACATACACACACACACACAATCTTTTGCCTGTGTGGACACACACACATATAACTTACATTGTTCACTATTTATTGCACTACCTCAATCCTGTTATTATTTCATTACGCTGCTATGTTTATATTTATGTCTATGCCTATATTCTATTTGTACTACTTCAGCCGCTGCTACTCTGTACATCATTTCATTTTTTTTATTCCATCTCTTTTTCTTTCTTTCAGCGCTAAGTGTCTCATTCTTGTGTTGTCTTTTTCTTCTTGTACTGTTTTTGCACTGTATTGTCTTTGCACTGTTTGCACATAGTTGCACACTGCACTTTATGTGGCTAGGAAAAAAGCCTTGGTCCTAGCTCTATGTTGTTGTTGTTTTTTTTTATTTGATCTTTTTATGTTTATGTAGCACCTGGTCCTGGAGAAACGTTGTTTCGTTTCACTGTGTACTGCGCCAGCTATATGTGGTTGAAATGACAATAAAGCTTGTTGAACTTGAACTTAAATTTCTGTCGTTGATTGTATTTTAATATATTCAACCACTAGAGGGGGTGTAGTGACCTGGCGAGCTCTCGGTTGATGCACTGTTGCCTCAACTCGGGCTGCTAAACAAAATTTTTGTACTTGTGTACATTCATAACAAATGCTGCTCGTGGTCAATGGGCTGTTTAGGTGTGGTGTCTAGGATTAATTCATGAATAAGCATGTTGTGCTCTTTAGAGCTGAAATCCATCAGGATGTATAAATAACATTAATTATATTTGTTGAGCAGGTCAAGGGTGTTATTCATACATGTTTGCTCAGTGGGTTTTTGGTTTGGAGGCTGATAAGGTGGGTGGGTTTTGATGGGATTATGTTGGAAAAGGTTAAAAAACCCTGGTCGAAGGAAAAGAGTGTTTTGTTGGCTGTTCAGGTTGATCACCGACAGAACAGGATTGACTTTGAGAAGGAAAGGAAGTCCTCTTTACATGCACGTCCCCATGTCAGGAGCACACACTCAGGATCATGGCTCACTACAAGGCATTAGTGGTGTAAGTGAATTTTTGGATCATTCACTGTTCCTTGTCCCACCAGCCGCCTCGTACACTGATAGCTCAGATGACGAGACCTCACCTCGAGACAAGCAGCAGAAGAACTCCAAGGGCAATGCCGATTTCTGCATCAAGAACATCAAGCAGGCTGAGTTTGGTCGCAGAGAGATCGAGATTGCTGAGCAAGGTAGGTGGGATTAACATCTCTGCTCTAGATTATGTAAAATGGCATAAGAGCTGGTGGTGCCTGATCCCAAAATGTTATGCTGATCAGGACTGGGGGTGGATGTTCGTGTTTGCATGTCTGTGGAACACGCTGTGCTTTTCCTGGGCCGCTGAGGACCCATATGTTCAGAGTGCACTGACAGACTGCATGGCGCTTTGCACTTCATCCTCTACTAACCAGCCGTACACTCAGCGCACACACACACACACTGTCCTCTCTGGGGATATTTTCCCTTTTCCTGTTTCTCCTATTTAAACCACAGCCATGTAGCATGTAAACTTCTCTTGTCATTAATCTGAAAGTCTCTACTGGATGTGTTGCTCTGTAGAGATGCCTGCTCTTATGGCTCTGAGGAAAAGAGCTCAGGGCGAAAAGCCTCTGGCTGGAGCGAAAGTGGTGGGCTGCACTCACATCACCGCCCAGACTGCTGTAAGTACCCGTAAGCACAAGTTCTACACAAAGGACCAGCTGAGACATTTGAAATTCTTCTATTTTGTGTAAATAGGTGCTGATGGAGACTCTGTCTGGACTGGGAGCTCAGTGCCGGTGGGCTGCCTGTAACATCTATTCCACCCAGAATGAGGTGGCTGCTGCACTGGCAGAGGGGGGTGAGTGCACTTCTTACTCCGTTTCTTTTTCCTCTCAGTGTATTGTTTCCTCATTCCCTGACTTGTCATTGTCGCTTCCTTGGCAGGCTTCTCTGTGTTTGCTTGGAAGGGTGAGTCTGAGGATGATTTCTGGTGGTGCATCGATCGCTGTGTGAATGTGGAGGGTTGGCAACCTAACATGGTGAGAGGGGACCTGCAGGGTGTCTGCTTTATCTGTAGAACTATTATTATATATATTGATTATAAATCCTTCAAACTTGTCTTTGTTTGTTCAACTTGATTCAGATTTTGGATGACGGTGGAGACCTGACACACTGGATCTACAAGAAATACCCCAACATGTTCAAGAAGATCAAAGGCATTGTGGAGGAAAGTGTGACTGGAGTTCACAGGTAAGCAGTCAGCCTTGTGTGTTAGCTTTGAAACAGCACCCAGTCCTCAGATTCTTCACCCAGCATATCAATAACCCAGGTCGAGTCTTTCACTTGGGCTTCGTTAGGAATACAGTTCTAATTTTGATGACTTCAGCGTGATGGTGATGTAGCTCTTAGCACGTCCACCTCACTGCTAGAAGGTTCAGGATTCGAATCCCGGGCTCGGCAAGGGCGTTTCTGTGTGTGATTTGCATGTGCTCCCCGTGCTTGTGTGGGTTTCCTTCGGGGACTCCGGTTTTCTCTCACAGTCCAAAGACATGCACGTTAAGCTAATTAGCCGTTTCAGATTTCCCTCCAGGTGTGAATGGTTGTGTGTCCTGCGATGGATTGGTGAGCTATTTGGAGTGTACCCTTCCTTTGCCCAGAGTCAGCTAAGATTAAGTAAATTTAAGATTAAGTAAGATTAACTAAAGTAGGATTAAGTGGTTCGTCAGAATGTGTGAATGATTTAAAACTTGACTAGTTTATCTAAGATTTTTTTACATGCACTTGAAGTGTCAATATATTTTAATCTGATCAGCTTTCTCAGTCCTGATGAATGCAAATTTTGCTCAGACTCAAACTAATCAGCAGCTCAGGTCTCAAGGCTGCTGACTTGAGAGGATGTGTCTAAACAGTGACACTTGTGTTAGCCTTAATATCTGAAATCAATTTCTCAGAATAATTAGTTGATGTTCTTTACTGACAACATGGTTTAGATCTTGGCCAGTTGTGTTTGCCATCTAGAGGCTGGAAATGGTACCTGCTACCTACACCTCTATAGCACATAGTGTACTGTTACTGTTGAAGCTGCAGATGAGTGATGTTTTTGATGTACAAGATTAGGGTTGTACAGTTTCCTGTATTGTTACTTAGTGCTATTTTAAACATGGTGTTTCTCACTGCTTACATTTCACCTCTCTTCTGTTTATTTAATGTGAGACATATAAACACTGTACATTGAAAAGTTTTTTTTTAGTGCCACCGAGGCTGCAGGTTGTGTATTTCCTCTTAAGCTGATTGTTTATTTATATATGTTCTTGTGTTGTGTTCATATAGTCTGGATTTTTTTGAATATTTAAGTAGTGGTGGATGTTAGCAAAAGGGTAACTTATTAAACCTGAACCTCGGCATTTATACTGTGTTTTGTTTTTCAGTAAAACCTCTGGTCAGCTGCTGATTGTTTACGAGTGACCGAGTTGCAGTTAGCTTGTATGGAGCAAGTGTTAATGAGTCAGTAAGGGTTAATGAATGTCAGACTAAGTGTGTAATTTGAAATTAACTTTGCATGAGTTCAGTGACACCTGTTGTGCTTGTAAATCAGGTGTTCTAGACAGAAATATTCTGGAAAATGATTTCAGAGAATGGATTTTACTTATTTTAGGGTTGCACGGTAGCATAGTGGTTTGGACAGCCACCTCACAGGAAGAAGGTCCTGGGCTTGAGTCCCGGGCTCAGGTGTTTCTGTGAGGCGTTTGCATGTACTCCTGTTTCCTCCCATAGTCCAAAGGCATGCACATTAGGCTAACAGGCTTTTCCAGATTGACCCTATATGTGAATGTGAATTGTTGTGTATGTGTGTTGTCCTGCGCTATGGTCTGGCTAGCTGTTCAGGGTGCACCGCGCCTTTGTCCAGTTTCAGCTGAGATAGGCACCAGCCTCCCTATTAGGATTAAGCGGTTCAGCCAGTGAGTGAGAATGAATGAATGGATTTTATAACTGTGGGATTATCACCTCAGCTGTTAGAGTTTACATGTTTTCATAGATTTGTTATAGTGTGTACAAACATACTTTGGAAGATTTTAAAAACAGTAGCTATATATATATAAAAAAAAAAAAAAGCTTCAAAATTTTAGTATATTGTGTCGATGATTGTCCAGTAAATCAATTGCTGATATGTTTCCAGGTTTGAAATAGAAAATACTATATAACATGCACTCAGTAATGCAGAAAATGACACAGAACTGTATCAGCTTTATCATTTTGCCAGCATGTCTGTGCTCTTTTATCCATCACTGTGATAATAGAATAGTACTTTATATCACACAAATGCTGCTTTGCTTAGTTAAACCTTGTGCTTTCACTACTACATATACAAACATTATTTTCACTCAAGAGATTGTTTCATGTTAAACCATGCTTTAGTTAGTGTTTGCAAATGTAATTTTGGGGGGTTTTTTGTTTGTTTTTTGTTTTTTACTTATGTCTAGGCTGTACCAACTCTCAAAGGCTGGGAAACTGTGTGTCCCCGCCATGAACGTCAACGACTCCGTCACCAAACAGAAATTTGACAACCTGTACTGCTGCCGAGAGTCCATTCTGGATGGGTAACTGAAGCAGCATTTTTTGCTGGAAATTATTATCAGTTATTCACCAAAGGCGAGGTGGATGTCACTGAGTAATCCCCAAGATAGGTCGTTGAGGGGACTGTTCGTTTCAGGGACATCCACCAAGCCTGACGTGCATAAGTGTTTAAGTATATACTACACAGGAACAGAAACAAAACGAACAAAAACAGTAAACTGTGATTTTTATACTTTATTTCTGGCATATTTGTAAATTCATGACAGACGCAGGTGAGCTCTGAGGGTACACACAAACAGATGCAAAGCTGTTATAGTATCTCTTCAACTCTCTTTGAGTTTTCGCATACAATGACGCATAAAGAAAAGCAAACTAAAATGTGTTCTTTATATTTACATATTTTAACCATAAAGGAGGCAGGTCAGGTGAACTTTGCTCTTTGAGCCGAGCTAAGCGCTATGTAACTAATGGCATCTTTAAAGTTGTTTTAGTATATACTGTGCAGAAACACAGCTCCAAGTGACCATGACAAACTGTGAGTTTCTGTCATTTAGATTCAAGCATCATCGACGTAGAATAATTCCCAATCAGACTGCGCTATTCCCATGTAGAATGTACTAATTAATTATGCCATGTTCTTTCAGTAACATTTCAAGATAATTGTGTGCCTACATCTGTAGATCCATCTGTAGTAATTTCTATAGGTGATGTATGTATTTCTTTGTGTGTGTTTAGTTTAAAGAGGACCACAGATGTGATGTTTGGAGGAAAGCAGGTTGTGGTGTGTGGTTATGGAGAGGTGAGAGCCAGCACACTGACTATCCACTGACGTTATATATTGATATAGTGTGTTTAATTGCAGGAAATAACCGCTGGTTAAAAATAATAAAGATGTAGTGTTTATTTTTTTAACTTGAAAAATGCATAGCAATCGAGATCATGTCTCACCATCAGATCAAAACAGACTAAAGCACGCATTTGTGTTTAACCATAAAAGTATTAGGAAAAAATTATAACATGGATTTAAGAACTTCTGACAACTTAATCTCATAGACTGTGTAGTTGCCTATAGCTTCATCTAGTCTGTCCCAAAACTATTTCCTGATTTAAGCGCATTCAACCTACTTTCTTAAATGCCTGCCTTGGCTTGTGTGTGTGTGTGTGTGTGTGTGTATACATATACATATATATATA
>JBCNYH010000024.1:14832040-14845680 GCA_039654325.1 Tandanus tandanus
CATATACATATACACACACACATACATACATGCTTGTCCTCCCACACTCCAAAGACATGCGAATTAAATACTTTCTACCATAAATTGTCCATAGGTGTGAATGGTCGATTGTATTTAAATTAGCCCTGCTACCGTGACCTGTTCAGGGTTTGCTCCGCCTCTCACCCGAGGTCTCCAGCTTCCTCTGCAACCCCAATGGATGAGCGGTGTAGATGATGAAAAAATGGATAATTTTTTTTATTATTATTAATTTTTTTTTTTTTTTTGCAATTCTCCAGTATGACCACTAGGTGGTGCTATGCATTAACAAAGTCTTGCACTAAATACCAGTGTTTGTGATACCAGCCTGATTTACTCTTAATCCTGAATCGAACTTGTGTGTTTAGGTTGGAAAGGGCTGCTGTGCTGCTTTGAAAGCAATGGGCTCCATTGTGTATGTCACGGAAATTGACCCCATTTGTGCTTTGCAGGCCTGGTAAGCTTCTGTTTTTAAAATGTGGGGATATATTGGGGCTTGATAAATAGTTACACATGCTTCTTCAGTAGTTGGGACAGGAGAAGTATTTTATTTCCTCCATGTGTATGTGCCCACACACTTGCATGTAGATGGAAGGTGCTTGTTATCTGAATTGTCCTGGGAATACCAGTATTCATTCTTTATTTAAGAACAGTTGTAGATTAGGTTGGGTGTAAAAAAAATTTTATCCATTCTGTCTCAGTGCATCTTTATTCAGTCTATTTCTGTTTGTCATTGATTCCTCAGTATGGATGGCTTCAGACTGGTGAAACTGAACGAGGTGATCAGACAAGTGGACATTGTCATCACCTGTACAGGTTTGTCTTCCTAACACTTCTGTATGTGTATACATGCATTGTCAGATTAGTGTTTATAAAGAAGTCTTACAGGGTGGACTTGAGTAGGGGCATATGAAGGGCTGGGGAATGGTGTAAGCTTTCAGCTCTACTGCTGTAACAGGAATTATGTGTTTGAGAATAAGATCTCAACACGGTTGTTATGAAGCTATTACTTTCATTTCCAAGTAGCAACGTACAAGCGATGTTTGAGGAAAGTTTAACTGTTTTGTTAACCAAGCAGCATTTCTACCAAGGAGGTTATATTTTTATCCTCAGGTAGTTAGTTTGTTAGCAGGACAATGCAAAAAGTTATGTGCAGATTTTATTGAAATTTGTACTGGAGGAGGACAAAGGAAGCCTTGATTTTTTTTTAATTTATTAATTAATTAATTTATTTTTTTATTTCTTCAAGTCTGGAAGTCTTGAGTTTTTTTTAAAGAATTGCATAAGATTGTGAGAGAGGATGTTTTTTGTAAGATTAGTCTTACCTGAGACCCAGAAGGGGGTGCTGTGTACTTTATTTCTTCACTTTTCTGGCTTAGTGGAGATTTGCACTCCCTCTGTGCTCTTGCTAATTAATGAAATCATGTGTTTCCCATCATTACCTTAGCAGCATGTTTCCTGTTTTTTGTGTGGACCTGTTTCTTTCACACAGCTGGCCACATTTTACTTAGTTGCATGCTTTGTAATCAAATTCATGTTGTTTTGTAGCTAAATGCAATTTTTTTAGTATCCCAACACTGATCGCTTTTGTCTTGTTTTGTCAGATGAGGTGACTCTGTCTGACTCAGGTGTTTTACCTGACTGCCAAATACACATAGTTTGATAGACAGCCTGCAAATATTGTACCATCTTCTACTGTTCCACAAGACTGGACCGTTCATATTTTTGTGTGTCTGGTCATTTTTGAAGTCTTTTTGGCCAGGTGTTACATACTGTTTTATCTTCTTACTGTCGGGTGTGCTTGCCTAGGTGCTTAGTAGATATACCATTGCAGGGCAGTGTTAAGTCTGTGGTTAAGACATTGGACTAATGATCAAAAAGGCATGAGTTCAAATCCAAGCACTGTCACATTGCCATTGCTGGGTCCCTGAGCCCTTTAACCTTAAATTTAAGTTGTTCTGGATACAGGAATCTGCTAAATACCATAAATGTCTTAAGTACTAAGGAAATGTGTTTGCACTGTATATTAAATTAAGTAGTTAGCTGAACCAGTACAGCCTTTTTATCATCAGTCTCAGATGAATAATTCTTGTTGAATACTGAGCAGAATGAAAATAATGGTTAAAAGATTTTCCTATTCTTCGTAGGGAATAAGAATGTGGTGGTGAGAGAAAACCTAGACCGTATGAAGAACGGCTGCATCGTCTGCAACATGGGTCACTCTAACACCGAGATTGATGTGGTGAGCAAACCTTAGTGTCCCCAGTTACTGTGTGAGTAAGAGAACAGCTAGCAGCTTTCTGTATTAGTGTAGCAAAGGTTATTTAATTGTTGTCTAATCACATCTGTAAGTTCCTACATTTGTTGAGTGGTGCTGTGTGTTTCAGGCCAGTCTGAGGACCCCTGAGTTGACTTGGGAGCGTGTGAGATCACAGGTGGACCATGTGATCTGGCCCGATGGCAAAAGAATAGTGTTACTGGCAGAGGTGAGGATTTAAACAAGATCATTTCATTTTCCTTTTAGCCTCTGTAGAGCAACACATGTCAGTAGAGGTTTACAGGTATCATGGCCATCACTGTTGACATCGTTTTGCGTTAAAATTTTACTGGCTACGTACATGTATGGCTTCTCTCTGACGGCTTTGAAGATGCATTTAGTTGACCTGTGATTAAAAAGAATTTAAAAATTCTCATGTGTATAACACTAACGTTGTGGTATACTTGTATGTCCCTTGTGCCAGGGCTGATCCATAAATCAGGTGTTATTTTTCACTCCCACATGATATAAAAGAAAGAAAAAGCATATGAAATCCACATATCATAAAAATTGAAGATGAAGGACTGCCTTTATAAAATAGTACATGGTTTTAATGGACCTCTATTAGGATTTTAAGAATGTTGGTTATATTTGATATAACTGCACATTTTGTTGCCTTTACGTATAAATGTTTCTCGTGTTATGCATCGTCGCAGTCAAGGACACAGATATTACTCTAAAATCCAGTCTTCACCCACTTACCCATGAATAAAAGCGTGAGAGTGTTCAGGTGTGTGTATATTGATCTGAATGTGTATGTGCTCTATTAGGGTCGCCTTCTCAACCTAAGCTGTTCTACTGTACCCACATTCGTCCTGTCCATCACAGCTACAACCCAGGTGAGAGACGCGGTTCACTGTCACTCGTGCTAATGCAGTCGTTAGTGTTTGTGTAATTTACTTCTGCTTTCAAGTAGAAATACTAATGCTTGCTTATTCTGAGTCAGCGTTTTGTCCACTGTGTGCGTGTCTGTGTATGTATGAGTGTGCATGAATGGCTATGCATACAACCACATTGGTGTTGTGGTGACCAAGTTCTGGCTCCCCCCCCCAGGCTCTGGCTCTGATAGAGCTGTACAATGCTCCAGAGGGCCGCTACAAACAGGATGTTTACCTGCTGCCTAAGAAGATGGGTAAGATGCAGATTTTTGTGTGTATGTCTTATATGTATAACGAAGACCTTTACTGGAGAGTTAGACGTACTGTTCGTATATAGTGAGCTGGTATTGTGCCTACGTATATAGATTTTTTCCGCCGTGTTGCATGTAGTCATCAGGGATTTTTAGAACTGTTTGTCAGCAGACTGCCCTGTGCTGAATGATTAAGCATGTGTGCCGTCTCCTGCTCGGAGCATAACCATGTGCGTCCTACTACTGGCTCTGCAGAGAGAGCTGAATGTAGGTCAGCCTGTCAGAGACTGCTGCTAGTGCTCACTGCACCATTCAGTACCCTTTCTTGCTCTTTCGTGCTATCATTCATCCCTGCCTTCCTTAAACCTGTACTTTAGCATCACTACAGTAAACAGTCCAATAAATCAAAGTACTCTAGGGAGGTGTTACTGATGGCTGACTGTGAATGAAAGATCCAGAAGGTAATTAGTCACACTTGGAAATTTGGCATTCATCACATTTCCATCACATCTCTTTTTCTTTCTATTACTCATCCAAATAAGACTAGATACTGTGCAAGCTGTCACTAGAACACATTGTTCCTAGGTTACTGAAAAGCTGGTGTTCAGTTTTGATTCTATAATGAAAATACAATGCTGCGTACCGTGTTGTATCTGGTGTCTTGGTGGACTTATTATGACTGATGTGTGTGTTGTTCAGATGAGTATGTGGCGAGCCTTCACCTGCCCACATTTGATGCCCACCTCACTGAGCTGAGCGATGAGCAGGCCAAGTATCTAGGTCTAAATAAAAACGGGCCCTTCAAGCCAAATTACTACAGGCAAGTATGCTTTATTAAATCCTGGAATCTATTGCTTCCCCGTTTTGGGGGCATTTCACAGTATTTAACCTGTTAGCCATGGGAAAAAAAATTAATTAATATAAAGATTTAGGCCCTGCCTGAAAGCGAAGCTCCGAAAAAAGGTTTCAATGTGAATTTGTTTTGATGACGCTATCAATGTCGTAATATCTGTAACGTAATGTCATGTAACTATCACATTATGACCGCCCCCTCACCAAAGTTTTGATATTGTCTGAAAATGACACGCTACTGAGATAAGATTTCTTTATTGGAAACCCAATATCACCACAGGGTAGCGAGATGCCATTCCACTGAATAGGTTTTCTTCCATAAGCACGTTGTACGCGCCAGAAACGTCATGCGATTCCTCAATGTGATTGGGTTAAAAGCCTTTCTATTTAAATGAGTAATGCATTGCATGACAGTACTAGTTTATTTTGCCAGCTAATAAACTAAGATACCGATATGGCACATGGTATTCTGTTTACGTTGTTTAAAAAAGTGCATTTTATTTTATGGCTTGAAATAAGTAACATTTTGGAAAGGAAGACAGAGTAGAAGAAGTTATCATCACTTAGACATTTATTCCCAATACCACGCTTATATCCCGGCATGAGAAATGTCACCACAGGGTTCCCATGTGTACACGTAATGGACAGACTGACAATATTGTTTCTTCTTGATGTTCCAAAAGCAACTTAATGGTTAGACGTCTTTTTCCTCAACGCCGCGCAGGAGCTCCACTCTAAACAAAAATTCGTTTTGATTATGACAATAGAGGTACTAATGTACCTGAATCTATATTGTTCCAATATTATATTAAATTCTTAAAAGCTCTTGTATCTGTAAATTCTCCTAGTAAAGGACAACTGATGTTGTGCCATGTCCCATCCGTGACACAACATTTTGCTAGATTCTTCCAACAGATAATGCTTAAAAATAATAAAATACTGTTGGACACTGAGAGAAAGAGACTAGCTACCAATAAAACCACCTTACATTTTTTTAAAGGTGTTCAAGCTGAGGAGACATTTTAAGAAATGTTTGTCTATGAAATGTGTGTCAAAATGTTGTCCTGTCCATGATGCTCGTATTTTATAATCTCTTCCCACAAGTATAATTCATATAACCAAAATAAAAATAAGGATGCACACCTACAGTTAAACATTAACTCCATGATGAGTAAAATCTAGATACTCAATTTATTTACAATGTTGTTGAGGATTTACTTCCCAGAAATGTCCCATCCGTGACAAAAATACTGTGGAATGTCCCTTTTTATTTATTTTTGTTGTTGTTTTGTTTTGGGGTTTTTTTTTTGTTTGTTGTTTGTTTGTTTGTTTGTTTTATTCCTGTCAAAATATATAAAAAAGACAAACCTATAATGATGTCTATTGCAGGTATTAAAGCACCTCGCCAATGGAAAATGAAGATTAGAGAAATATAGCCAGACTCATCAATCCAGGGGAAGCTGGGGTTCAGCCTCTCTGTCAGGGGCGTGGGAGAGGTTCTGTGCTGATTGGCTGGAGCCTTGAGCATGGCTTACAATGGCTGCAGCCGTTTTTATTTATTTTCTGCGACAAATAGCATAACTCTAATCCTTTTATGAGCTTAGATTAATATGTTAGTTTTATGTAATCCATTTAGAGATCTTTTGTTTTAACATTATCTAAGCTGATTCGACAAAGCTGAAAGAAAAAAAAAGAAATTAATGTGTCATGTTTGACCTTTAATGAGTTTGTGTTGGACATGCAGTTTGTCCTATTTTCCTGTCAGTCTTTTTCTTTCTTTCTAGGAAATTGTGGTTGGGACACAGTCATGGCTGGGTCCAAGGGTCCCAATTATATATATTTTTTCTTTCTGTTATTAAGAAGTGATTTATTTTAAAACAATTAGATTTTTACTAAAATTTTAGTATTTGGGTTTTTTCCATTTTTAATTACAGTAAGCTAATTAAATTTTAACTGGACACTGATAAACATGGGTGCAAAGCCTCTGTACCCTGCTGTCACTACAACTGGGCACAAATTACTTCAGTGGCCACTCTGTGACCATCTCAGTGTGTCTCCCAAAGAAGCTTTGCTGTTTCGGTATTGAAATGAAGCCAGTATTACTGTCTTACATGTTCCCCCTCTTGAGTATTTCTCACACAATAGTTCATGTTCTGTTATCTCACATTATTGCAGATGCTTTTCAGGCTGTATAATCATCCACAGGGGTGTATATTTAAATATTTATACAGAAAACTAAGATTTTTCTATCTTCTACTTCCTGTTTCTGTTCCCACGAGATCATCCTGTACTAATATAGAGATAAGCAAATTAAATGTTCTATTACATTTTAGTGTAATGTTAAATGTACTGAAACGTTCGATTTATATACTGTGAAGTAAAGATTATTTTGATGAAATACCAAATGTATATTCAGGCCGGTACCCGTTTTCTTTGCCAGGCCCTCCAGGATTTGTTTAAAGTGGGTGATTAGGTGAAACCAAGAGTGCACATTTCAGTGTTTTAGGGGGGTTTGGATCATACTGCTTTGGAATAACTGTTCTCAAAGCTGCCTTGACTGAATGGCTTCTCGAAATGGGACAAAATCCGGCGCCTCATTTCACTACACTTTCCCGATTACCTTCATGACCGCTGACAATTTTATCTTTGATCAACTCTGTATGTTTCTCATAAACTGATAAATTGCCTCTTCAGACTCCATCTAGCTGTGCTTCCTGTGCCATTTTCTGCTTTCACTGCATAGCAGAATAGTTTAAGACCAACATTAGAAAAGTCTTAGATCTTAGTCTTAATATATCAGATTCACACATCCCTACAGTAAGAAATGCCTGCTTCTGTATGTTTATTTTGACAGTGTTAAGCAGGTTGCTGGTTTTTGTAAGGTGTTGCCAGGTTCAGCATTACTTCCACACTGCAACATCTGAACGCATCATTAAATCCTGCAGCAGTCTCTCTAATGATGTCATATTTTACACCCCAAATACATTTTGTGTTAAGTTTATTTATCCAACCCCTATACAGTATCACTGTGTTCAGGCTCAAGATAATGCCCCAGCTGTCTTTCAGTGTCTCCATCTGTGTGTGTTTAGTCAACAACACTTGTGCTGACCTTGATGTGTCTTAATTTTTTTTTCTGTTATTTTTCTGTGTGTCTGTATTTGGGTCTGCATTCATTTGCATGTGAGTTTGAAGGGGCTCGAGTGCGTGCGTGCGTGCGTGTGTGTGTGTGTACAGTTTTATTTTGCAAGGCCAGAATTTTGTCACAGTGTTGCTGTTGACTCAGGATCCAAGCCTCTGTCCAAGGCTGACATGATCAGTGGTCCCACAGCAGCATGTGCAGTGAGTTAACACCAGCATCTCGTATAGAAACGAGCTTAGTAGGAACTAAATCAGATCCACTCCTGTATTTATTGTATTCAGTACAAATAAGAGAATCTTTAATGTTACTTTGTCAAAACAATGTTTAAATATTTCAAATTGATGGTAGATGAGCAATAATCAATATGTAACCTGGAAAAAAAATACAATAAAAGTCATAAAAATGTATTGGAGGAATTTTTCAGGTATTGTTGTTTTGCACTAACATGTGGAAGGCTAGCTGGGATCTTTTGGCGTTCTGTGGACTTGTGCATGATTTCTAATGTCTTAATATTTGATTGTAAAGATCTTGGCATTAAAAAGCTCACAGGCCTCAGCAACTTTAGGCTTATTTGAAATAACCTTGTTAAATTAGGGGGGTCAGATCAGTCCAGTCCACTAAAATGCCACCGATACTAATTCAAGTGAAGCTGTAGTGATTGAGGCTCAGAATATCTATGCAGCCCCAACAATCGATTTCCGAAATGTCATTTAAAGTGCAATGCTTTCCTCAATGTCAAACCAAGGTTGTTATGTAAGCTCTATAATCCAAGGGTGGGCTGAAAATGTATAGGCTGACCATGATGCTATGGTTAATTTTGACTGAATGTGGTTTGTATTTCATCATAGTCTACACACGTCCATCAGTGTCGCAGCGCTTGAAACCCCCTTGGTATAGAAGTTTTATTGCTCATTATTTTCATTATGCCTTTTTATTCAGCCTATGAACTTTTGGGCCCACCCTGCTACATACAGTAATCAAACAAATCTATTTAAGATACCATGAATACAAGGTAACATGAAGACAATTTTTTTTTGTTAAATGTTTTTGTTGGGCATTTTTGTTTAATCTTTTACGAGCCACAGAGTTAATTCAAGTTTCAAGTTGTATTGTCATATACAGGTTACAATGGAGCATCACTACCGGCAATGAAATTCTCGGACTCAGGGCCCCCTCAGTATTGCACATTAAATAACATTTAGATAATATGCGCAATGCTTGTTTCCTAATGTGCAATATTTGTTTGTGATGTATTGTTTCTTAATGGGAAACAAAATAGATTTTGGCCAATTTACACTGACAGTCATTAAAAACTTTGAGACCATAATTTTCAACATAATTTTTATTCTGGTACACAAAACTGGATTTTTGTAATATGGATCATTTAGCATGTTGGCTTCAAAAAACAACAAACAAAAGTGTCAAGAATAAATTATGTACATCAAAAACAGCTAAACAAAATGGCACCTGCCAAAATGAAGGTCACAACAGTCAGTATTGGGTATGTCCTCCGTTTGCGTTGATACAGGCGGTGATTTGCGATGATACAGCACGGCGAAGCCAGTCCTGCAACCGGATGTAGCGATTCTGTTCGGGATTCGTCACTCACTCTCGACCTGGACGTGGCCTGTCGTCAACTGACCCTGTCATGTTGTGGCGGTCAATCAGGTTTCTGATGGTGGGTTGTGTACAGCCCATATGCCTCGCTACCTCACTGTAGCTTAACCCGGCCTCAATCATACCCATTGCCCGGAGACGTTGTGATAGACGAGGCATTATGACGTGCACTAGACAATACAGTGAACAATAGTGGACATTTTTGAGCCTTTATATAGACTTTCCAAACCACTCCTTAAATTGTGCAGATACACATTGTGTTTTACTCAAACTGCATTTGGTCCACTTTTGCAAAGTGACCTGCACATGTGCAGTGAAGCGTGACAAAATGACAACTCATCATTTTCTGAAGTGCCTGAGTACTATCAATAAAGTCACAGGGTATTCTCCAAACACCCCCACCACCCCCGCAAGTACAGTATACATAAATTTCTCAAAGTTTTTAATGACTGTCAATATATTTTGTAGCTATTTAAGTCCTTAAGTTTCTTAGGGCTGACTCACATGTAAGCGATATAGTCGCGAAATAGTGCAACTTTTTTCATCGTTGTTTTCGGGTTCCGCCAGCCGGGAAAAAATGCGCGGTCTCATCGAAAACTTTCTAATATAGATTATCACGTGACCCTGCACCGGCTGTGTGTCATGTATTATATTGAACCTGCCCTTAAAATGTAAATAAAACTAATCCAAGTGTTTTCTTTCTTGATGACTTTTTGCACATTTCTCTGTATATTTTATATGTAACCTCCATTTGATTGTCTCGAGTCTAGTGGGTCCGGTTGAATTAGTTGTGTGTTCCATCATGAGCTGCTCAGCTTTGGCTTATGGGACAGCCGCTATTTCAGCCTGCACTATTGGATTGAAGCTAAAACAAGTACGTGTGTTTGAGATAGTGGAGCTCGGAGCTGTGTGGATAAACCTGCACCTTTCCCCGCGAGGCGTTCATTCAATGTCAGATCGGAGCATAAATACCTGTTAAAGGTTTTTAATAATCAAACAGACTAGATCAGCTTTCTGACTCGCGGTGATAAGTGAAAATCTCGTATTATATCAGAGGAGAGATTATGTGGGAAATCCAAGTTTAACTAGTTATTCCGGGAAAAGTAAATTTAAAAAAATACTGAATAGCCTATATATATTACCCACATGTCCCCTGTAATACATCCCAAAGAATCAGATCCTGGCAAAATGGAACAGATCTGAGATGTGTTCCTCTCTCTGTTGTGAAAAGCAGCTTGAGCAGTAAGTGCAATGACACCAGAACAACCATTTTTATTTAGAAATAATAATATATTTTTATAATACGTGCGTGAGATGGCAAGAGGCATGTTGCATGTAGGAAATATGCAGATTTATTTATTATTATTTTTCAAACGAACATGTAAATAGAGGCACACAGGACTCCCGCCAGCCGCCACTTTATATAAAGGCCGGATTCGGTGACCTGTGCATCATTTCACGGGTTTTTCTTTTTTTAAATAATGGGTGGATTCGCGTGACGTGTCATTATTTCATGGGTTTTTCTTTGTCAAAAGGGGCGGATTCGCATGACATGCAAAAATCAGTTGCTTGAGCCGTTCAAAAACAAGCAAAAAGATCGGACTGCTTTCGAAGCTCTTTTCTCGTATTCAAACCACTCTGAATTCGCACCAAATTTTGAGGAGGTCCAAAACTTTTTCCAAGACAGCGAAAATGGACCATTTTCCGCGAATATGACCGACTACCTCCGACAACGTATTCAATTACCCTCGAACTAAAATTCACTTGTACATTCGGCCGTGATTGCTTACATGTGAGCTAGGCTTTAAACAGGGACATCACAGAGAGGATGGAGTTGTTAATGTTAGAAAGAAAAAGCAAAATGTTATTCACATAGGCAAAGAAAGTGTTTGGAATCGTGTACAGTGATTGAGGATACATGTGTGTTAATGTTCTATGATCACTTGTGCATGGGTTTTCTGGGAAAGTGTAAAAGGTGGGGAGAAGTGACAGCCATGTCTTGTCCTTCTCCATAAAGTAAAGGATAAAGATTGATGATTTCCTGCTACTACAGAGGCTAGAGGGGTATTATAGAGGTTCTGAACCACAGACATAAATTTAGGGCCAAATTCAAGTTGTTTTAAAAACCTCCATGAAGATGGACACTCTATCCTGTCAAAGGTGTTCTCAGCATCTATTGAAAAATCTGCAGAATCCGCTGAGAGTGTTTGTGCCGGAGCCTACTGATGTCGACGGTAAGCCTGTCATAAAACTGGTTTGATCAAAATGCATTCATTTGTCAATTACTTTGTTAGCCGTCTAGCTATTACTGGCAAACATGCGATGTCTCTACAAATAACTGAATGGGTCTGTAGCTTGAACATTCAAGTAAATCTTTTCCACTTTTTAAGAGAAGTGTAATGAGTGCAGTCTTGTGGTCTTTGTGGAATGTGTTATTTTCTATTGCATAACTGATGAATGCGAAAGCCAGCTGTCCTACAATATCCCATACATCTCGGTGTCATTTTGGAAGGATTCAGCAGATCCAAGAGATTTGTCTTTTTGTAGAGATTCTGCTGCATTCTTCTGTTTATCTAGGGTGAGGGGTCTTTCTCAAAACAATCTGCATCATGAGAGTCAAGCTTAGGTAAAGATATAGTCTTCAGGAAATGGATGCATTTCTGCTTATCAAAAAAAAAAAAAGCTGACAAACAGAGAGCTTCTTAAAAGGCACAGAATATCTCATTTACCCCCTCAGGATCTGTAAGCTCTTTCCCCTGTTTTTCTCTGGTAGCATTTATTGAAGCTCTTGCTTCATTTTGGCTCAGCTTCCAGGCAAGAAGCCAGCTAGACCCATCTCCATGAAAATGCTTTCTTTCTTTTTTTTTCTTTTTTTTTCTTTTTTATTTTGTATGATGTAGAATAAATGTGGATTTCTGGGGTTCGTTAGTTAACATTATGGTGTTCAAGCACACCATGTTTTAAGTTATAGAGTGGGCCCTAGAGGTAAAAATGACACAGGTTGATTCAATAAAATTATTAAAAGCATTCAGTGAGTGCAATATTCCTGATCATTAACAAAAAACAAAGATATACTCAATTCTGGACTAGGTCTGATGACATGTTGAGTAGAAAGGGAATTCTTTGGCCGAATTATTATTAACTCGTCATGTATCTGCCAGTCTCTGATGATAGCATGCAATGTACTTGAGGAGGATAGACCACACTTATATGAGAATATTTTTGTTCTTTGTAATGCGTAGTAATTTTCAAGGGACCTTTTTTTTCTGTCTATTTCATCTACGGATGCTGTCGAGGGAACATTATATCTGCTCTAACACAAGTGTTAACAGGAACTAACATTACACATCAAATAAAATATGTTTTATTCATTAATTAAAGGAAAACTAATGGTTTTGTGGCAAATCATGCCAATCATCAATATATAATATAAGATCATATTCAGTTAGCTAACAGAAACTCCACTTTGCATCCAGCTGCATCACACCACTCCATGATTATCATAATAATAATCAACTGATTATGTAACTTATTATTATCCAACACTTCACATCATGTTTTATTCATAAAATAACAAGCACAGGCAGTAGTGCCAGCAGTAATTAAAATCATGTTTATTAAAGCACCCATTCCAATATATTGTTTTCTGTAATGACAATGCATTCACAGTACTGGTCTAATCTAGGTTTAATAATACTTTTTAATGGTGGCAAGACGATGTTTTCTGTAATGAGATGTGTAAAATCTTTACAATGAATATCCAGCACCAGCATTTTGTAACAGCTACATGAAAATTTTTAGGACAAAAGTTTGCATTTTGTGTTTTATCATTCTTTGTTAAGAGAGAGGATGGGTATGATGGCTCAGTGGTTAGCACTGTCACCTTACAGCCAGAAGGTTTAGGGTTCAAATGTTGACCAAGGGCTTTACTGCCAGTTCTTGATATTTCCATGGGTTTCCTAGAGGCATTTCAGTTTCCTCCCACAGTCTGAAGACATGCACATTAGGTGAACTGGTTACTCCTAAATTGTATAAATTCACCATAGGTGTGAATGTGAGAGTGAATGGTTGGGAATTGAAACACACTTCCCTATAGACCCTAATAAGCAGGATATACAGTATGTACATGAATGGATGGAGGAGAGACTGTTGAGGGAACAACTCTTTCCAGCTGCTAAACTGGATGTAATGCTTACTTGTATCTGTGGTTATTTATCACCAATACAGACCATGCTACAAGACCAGGTTATTACTAAAAGACAACAAACAAGTGTGAATTAGAGGGTTCCTCATTGGTGGGTTTTTATTTATTTATTTGTTTGTTTTGTTTTGTTTTTGATGTTTAATGAGTTCCTTTGTCTAAATGAATAGTTTAAAATAGAATAGAAGCCTGTAGAAAGATCCCAGAGCTAAAACTGTACATAATAATTGCAGTAAGTGCTAGCAGATCTATGATAGGGCTAATGTACAGACTAACAAATATTCATCTAGATCAGGGGTCTCAAACTCAATTTACCTGGGGGCCGCTGGAGGCAGAGTCTGGGTGAGGCTGGGCCGCATCAGGTTTT
>JBCNYH010000024.1:14932155-14975491 GCA_039654325.1 Tandanus tandanus
ACACACACACACACACACACACACACACACACACACACACACACACACACACACACACACACACACACTTATGGCCACATGTAGACGTGACTCTGCACTGCCCTCTTGAGGAATGTTTGATGAATGAACTCACTTTCCAGAGGCGCTGTTCGAGATCTCATCAGCGAGTTCATCTCTCTCCTGCTCAGTGTGACGCCGTGCTCTCTCTGATGCAGCCAGGTCCTACACACACACACACACACACACACACACACACACACACACACATATAGAGAGGCTGTGTGTGTGTCTTGTATGTAGGGGGGTGTATGGAGGGAGTGGAGGAAGAAGCATTATACCTAATAAAACAAGCAAATACCCAGATAAGTAAATAAATCACTTAATATTTGTAATTATCCCCAGGATGAAAGTGACACACAATTATTCATTTATGAACAGGACTCAATTTTCTATGATGGTGAACATGTTAAGTAAATGTTTGGTAGTGTTAAAAGTACACTTAAATATTATATTATAAATATAATGTGCTTTAAATATTAACCCAACTTCCAGAATTGCTCAATGTGCCTGTTCAAAATAATGGTTCAATCAACAACTTCCCTTAAAAAGCACTCAACTTGTATTATAAAAAAATAAAAATAAAAAAATAAAAAATAAAAAAAATTCTTTTACAACATGGATCAGAAGAAAAACATGATCAGGAAGTAGCTTCATAACCCTCTAAAACTAACCTAACTCTAACATGTTCATATTCACTAGCCTACAGGTTTAAGGAAACTACAAGCATTTATAAACATGGAAGCTAAAAACTTACCCAAAAGAGGAAATTGAAAGCGAACATCAAGTACTTGATGCACTGGAGACCGCCTACTGCTCCCATAGTTAAACCTCACAATTTCCCAGTGAAGAAAAAAGGTATCCAAAGTTAAAACCACAACCGAGGTGGAGAAGAACTCAGTGCCCGTGCAACGCTGTGTGACACAGAACTAAGCAGGAGGAGTAAAGAAAAGGAAATAACATCGCCATGCCCCTTTATAAGTCTCCTGAGCCTCATCTGAATGGTTAAAAGCACCGCGTGGGCGGGACAAGGTGTGGCAGATTGATGGGCGGTTTCCGGAAGTGAGGTGAGTGAAATGCTCACGGAAGTGCAGGTGCATGATGTCGCGAATGGGGACAAAACTCAGGCCTAGACTACATTTACACGGGTCATTTTTACTGTAACTCATTTATGCTCTTTGTTTTTCTTCCACATGCAAAAACTGGGTTTAAAAACGTCCTTGGTGAAGATTTTGAGAACCTGTTTTTAGTGTTTAAGGGAGTCCTGAGGTTCTGGCTTGTAATATCAGTGTGTGTGTGATATTATCTCCTTACTTAATGTGACTTCAGAGTGTTTGCCATTATCTCCTTTTTTATTATTGTTATTTTTATTTATTTATTAAACAAGAATATAGTAGTTTGTTTAGGTTTTGTGTCCTAACCCACAAGGCATGTTCTAGTTCAGGGTCAAATCACAACACCTCATTGTTATTTAATTTCCTAAAGCTGTTTGCCTCCATGTTACTGTATTGATTTTTCCAAAGAACATGGACATGGATTAAAATATTAACACAGTACATAAAGGAGCTGATCCATCATGATTTTCACCTAAAATTCACAAAAAAAGTCATGTACATTTGCAATGAGTCTCCAAAATACTAGTCTATGTTTGTTAAACACCCTTTCAACTTGCTTATTAAAAGGAGTTTAAAGTTTTCTAACATAATATGGAGATGGGTTGCAGCAAGTACTTTCTGAAATCTTGTTGGGCTGAAATCCTACTGCAGAGTCCTAGCAATTTTTAAAAAAATTTGTGGTATGAACTTAATTCATTCCTACTCTCTGTTGTAAACCAAGTTTCCATCTATATAAGTCGTTGTCTGATAACCCCAGTGGTTGACTGCCTTGAATTTGAAGTAGAAAAGAAACAAAACTCACGGATACCTTATGGCGAACCCTGCTTTTACGTAGTGCCTAATCTATATTTAATAAAATTTTACACATGTCTATATATAAGGCTCTCTTTTCAAGGTTTTTTTTCATACTGGTGTGTATTAGATCATCTTGAAAACTGGTTTTGAAGCAGTGGATAAGGCTTGAATTTAAAATGGTGGACACTCACCCACAGTTTGCTTTGATCAATGATTCTGAAATCCCAGAAATTCAACAAAATGCTGTGCCATAAAATATGAAGAAAGCTGCACCATATGATTTTTAGCATTTGTTAAGGTTCACTCCTAGTTCTGAAAAAAGTAGTCAAGCTGTGTAAACAAAAACAAAAAAACAATGCAATGATCTGAAAACCTTTATAAACCCATACCCATGTTATTCACAATAGAACACAGATATTCTAATTTTAGTTCCACTTACATTCCCAGCCTTTTGTTGCCCTGTCCCTCAACCTTTTTTTTTTGAGATGTGTTATCATCAAAATTAAAATGAGCTACCATTTTTCATGAAACAGTAAAATATCTTACTTTCAGCACTTGATATGCTTTGTTTTTTATTGTGAATAAAATATTCACACAGCATTCCAATCTTTTGGGAATTAGAGTTAAAAAAACCTCTTTGTTTTAAACTTTTTAAATTTCTTTTTAATTTGTTTGTCTATGATTCCATGTAGTATATATTAAAATGTTGAATGAATTCTTATGGTGGCGTAACGGTTAGCATGTCTGCCTCACAGCAAAAAGGTCCTAGGTTCAAGGATTGGGCTCAGGTGTTTCTGTGTGGAATTTACATGTTTCCCCTTGCTTGTGTGGGTTTCCTCTGGGTACTCTGGTTTCCCCCCACAGTCCAAAGACATGCACATTAGGTTAATTAGCTGTTTCTAATTGCCCCTAGGTGTATGTGAGTGTGAACAGTTGTGTGTGCTCAGGGATGGTCTGGTGAGCTGTTCAGGGTGTACTCTGCCTTTGCCCAGTGTTGGCTAATATAGGCTCCAGCCCTCCTGCGACCCTAATGGTAGGATTAAGTGGCTCAGCAATTGAGTGAATGATGAGTGAATTAATTTTTAAAGATATCAAATTAAAATGATTTAACAAAACACATTTGCCAAAATCACAAGTGCAGCTAACTGGGTTATCAAAGGCCAGCCATGTCTCTTACTGTCTGTGGTGAGAGGCATGTAAACAAACCATTGCTGTCATTGGAAAAGAGTAGGCCATTCAATTGCCGTCAGCGTGTTTCAGAGTCATGCGAATAATGCAAGCACTGAAGGAAGAATGCAGTTATTAGGAAATAGTTTCATGAAAATAACTAAGTAGCATTTTTTTCACCTGAGAGGGTGGCATTCCAAAATCTTACTTCCTGTAGCTTTAAACAGGTTATTGCAAAATGTCTGAAAGAGGAGCATTACAAGACATGAGCATGACCAAGTTAAAGGTTTGCTCCAAATTTGATCATCAGACCTTATCTTAGGAGAGCTGATGGTGGTCATATTGATTGAGCTCATTTACATAAATCAAGAATTTTTTATTCATCCTGTCATGTGTGAAGAAAAAAATCATGGGTATCAGGTGCCATTGGGGACCCATGGACTGAAGAAGGCGTGTGGCCTGCCAGTCTGATATGTCATAATGTCATATATTTGGTCCTCCATAAATCTTATGCAAATTGCTGGACTTCCCGATCACGTACTCAAAATTATTGATCATTAACAGCATCAATATGAATACAGAAATTGTAATATCTTTGGAATGAGTCATCATATTTCTTTTATTTAAAGACATTTGTAATCCTGAAATGGAGAACTGTCCAATGTAGTCATCTCTAATGAAACAATATTTAAATTGTTAATGATTATACCTATAGAAGAGCAATTGTATAATTTACTACAGCATTTGATTATCGAATGATTTATGTAACTATTGTATGAAGAGTTTATTCACTGAAGTGAGTGTAAGATTATTTTATTTTCTTACATTCCACTCTGTACAAGGATTGCTCGATGACAACACAATGTTCTTAACTCTGGGAGCTCGACCAGGTGGCGTTGAGCTCAGACCTTCAAGGTCACTTAAAGACATGAGGTGACTACAGGGTTAAGAAACAGTGAAGCAATTGTTTTTGCCTACAACATAGTGATAAGCCTAAAGTAAACAATCTCAGCAAATGTAATGCCAGAAATGAATGGTGGCGAACCGAAAAGATGGTGAACATGAAGGTATAAAAGGAGGGGTCTTGATGGACCACTCAGCATCTAGGAATCAGTCATGGGCATGAGGAGGAACTTTGGGGATCCAGTCAGAGCTAGAGGATGGTAGGCGGGTTCCGAGGTTTTTTTCTCGAAACAACTTCTTTTGTGTGATTGATTGTATGCTTTTCATTTCCTAAAGGCAAAATAAACACCTGAAAAATGAATTTGGATCTTTTGCATCATGAACTGGACACTTTTTTTTTTCCTCAACATATTTGGTTTCCTGGACGGGGACAGATAAGGACAGCTTGGTTCTCCTTCCTAGGAACTCCAGATCAGTGACCTATAGCCTAAAAGTGGCCACAAAGGTGAGCAGATTTGCTACCAAAACATAGGGCTGGACTTCGCTGACTTGAGAGTGTCCAGAGTTAGTTGAACTGTTAAATGATGATTTATGCATAAAAAAACCTAAGGTCTGCCCAAGGCCTACCACATAATGTCAACACCACCTGATATAAACAACATCTGGTCTTCTCCTTAGTCGAGAAATAATGGTGGCGAACGCTAACACTGGAAACCAATGGTATAAACACCTGGGGCCTCATGTACAAAGGGTGCGTACGCACAAAAACGTTGCGTGCCCACGTGCCCACGGCCACGGACAGTATACTTCCTGCCAGCATTCCTCAAAGCTTTCTTCAGCATGTTGACACTGTGATGTGTAGAGCGGATCTGATTTTAATTAACGAGTGGCAGCCTCTTATGGACTACATCACGTGATCAGTCTTTGGGATTCACTGCTGCATAAGTTAGACTATCGTTGGTAATAAGTTACGAATGCTGCCAACATGCTAGGCATTAGTTGAAGTTGAAGATAAGTTATACGTAAGTTCCAAGTATGCCAGACATTATATTTAACTTATGAGTAACTTACAAATAACGTGTGTGAATGATTGCATAACTTACCTACAACTTATGCCAACTTACCTACAACTTATGGCCAGCGTATGCAGAACGTATGAGCCATACACTAGGATACCTCAACAATTTTGTGACTACAATAAAATTTTTCTATGACCTCGCCGTACTACGACTTATACCAGCGTGCTGTAACTTACACAAAACTTACCCATAACTTATTCGATGTACGCCAGCGTATTCGCCAAATTTCTCATACATCGGCATAATTTCTCACCACATATTAAGCATACTGGTAAACCATTTTTGTCAGCAGTGAAAGCAAAAGTTATTTTTTTTTATCAGAAACTTTTCTCTTAGATTTATACATTGCTTGCTTACCAGGGGTCAAACCGAGTCATTTAACTGGTGGCAATATAAGCCACGGGAACCACAGCAGAGGGATGAAAGAGCTGCATGTGGCTCCAGAGCCTCGGGTTGCTGACCTCTGCCCTAAATGCTGCCAATACGCCCATGGTACGCTAGTTCTAAGTTAGAAAGATGTTCAGTAAAAGTTATGTTGTCGTCCGGAACACTTCAGGTACGTCAATATACACTGGAGATAAGTTTGATATAAGTTAGCTATAAGTTTTCGATAGGTTCTGGATAAGTTACTAATAAGTTATGTATACGTTAAACTGGAATAATATTGATAGTTCAGCGTATGCCAGAGTTTTATAGAGCGTTTTAATGATCTGCAAATCACAGGGGCTTAAGCATTTTGCTTAAAATAAAAATGAATGGTGCTCCCTTCTGGTCATATGGCTTCATTGATGTATTATCCAAGTAAGTGTCCTTGACCTTATTCTACTGTTTTCCTTTGAAGCATTTCTTCAATATCATATATGCTATTCTTTTCCTAAAGGCTAAATAAACAACTGAAAAATGAATTTGGATCTCTTGCATCGTGAACTGGACATTTTTTGAAACAACACGTGATGTAAAAAGAAATGTCATGCTTTTCATTTAATATCCATTCAATGCTCACAGCTGTTGAAGTAAAAAAAAAAAAACATGCAGTAAGATGTCATAGTTGTTTATTAAAAGTATTAATTAAATGAAATTGAAATTAGTCCTGATTGCCTACCGAGCCAGTTTAGATTATTGTACATTTCAGATGATTTTGCCACAAATATAGAGAGCATACTTCAACCTTACTCCAGTTTTCTGCTCCCAAGTGATGCAAAAGAAAAGAATTTGCCTTATTGAGAGGTGAAATCCTGATGATGCCACAACCATCCATGGCTGGGAGCCAAGGGACCAAAATTAGCCAGTTTTGTCTGGGTGGGTAGGATGGCATAATCTATCCCATGTCAAACAGAGTAACATAGTAAACAGATAATTGTGAGCATGTGAGAGCTTGTGTGCGCAGAAGTGGGTAAATCGCATTTTACCGGAGCAGTTGGCTGGATTCATGTGTCTGGTGAAAACGTGTTCTCTTTCCCCCTCCCCGGATGATAGCTCATGGGGAGAGCTGGCTGGTAGGTGGGACTTAGCAGGTGACCAGATTTAAGTAAAACTGAGGCAAATCAAAAAGGAAAAAAAAAAAATACAAAGACTACTGCAATTTCCCATGTCCTAAAATCAACTATGTTGAAAGTCATCATATTCCTTTAGTGAACTGACTAATGATTATCATGTCTTATGCTTTTAATCATCCAATCATTTTTAATGAACACAGTTTTTCAATTAAAAATATTTTCTGTAATACTTTCAACAGTTTAATTTTATGTTACCTGCATCAATGGTATTAAGTGAATCTTTATTTCTAAACCAATGTTTTCAACTTTATACACTGATTTCCATGAACATTTTTCAAATACTGACAAACAACCAAATACTGGCTTGAATTCAAACAATGCAGTTAGGACAGAGTTACGGTCAAGAGTATCTGTAGAAGCAGGCAGAATTGCTCAGAATTTCTTTACAATCTATCGCATACACTGCCTGGCCAAAACTTTAATTTACTTTAATTATACAGAAGTACTGTATGCAGTAATTGATCCAGTGTTTGGCATAGTTGGCTGCATGACAAAGGCTATATGAGTCGCCTCTCGTGACATGCAAGGCATTCTGGAAAGTCAGGAATTTGAATCTCACATACGAATTAACCTTAACCTTTTCCGGTGTATAAGGTGTATCCGGTGAATTAACCTAACCTAGTGACCTTTTTTTCCCTTTGATGTACAAGCTGCCACACCTTGCTGTCACGGAGTCTATAAAGTCATCGAACATGCTAGTCTAATACCTGGTCTTAACCAACACCAAACAAAAGGTCATGTTCATTAAGCCAATTTGAGATGATATGCTTTGTAAAATGGTGCCGTACCAAACTAAAATCAATTATAATATTGGTAATTTATCTCTGTAATGGGATGCACGTGGTAACCAACAATACTCAGATAGGCTGTGACATTCAAATAATGTTGATTAAAATTAAGGGTCTTGATGTGTGCTAAGAAAATATTTCCCACACCATGCCAACACCAACCTGCCAAGATCAGCCTGAGCTGTTCACAAAAGGCAAGTTGGGTCCTTTCTGAGAAATTCTGAGGCTAATATCAGCATATCATACATGGCAGAAAGCAAGACTCATCAAACCAGCTGACAGTTTTATTTCAACTGTCCAGTTTTTAATCTGGGGGTGGCACAGTGGCGTAGTGGCTGCCTCACAGCAAGGAGGTCCTAGGGCGCATGGGTGTATCTGTGTGGAGTTTGCATGTTCTCTGCTTGCATGGTTTCCTCTGGGTACTCCGGATTCCTTCCACAGTCCAAAGACATGCACATTAAGCTAACTGGCTGTTCCAGATTGCCCAAAGTGTTGATGCGAGTGTGAATGGTTGTGTGTGTTAACCTGCAGTGGTCTGGCGAGCTGTTCAGGGTGTATCCTATCAGTGTCAGCTGAGATAGGCTCCAGCCTCCCCGTGGCCATAGCAGGATTAAGCGGTTTGGCAAATGAGCGATTGGATGAGTGAATTTCTAATCTTAACAGCAAAGTGCTTTTAGAATCAGTATTTTAAAGTAATTCTTAGACATTATGGGATCACTGCACAAATATGTCAATGTTTTTTGGTACTGCTTCTGTTATGTTTCTTTGAAAACACTCACAGTGGTGGTGTTTTAAAGTTCGTTCAGTCTCAAATACCTTATGGTTGGATACAATGTGATGTGATATAGAAACTTGAAGGAAATAAGTTGCTGTATTGTACTGTTCTATGTTAACTATGCATCTGGAAAAACAACTGCAAAATGGCCCATCTCAGCCAGCTCTGGGCGAGGGCAGAGTACACCCTGGACAGCTCGCCAGGCCATCGCAAGGCAAATACCAGAACACTGATTGCAAAAGGAAATTTTTTTGGGGGAAAAAATCTAGTCTCTGTTATTCCACTAGAGGGGAGCAATGAGTAATATATATTTTATTAGCAAGCTGAAAATTTGATGCTGTAACCATGTCTCTCTCCAAAATAGCCAATTTAATGGGTTCACAGAAACAGGGGTGACTACTCATGCAACTATTATTATTTGTAAATGATTTTTGCAAACTATGTTGACTAAATAATATAGACTATTTTGTGTAGTTGCAGGACATTAATCTCAAATCAAGGGGAATGATTATACAAGTCGTTATGTATATATGGTAAAACCATAATTAAAAAAATTGTTTTTCTGTTTATGGAAGTGCTATACCTCTTGTTTAATATGTTTGGCATTCAGAATTAACAAATAAAAATATCATAATAAAATTTAAAATGAACAAACTTGTCTACTACACTGAGATATGCTTACCTTGACCAGGGGTTAATTCTGGCCATCATTGTGGGTTTCCTCTCAGGACTTTTCTTTCCTTTAAAATTTCAGCTAGAATAAAATCTTTTTGCAATTTCAAAAAATGTACACCAAATCAAAATGTACTCCAGGATCAAATTATGGTTTAAACACAACCCTTATTATTTGTGCAACCTACTAAGAATTTATTTGGCTTTATATGACAAAAGTCACAAAAATGTCTTTCTGACAGCTGTTGCTCTTGTATGTCTATCTCCATCTAATATTAATGAGCCACCTCACAGTGCAGGTGTTTTAGACACTAATAATTTATAATTGCAGGTGATCATCAGTTTCTGAAATATTCAAATCAGCCTTTCCAACACCAATAACCATGCCAAAGCCAAAGTCACAGAGAAAGTCACCCATTTTTGCTCAAATAAACTAAAAAAAAAAGGGAAAGAAATTGATAACGCTTATCACTGGATTAGTTAGTACAAATGCATTCTGCTTGTTTACAATGGTGAGAACATTCCTACTAAAAATGTGTACCAATGAATTCATTGTGTGCATGTTTAAACCATACAACAACAGTACTTGTGCAGAAAAGAGGTCAGTCCTGATCCTGGAGTCCCCAAACATTGCATATGGGGTTTCCAACCATAATATCTAAATTAACTTTATTTAATGGCAGTATGGGAGCAAGAGAACACAAATACACTGCATAAATGCTAAAATTAGGCAGATAATGTTTCAGTGTTATACTGCATTGAAATATTTAATGGTCCTTTAAAACATTTGCCAAAAAGTGGCCCAATTTACCCAATTTCACCTTATCGAGCTGGGAAAATCCTGGAGCAGGACTGTGAAACACAGGGCTCAGGTCAAGCCAGAACTGTTGCTATCCAGTTAATGGTGGGAGATCGTCAGAATTTATTTGCAGTCTGGTATCTAGAGCTGCTAGTTAAGCTGTATTTCTACACTAAAATTTATGCAACTAATCATACTGACCATGCCATAAATTTCTGTTTGAGTAAATTGTAATATGCACATCATTGAATAGAAAGTAAACAAGTAAAAACATATCACAAATGCTCTGAATTTATGTATTTTTAAATGTTATCTATACTTATCCTGTTAAAAAGCCTCTTATTTTATCTATTACTTATAATGAAAGTCAACAAAAGAAAATACTGTTGCAACTTACCCAAATAACAAAATTAAAGATGAACAGGGCATATTTGACTGCCTGCTCTCCACTTGTTAATGCTGCCATCACGAAGTCCACCAGGAAGTCACAACCTTGTTTAAAAAAAAAAAAAGGTTGCTTGTAAATGATTTTCTCTTCAAACAATTATATTCCAAAGCAATGTGCTGAGAGAAAGTTGTGCTGTGTTGTGCTGATGTTGAGATGGTCAGTGCCACACTTCTTGTAGGGATGTGAGCGATGTGTGTTTGTGTGTTGGAGTGAAAGAGGGGGAGAGAGAGAGGGTGGTGAGAGTGAGTAACTGTATATAGACAAAAGGAGTACAGAGCAGCTAGAACATGGGGACAAACTGCATACTTCTCAAAGCACAATTTTCAAACACTACATTATGGAAGTATGCAGTTTGCGGTGTAGCATAATATCCAACCAGCTAACTGCTTAAAATATCAATCACTGATCACTGATATATATTCTGAAGTGAAGCAGTAGTAAGTGTGTGGGTATTCATTATAAACATCAGGGCCTTTTTATTATTGCAGTAAAGAACCCTTTTGGACCCAAACATTAATTAAAGAATTTTAAAAAATCTTTATCATAATAAGTAGTAAAAAAGGGCCAAAATATGAATGCTGAAATAGGGAAACCAAAATTATATTTTGAATTGGGATCATCATTCATTCATTTACATTTTCTGAACTGCTTAATCCTAATTAGGGTGATGGGGAGGCTGGCGCCCATCTCAGCCGACCCTGGGTGAGGGCGGAGTACACCCTGGACAGATCGCCAGGCCATCGCAGAGCAGAAACACACTGGCAATCCAATGGCCTACTCTTTCCAAACGACAGCAATGGATCTTTTACTTGCCTCTCACCACAGAGAGTGAGAGACATGGCTGGCCTTTGATAACCCAGTTAGCTGCACTGGGGGGTTGGGGTGGTGGGTATGGGGCAGTGACCACTCAGTGATAGTGGGGCTTGAACCGCTGACCTTTGGATCAGTAAGCCAGTAGGATTAGGATTATTTAGCTGTTAATTTATTTAATTATATAGTGTGTATTAGATACCATACACATTGTAATATATCCACATTACATTATTAAACTTCTTGGAACACACAAAACATTTTTTAGGTTAGTGTTATTATAATGACCCAAATTCTAACATTAGGCAGGATATCCTTCAGTTTTCCAGAGACTACAATTTACACAGGGTCCAGAAATGTATGGAACACTCCTGAATGTACAGTACAGACGATGGTAAGATGGTTTCAGAGCACCAGGTCAGCCGTAATGAAATCACTGTAATGGCATTTTGAAGCCAGCCAGTATTTTCTCCTCTGATCCCATTTTGTATTTTTTATAGTATATACGATGGGCAGCATGGTAGCAGAGTGGGTAGCACTTCTGCCTAAAAGCAAAAAGGTCCTGTGTTCAAATGTGTGTGTTGCCCTGCAGTGGATGTTCAGAGTGTACCCCGCCTTCGCCCAGGGTCAGCTGATGTCCAGCCTCCCTGTGACCCCAGTATGATTAAGCGGTTTGGCAAATGAGTGCGTTAATACGATACAAACAGAGGCCGATTGTTGTGACCCACAAACCGACTATGCACTTCAAAACATTGCAGAGGTATTGTTTAAACATAAGTCTATAAAAAGAATAGAATTTGCAACCCAGCTTAGGGCATGAGTTATAAAAATTTGTGTCCTTTTACAGATATTGTCAGTGCTGATGATTATATGCAGTTGACATTCATTTTGTTTGACACTGTATATATAGAGTGTGACGGATCAACCCCCTTCTCCTCAATAATGTTTATGCTTTGTCTACTAGTATCAGGCTGGTACAGACAGAAGGACAGTCGGGATGACAATTGTGCATTGGCAAACGGACTGCTTTGTACAGAATAATAGAACCCATTGTCACAGACAAGGCGCCGCTTTCGCTCACCCACTCACCAATCACCCAAATTCGTCAGTACTGCATGTCATTCTTTATAACCAGAGCACAATAGCTGTCAGATCGTTAAAAAGTAAAGAATGTTCCAGTAAGGAATGATCATGCATTAAAACTGTCATCAAAAGATATAAATGCATTTTGATACATTCATTTTGGCAGGAGCTCCGTTCTAGAATTACTTACATGTGTTAAAATACAGTTTTTAAATTATATAAATTACAGTATTTATCTGAGTAGTTAATGCGTTAAGAAGAGGTTTTATGAATTTTAACTTGGGTCATGATCATAAACTTGTTTGGCATAATAATAATAATAAGTAGGACTTTTGTTTTCATGGGAATCCAATCTTGTTCATCACCCGGAGAAAACATCCCCACAATGAAACATGGTGGGAGTATGTTGGCCCTCTCATTATTTGTTTAGTTATGCTCTCCTTATATAGCCTTTGTTGTGGCGAAAAATGTCCAGTTCCTGAAGCAAGAGATCCAAATTCATTTTTTTGAATTTATTTAGCCTTCAGGAAAAACAAAGCATACAATCAATCACACAAAAGACGTTGTTCTGAGAGAAATATCTTGGACCCTGCCTACCAGATCTGCATTGGCTTATATAGTGCCCATTCCACTCTGATTGGTCTACCATCCTCTAGCTCTAGACTATGATTGGTCCTTCATGACATCATGTCTTAGAAACATGTCTCGAGTTGACCTTGAAGTGTCTAGACTCGACACCCCCCATCGCTTAGGATGGACATTTTGTTCCAATGTTCCCTGTTCAAGGTCAGCCGAGCAATACTTGTATAGCTCAGGCATTCCCAGCTCAGGCAATTCTGTGTGGAGTCTGCATGTTCTTCCCGTGCTTGTGTGGGTTTCCTCCGGGTACTCCGGTTTCCTCCCACAGTCTAAAAACATGTACAGTAGGCTAATTGGCTGTTCCAAATCGCCCATAGGTGTGAATGTTTGTGTGAGTGTTGGTTCTGCGATGACCTGGCGAGCTGTCCAGGGTGTACTCTGCCTTCACCCAGAGTCGGCTGAGATGGGCGCCAGCCTCCCCGCGACCCTAATTAGGATTAAGCAGCTTAGAAAATGAATGAATGAATGATCACTCATTCTAAAGATAGTACAATTTCTGTATTCATGTTGATGCTGTTAATGATCAATAATTAATTCGAGTACATGATAGGGAAGCAATTTGCATAGATTTATGCAGGACCAAATATGACGTTATGACATTTCAGACCGGCACGCCATAGGCCTTCCTCAGTTCATGGGTCCAAAACCACACAGCGCTCCCAATGGCGCCTGGTACCGCTGAATTTTTCCTCCACACCTTTAACCTTTTATATTTAATTTCCCCCATGTCAATTATCTGGATTCTTTTCTGTACATACGGGGTGACCCCCAAAAAAACCTCCCACATTTTAAAATGATAAAGTAAAATAAATCAAATGATTATTTGCACACATGAAACTTTAAGTTATGGAGGATGACCTCTTTAAAAAAAAAATGAATAAAAAGAATAACTTTTAGGCTTTTTTGTAAATTTACCTTTGAAATGTATGATTTTTTTTTTTTTTGGGGGGGGGGGGGTCCATGCTGTATATAATGTGGATTCAAGGGGTCATGCAAGTTAATGTTAAGTTCATGAAACATCAACTAACAAATGCAATCAAATGTGTTGTTTAATCAAATCTTCACCAAGTCTCTGAAGTTTGGAGAATAGCTAGGTACATGTAGTTAATCTGTACCCTATGTAGGGATTTTATATAAAGGGTTGGCAGCTGTTTTGAGAAAGTCCAAAGCACCATCAAATGGCTTTAAACCCTTTTTCTTGCCACCTGCTCTAATATTATTTCTGATTGTTTTATTTTTTCATATACAAAAACCACATTAACTTATTCATTATTAAAATTATTAAAACCCTGGAATCTTGGTTAAAACCTTCACCAGGGATTAATTCTAATTGTCCACCAAGAGACTTTTTCTTAAGATTTCACCACAGGAAACATGCCTGTAACATGCCTACCACTCTGAATTGTATATTACCTGCTTTTCCACAAAACGATACAGAAATTTCTTTTTTTCTTCTGTTAATCCAGCAACTATTTAAAGTTCTATTTAAAAAAAAAATATATATATATATATATATATATATTAGTGTTTGTGAGAAAGGAAAAATCAGAAATCCTTGTATTCTTACAATTGTTTATTGTGATGTAACAGGCACACCTTGTACCCATGGTAACATTACTACATCACAATAGATACAGGCATGTCAGTTATGTTGTCATAGAAGCTACTAGCTCTAAAATGTGGAGAGTACTCTGTAGTTGTTGAACGGACTATGCTGAAACCTGGACAACTGAAAGAATTCCAACCGAAAATACTGCTGTGAAACCGAAGAATCAACTACAACCTTCGCCTGTCATCTCCTACCTTCACCACAACTGGCCTACGACAGCCTCTCTCCCAATTAGGACCTCAGTTTAGCTAGATTACTTAATCTATTAATTGCTACATTCACTGGCTCAACTCCAGTAAATTGTTATTGTGTAGACTTCTTTTGCCTGACTTAGATCGTTCCAAACACTTCTAGAACTTGCACTAATCTGTCACATAAATTGGGGGCTCGTCCAGGATAGTACAATTTTGTTTGTTTCGAGCCATTGAAGGCAGCACCATGTCGGAGCTTGCCGACTTTATAGAAAATTCCTTCCTAAAGACCTTGGAGTCTTCAGAAGGAACAATTGAAGAAGATTGCTACAACCCTTGAGACTGATATGAAGAAGTCAATAAAGAAGGTAGACATTAAGAAAAAGATTCAAAAGGCTTTAGTTGAGAAAGGTTCGCTACCAGGGGTATCAGCGTAAAACTGTAGTGCTCCCTTAGGCACCTTAGAGGGAGACATTAACGGGGAAGATAAATCAGTGCAAAACTGTAGTGATTCCCAAGGCACCTCAGGGGCGGTAAAAGGTGGAGATAGAAAACTTCGGCTCAGAGAAAAAGAATTAGAGATCCGCTGAATGGAGGCAGAAAATGAGAGATGCCAAATAGAGACAGAGGCAGAAGTTGAGATGGAGAAGTTGGAAATAAAGAAGTTTAGAAGCTATCACAAACCAGACAACCTCACCTTTGTGGAGTTCTCCCATAAAAAGGAAAAATTGTGTGAGAGGTGGTGCAGATCCAGTAAAGTTGACAGCCTTGACAAAATGAAGCAAGTTATGCTTGAACTCAAGTGGTGTGTCCACAAGGACCTCAAAGCCTACTTGAATGAACACCAAGTTGACACGCTTAAGGAGTCCGCTGTCCTGGCTGACAGCTATGTTCTTACCCATAAGAAAGTCTTTGAAAAGAGAAGTGATGAGTATGAGAAGCCAAAGCCTTACTCTGGTCAAAAGTCTGAGTCCTCCATTAGCCATAATAAGTCCAGTGTCCAGGAAAAGAAATCAGAAAGATTAGGCCAAGTCAGGTCCTTTGTCACTATTGAAAGAAACAAGGTCATGTGATGACCGAATGTTGTACTCTAAAAAGGAAAAAACAGCCTATTGCGTTCATTTCCTCTAGGAAGCCTTACAAAATTAAGAATACGGCTCCTAAACACTATGTTAAACAGTCTGACGTTAAAGAGGAATATGTTCCTTTTGTGTCCGAGGGTGCAGTGTCACTTATTGGCTCAACCAACCCTATACCAATTAAGATCTTGCGGGATACTGGGGCAGCTCAATCTGTGTTATTAGAAGGTATATTACCTTTTAGATTCGAGTTTGGCCACTGGTGAATCTTTAATGTTGCAAGGTTTTGATGGTTGCATTACAGCCCCCTTACATAATATTAAGTTAAAGTCAGACTTAGTATCAGGTCCTGTGGTCATCGCTGTTATGCCACCCCTAGGAATAGAGGGTGTTTCATTACTATTGGGAAATGATTTGGTGGGTGTCAGGTGTTGCCAGATGGTCGATGCTGAGCCCAAAGCTGATGAACCAATCCCATCTTCAAAAGATGACATTGTTGAAGAAGGGAATCTAGAAGTGTTTCCTTCTCAGCTGGTGATGCGAGTTTTGGCTAAGAAAATGGCCAGGTCAGGGGTGGTAAGGACTCAGATGCAGACCAGCAGAGGTTGAGGTTCAGGGGTTTTATTTTCTCATAAGGGAGTCAGGCAAAAGTCTTTCAAGGCACACAGCAATAACAAAGTCCAATTTCAGGCAGAGGTCAAAACAGGTAGCAGTAGTAGATGGGCAAAAGTTCCAAAACAGCAGGCAATATCAAAATCCAAAAACAGGCAAAGTTCCAACAGATCAAACAGGGCAGACAAAATACAAACTTCACACAGGTAAGTTCAGAATAAACCAACAGAATAGAGTCAGGCTACTTCACAGACAGAGTGGAATGAACTGACAACAAGACAAAGGAAAATGGGGTATAAATACACAAACAAATGATTAGGTAATTAAGGTCAGGTGTGGTGGGGCACAAAAAAGAGGGAAAACAGACAAAGACAGGAAGTGGAACACAAGGGGAGGGGAAAGATAAGGGCACATGGCTGACAACAACAAACCAAATAATTACAATTACAGCAGCTCACCAGTGGGTGGAGAAGACAAGACAAAAAAAAAAGGAGTTTGAGGCAGAGTCCTGACAGTATCCCCCCCTCCTATGGATGCCCCCTGGTGTCCCAGTGGTTAGACCAGGATGATTCCGCCGGAAGTCTCGGATGAGCATGGGGTCAAGGATGTCCCGAGCAGGAATCCAGCATCTCTCTTAAGGCCTGTAGCCCTCCCAGTCCACAAGATATTATAGACCACAGCCACGATGAAGGGTGAATGCTTCCAAACCATTAATGAGGCGGGGGGATGGGGGAGCTTAGGTGCCGGATGGAGAGAACTACAAATAAAAAGCTTGATCTGGTATACATGAAATGTGGGGAAGGACTGATCACCTTGGCAATGGGGAAGGGACCAATGAAGCGAGGAGTCATTTTGCGGGAGGATACTCTCCGATGTCACGGGAAGACAGCCATACCCGTTGGCCTTGGCGGTAAGGTGGTGCACGTGAGCAACGCCAGTCTGTCTGATGCTTCAGCCTAGCAGTGGAGAGCATACATGGATCTTCCAGGTGCATCTCCAGGTCTGCTGACACCTCTGAATGAAGCATCTGCAGATGGGACACCGACCTCCTCCTCTTGGGATGGGAACAGGGGGGGCTAATAACCAAGGGAGCACTGAAAAGGGGACAGACCAGAAGAAGCAGAGGGTAGAGAGTTAACAGCATACTCAACCCAGGGTATGTGCTGGCTCCAGGACGCTGGTTCTTTGGAAGCGAGGCACTGGAACATCACTTTCAATTGTTGGTTGGTCTGCTCAATTTGGCCATTAGACTGTGGGTGGAATCCAGAGGAAAGGTTAGCTGTAGCCACAAGTATCTTACAAAAAGCCCTCCATAAGTGTGACGTGAATTGTGGGCCCCTATCTGATACCACCTCAAGTGGCAATCCATGGAGACATGGTGAAGCATAAGGTTGGCAGTCTGTTTAGCTGAAGGCAGTTTGGGAAGAGGTACAAGGTGAACAGACTTGGAAAAAATGATCCACTATAGTTAAAATGGTAGTGTTACTGTCAGATTAAGAGAGGCCAGTCACAAAGTCCAAGGCTATGTGAGACCAGAGTCTCTTGGGGACAGGCAGGGGTTGAAGGAGGCCAGATGGAGGTTGATTGGAAGTCTTATTCTGTGCACAGACTTAACAGGCAAGCACAAAGCGGCGGATATTAGTCTTCAAAGATGGCCACCAGAATCTCTGGCTGATGAAGGCTGCTATGCGTCAGATTCCGGGATGACAAGAGAGCCTAGATGCATGTCCCTATAGGAGTACCTGGGGCGGACAGACTGAGGCACAAACAAGAGGTTAGGAGTACATGTACTAGGACCCGACTCACCCTGATGGGCTGATCTCACAGTAGCCTCGATGCCCCAATGTGCAGCTGCCACCAGGCATCGCTTGGAAGGAGAATGGTGGTAACCTCTGGAACCTCATCAGATGTCAAAAATAGACGGGAGTGGGCATCTGGTTTGCTGTTCTTGGAGCCAGGGTGAAAAGAAACCGTGAAGTTGACTGAGCAAAGAAGAGTGCCCACAGGGCCTGATGGGAGTTGAGGTGTTTTGCAGTCTTGACGTATTCCAAGTTCTTGTGGTCTGTCCAAACCAAAAAAGGAGTGTTGGCATCCTCCAGCCAATGCCTCCACTTCTCCAGAGTAAGTTTAATGGCAAGTAGCTTCCGATTACCTGTCATAGTTGCGTTCGGTGGGTGTTAGTCTGTGTGAGTAGAAGGCATATGGATGTAGCTTGCCATCCTCTACTGAGCGTTGGGACAACTCAGCGCCCACTCCCACGTCTGAGGTATCTGTCTCCACAACGAATTGACGGGCAGGATCAGGCTGTATATGGATTGGAGCTGAGGTAAAACGTGTCTTCAGTTCAGTGAATGCCACAGCAGTGGCAGGATTCCAGCAAAACTTCTGTTTAGAGGAGGTAAGGTTAGTGAGAGGAGCAGCCAATGTGCTGAAATTGCAGATGAATCGCTGATAAAAAAATTATAAAACGCTGTATGTCCTGACGGGAGGTGGGTTGGGGCCAGTCCAAAACAGCCTTGACCTGCTGATCCATCTGAATGCCTCCTGCTGTGATGACAAATCCAAGAAATGAGATAGTACTTTGGTGAAACTCACATTTCTCTGCCTTAACAAACAGTTGATTCTCCAGCAGCCTTTGTAGAACCTGTCTGACATGTTGAATGCGCTCAGCAAGAGAATGCAAAAATTTTAAGATATCATCAAGGTAGACAAAGACAAATTGATTTATTATTTCCCTGAGGACATAATTGACCAGAGACAGGAAGACAGTGGGACTATTAGCAAGGCCAAAGGGCAACACGAGATATTCGTAGTGACCTGACGGAGTATTAAAGGCGGTCTTCCACTCGTCCCCCTTCCTTATTCAGACAACGTGGTAGGCATTGCAGAGATCGAGCTTGGAAAAAACTGTCGCACCTTGAAGCAGTTCGAAGGCAGAAGACATCAAAGGGAGAGAATAATAATTCTTAACTGTTACCTCATTGAGCCCTCGGTAATCAATACAGGGACAAAGGGACCCATCCTTCTTGGCCATGAAGAAGAATCCAGCACCCGCTGGGGAGGAGGAAGAATGGCTTAAGCCGGCGGCCAGGGAATCCTGGATATACTTGTCCATGGCTTCAGACTCAGGTGGTGATAGGGAGTACAGGCAACCTCTTGGTGGTGCAGAGCCAGGCAGAAGTTCAATAGCACAATCATATAGATGATTGGGTGGTAAAGATGTGGCTCTAGACTTAATGAAGATAATTCTGAGATCTTGATATTCAGGCGGAACCATGGACAGGTCAGGGAAATCCTCAGGAGAATCGGCTGAGCCCAGTGAGGCTGGAGCTGCACCGATGCAATGTTTAAGGCAGAAAGAACCCCAACCAAGAACCCTATTCCCACACCAGTCAATATGGGGATTGTGCTGGGCCAGCCAGGGACTGCCTAATACAACTGAAGCCTGGGGAGAGTCAATCAGATGAAGAATCAGGTCCTCCCAGTGGTTGCCAGAAAATAAGAGACTCACGGGGATGGTGCTGTGGGTGATCTGAGCTGATGGGCGTATTCAAGGATCTAACTGGAATGCCGAGTTTAATAGGGAGTCCTGCATTAATGAAATTTACTTCGGCTTCAGAGTCTATGAGCACAGAAACTGTGTTTCTCTGATTCTATGAAATTAAGATCACTGGTAACAGGGTGTGGGTTGTAGGGGAACGAGAAAGAGGGGTAACGCTCACCTGTAATCCCTGATTTACGATGTGAGTAGCGGCTTTTACTGGGCATGTAGAGACGAAGTGACCTGACTGGCTACAGTATAGCCAGGAGTTGGTGCTAATCCTCCTCCGTCTCTCTGCAGGGGACAAGCGGGTGTGAGCGATCTGCCTGGGTTCAGAATCACTGGTGGGTGGAGCTTGACACACTGGAGGGTTTGGGGTGTAAACAGGCCAATGAGAAGTCATAGGCTCCCTGGGCTGTCTACGGAACCCAGCATGGCGCTCCTGGTAGCAGTGCTTTAGGCGTCGATTAATGTGGATGGCCAAGTCCACTAAATCTTGGAATCCTGTGGGCAGGTCATGGGTGGCCAACTCATCCTTAATGAGCTTGGAAAGACCATGAAGAAAGGTGTCATACTGGGCCTTGGTATTCCAGCTCGTGGTAAGGCTCATGCCTGGTAGCTGTTGCAGAATGGGGCCTGTGCATCCCACACAGCTGTTCCCCACTGTCGTGCCCGACCAGACAGCAGTGTGATAACATAAGCTATCCAGGCTCAATCAGTGGGAAAGGTACTGGGCTGAAGTTCAAGAACCAATGAATATTGTGAGAGAAAGGACCTGAAGGTTCCTGGTTCACCACTGTAGACTTCAGGAGGTAGGCAAGGCTCGTGTGCCAGCTGAGCGAAACTGCTTGGCTGGGTGGCTCCTTGTGAACATTGAAGGGGGCTTGATGGCTGATGGCTTGAGCTTCGTGAAAGCTGAACCTGTTGTAGTTGGGAGGCGATGTTGCTCAGAGTGGCACTGAAGGCTTTCATTGAGCGGCTTACATCGGCAAACTGACTCTCATTTCCCAGCAACTCACCTTGACTTCCCAGCAACTCACCTTGTCTAGTGAGAATCTCTTGCACCCTGCTGGGATTTGCTGAGTCCATGTTGGTTAGTTCGTACTGTCAGGGGTGGTAAGGACTCAGATGCAGACCAGCAAATGTCGAGGTTCAGGGGTTTTATCTTCTCACAAGGGAGTCAGGCAAAAGTCTTTCAAGGCACATGGCAATAACAAAGTCCAATTTCAGGCAGACATTAAAACACAGGTAGCAATAGTTGATGGGCAAAAGTTCCAAAACGGCAGGCAATATCAAAATCCCCAGAAATTGTGAAGGCTCTGATCAATTTCTTCACTGTTTGGTCAGGCCAGTGTGACCTATTTAGGCTATGTTGTTGGTCATGGGCAGATGAAACCCCTTATAGCAAAGGTTCAGAGTATTGTAGAAAGTGTACAGAAATTTTTGCAAGAACCTTGCTGACGTCACTGCCCAATTGACAGATCTGTTGGCTGTAGATGCCAGCGATGTTGGTGCAGGTGCTGTGCTGTCACAGTTAGATGACAATGGCATTGAACATCCAGTCTCTTATTTTTCTAAGAAATTTGATGTTTACCAAAGTATACTATTGGAAAAGGAGGCACTAGCCTTAAATCTAGCTATGCAACTTTTTGAGGTATACCTGTCTTCAAATAAACCCACAGGAGTATACCAACCACAACGCTTTAATATTCCTACATATAGCAAGACTACAGAATTATTACAGGTTATTTTCTAACTTAGCATACAAAATATCATTTATGTAATTATCATTTTATTTCATATAGGATTTTCCTAGAAGACATATTTGTTTCATAATTGTCATTTTATTTCATATCATAAGATTTTCTTAAAAGTTGTCATAACTTCCAACTTTTCTTTTATGGAGGGAGGTGTGACGTAACAGGTTCAAATTTGGTTCAAATTTTCTGTGGAATTATAGATTGTTAGCTAAATAGGACAAGCTCTTACAATCCCTTGTAGTATTTAAACACCACTGAGAATTACTGTCTCAAATCTTATGATGGTGGCCTTTCTTCAGCATACTCCAAGTGAGCCATGTCATCCAACATCTACTACAAACTCAGCATAGATAAGCCCCTTCATTTCTAGGTCTTATCCAGGATTTCAGTTGACAAAGTGGTGATCTCTGTGGCATGAAGGTGATCACGAAATTCTGCCAACATCATGCTCCATACATATTCATGTGCCATACTTACTATTAAAGTTATCCATCACTCAGCCATTACAGCCCTGGACATTTCTTTGGCATTTTTGGCCTGTGGGTAATGGGTCATCTGGTTATTTGCTGTTGTTGAATGACTGTTTTGTGAATCATCTGAACTGTACCTCTCTCACCATAAATATCCATTTTCCCAAGAAATCTTTGTTGCAGATTTACATTGATAGTCTTTTCCATATGAAATACAAGGCTGAGCATCTGGGTTCTTCACCTACATTGTGCTGAGATCATGGTTTGCCAGGACAAGTCCAAGTCCATCGTTAGGAATAATTATGTGAATCTCCCTCTTTCAGACAATGCCATATCCATCTCAAGAAGCATTATAAAACATGATGCAAACCCAATACTGTTAAACATATATGTGGTACAGTTCAGCATAGTACCAATAATACATTTACTTCTATTGTAGCCCAATAAGATTCATTGCTCTTAAATAATATGCATTGATTTATAATAGTTTTCACTCTATAAGGATTTTAATTAAAGCATTTCTTTGTCTAAAATTGCTCTTCACCAGTCTTTAACGTTACTCTTGGGTGATTTTATGTCAGTCCTGTTACAAAATTTCAATCAGCTCTGCTTTAATTGATGGCTTGTGACCGTGCATCTTCCTCTTGATCATATTTCAAAGGTTTAATCATAGAGTTAAGGTCTGGAGATTGGGCTGGTAATGATAGAGTCTTGAGCTTGTGGTCCTCTGTCCACACCTTGACTAACCTGGCTATGTGGTATGGTGTATTGTTCCTTTGGATAAACTTAATGCTTAAGAGTTACAGAACATTGTCAGAATAGAAGGAAGAAAGTTTTTTTCCCAGGATAACCCTGAACATGGTTTGATTCATGCATCCTTCACACAAAAAAAATCTGCAGATTTTAGCCTTGCTGAAGTGCCGCTAGATCATCAACGATCCTTTACCAACTTTCACAATAGTTGTGAGATACTGTGGCCTCTCTAGGCCTCTCCAGGTCTCCTGTAAGGTCCAATTCTTTTGATATTTAGCAAACTTCAGCCTGGCTCTTCGTTGCCCCTCATTGATAAAGAGAATTTTCCTAGCTTTGGGATATATAACCAAATATTTATTTCTCAACTCATCCTAAAGTTAAGTGTTAGTGTTGTGTTCTTTTAAAGTGAATATGATCTTGATTTCTATGCATGAAAACACTATTTTTATTTTTGTTATTTATGGACATTTGTAATCTTCTGTAATTAAACAACAATATTTTTATATGGGTGTCACAATGGCATAGTGGTTAGCACGTCCTTTTCACACCAAGAAAGTCCTGGGTTTGAGTCCCAGGCTTGGCAAGGGCCTTTTTGTGTGGAGTCTCCATGTGCTTGTGTGGGTTTCTTGCAGGTGCTCTGTTTTCCTCCCACAGGCCAAAGACATGCACAGTAGACTAATTGGCTGTTCCAAATTGCCTCTGCGACCCTAGTAGGATTAAGTGTGCTGGCCTGGATGGATATACTGTATACATATATTTGTGTAGTACTTCCACTTTTCACCAGGGGGCTGCAACGCACAGGTTGAAAACCTTTTAACTTTTCAATGAATGTTAAACAATAATAATTATTTATTGGTGCAGTTTGTTTCCAGTGTTACAGTGCAATCCACACATCAATCAATATCAACCTACTTATAAAGACTATATAGTTTTCTGTTTGCAAAAGGAATTGAAAAGTTGTTTGAGGATGGTTCAGCAGAATAGTGGGACTGGGAATGACTAATTCTTGCTACTGACTCTGAGTGCCTGAAAATATTTTTCTGAAGGAAACTGTAATTAAGTAATGTCTGTGGTGAAATGTTTTTGTAGCATGTCTGCTGGTTCGATTGAAAGGTTCAATTGAAAGGTAAAATTCCCAACATGGCGTGGCAATTGCAAGCAGTGGCCACTCCGAAACCAAAATGGTGCTATATCTTTATTTTAGCCCGAATTTCAAGTGTAATGGACACCAAGGACAGTAGTGTCATTTACAACTGCCAGACGATACTGCAGTTACTAACCTGGATGATATACTCTTCAAACTCCGTGACCTCAGCTTGCTGCGAAGACCAGGCCTTCAGTCCTCGGCGTCGCCTGATGCCGGTGGCTGGGAGAGAGGACGTCACAAGCAGTGCTCGAGGAAGCAGAAGTGCGGAAAACGGGCGGGTGTCCATGCTAGGCTAAAAACAAACCCTAGCCGGCCGGCACTACCCTCCATCATTTTGTCCATTGTATGCTCACTGGACAATAAATTGGACTACATCTGCCTCCAGCGAACTACACGACCTGAGTACAGAGACTGCTGTGTCTTTGTTTTTACAAAGACACAGCAGTCTCTGTACTCATGCTGTGTAGTTTGCTGGAGTCACATGTAGTCCAATTTATTGTCCAGTCTGCTCACTGTGTGAAGCTGCAACTAGCGGCGACTCCCGGAGCGACTCTATTGACTTGGAGGAGTACACGGCATCAGTGACCGGCTACATCGGGAAGTGCATCTATGACGTGACCATCTCCAAGACCATCACACGGTCCAAGCAGAAGCCGTGGATGACTGCAAAAGTGCGTGCTCTTCTGAAGTTGAGACTCCGCCTCCAGAGCAGGGGACAGGGCGGCCTTAAAAACAGCAAGGGTCAAACTGTCCTGAGCCATCAGAGAGGCGAAGCGCGCGCACGCCCAGAGAATCCACAGCCACTTCCAGAACAGCGGAGGCTCCCGGTGCATGTGGCAGGACTACAGGACAACATCACCAGCTTGTGACAGTGATGACTCCCTTGCAGATGTGATGAATGACTTCTACACTCGGTTTGAGGCACAGAACAGCATGACAGCGAGAAAACCCATCCCTTCTCCTAACGACCAGGTGTTCTGTCTCAACACAGCTGATGTGAAGAAAACCACACAGAATCAACACATGGAAGTGTGCTGGACCAGACAACATTCCTGGCAGAGTGCTCAGGGAGTGTGCAGAGCAGCTAGCAGATGTCTTCCCTCACATATTCAACATCTCACTGAGCAGCTCCATCATCCCAACATGCCAACACAATGACCATCATCCCTGTGCCTAAGAAGTCTATGGTTTCCTGCCTCAGTGACTACCATCCCACCCCATTCACACCAATCATGATGAAATGCTTTGAGAGGCTCGTCATGAGGCACATCAAGTCACAGCTACCATCCTCACTGGACCCCTTGCACCCCTCGTGTATTGTCTTAACCGCTCTACAGATGATGCCAACATCACAACCCTTGATCTGGCCCTCACACACCTGGACTGTTAAGACACATATGTACAAATGCTGTTCACAGACTTTAGTTCAGCATTCAACACAATCATCCCTCAGCAGCTGATATAGAAGCTGAGCCTGATGAGCCAGAACACCTCTCTCTGCAACTGGATTCTGGATTTCCCTACTGGAAGACCCCAGTCAGTCTGAATCGGGAACAGCATCTCCAGCACCACCACACTGAACACTGAAGCTCCTCAGGGCTGTGCTCAGTCCACTGCTGTTCACTTTGTTGACTCACGACTGTGCAGCAATGCACAGCTCCAACCACATCAAGTTTGCCGATGACACGACCGTGGTGGGTCTCATCAGCAAGAACGACGAGTCAGCTTACAGAAAAGAGGTGCAGCGGCTAACAGCCTGGTGTAGAGCCAACAACCTGTCTCTGAACATCGACAAGACTAAAGAGATGCTTGTTGACTTCAGGAGAGCACAGAGTGACCATTCCCCGTTGTTCATCGACGGATCCTCTGTAAAGACCATCAAGAGCACCAAATTCCTTGGTGTTCATCTGGCAGAGAACCTCACCTGGTCACTCAACACCAGCTCCATCACCAAGAAAGCCCAGCAGCGCCTCTACTTCCTGAGGAGGCTGAGGAAAGCCCATCTCCCTTCCCCCATCCTGACTGTGTTCTACAGAGGGACCATCAAGAGCATTCTGAGCAACTGCTTTGGGAACTGCACTGTCTCGGATCACAAGACCGTTCAGCGGATAGTGAGGACAGCTGAAAAGATCATAGGAGTCTCTCTCCCCTCTATCACGGACATTTACACTGCACGCTGCATCCACAAAGCTAACAGTGGATGACCCCACACACCCCTCACACACACTCTTCACCCTCTGTGTTGTTGTTTTTTTTTAATTTGATCTTAGTATGTTTATGTAGCACCTGGTCCTGGAGAAACGTTGTTTCGTTTCACTATGTACTGCGTCAGCTATATGTGGCATGCTTGTGGAAGTGTATTATGCTATGAAAAAGAGAGATTTCTGAGGACATCAGAAAAAGAGTTGTTGATGCTCAACAGGCCTAAAGGTATTACAAAACTGTCTCTAAAGTATTTGGGCTCCAATTAGCCACAGTCAGATTTCAAATTCAAGAACATATTTAACCTGAGTGGCCAACCAACAAAGACCACTCCAAGAGCAAGAAGTGTAATTGTTCATGAGCAGACAAAGTAACCCAGCATAAATTCCAAGCAAATAAAAACCTCCCTCACATAACAGCTAAAATTACTGTTCATGAGTCCAACATCAGGAGAAGACTAAACAAAAGTCAGGTGCATGGCAGGGTTGCAAAAAGAAAGTCACTGCTCTCCAAAATGAACATTGCTGCCTGTTGCTACTGGAATAAGTTTTGTGGCATTTTGATTTAAATAAAAGGTGTTTGGAGAAAGAAAAATGTATTTCAAACTAAGAACCTTATCCTTAACCTTAACCTTATCTGTGAAACATGGAGGTAGATTTATGGTTTAGGCCTGTTTTGCTGCACCTGCCAGGAGGATTTGCCATCATTAATGGATTAATGAATTCTGAATTATACCAGTGAATTCTACAGGAAAATGTCAGGATTTCTCTTACATGAATCTTAAGAAAAAGTGCATGCATCAAGACAATGACCCTAAGCACAGAAGTTGCTCTACCAAATAATAGTTAAAGAAGAAAAAGTTAATGTTTTGGAAAGTTTTGACCCCAATTCCCTAGAAATGTTGTACAAGCAATTCATGTGAGGAAACGTCTGAGTTAAAGCTGCTTTGAATAGAAGAATGGGCTAAAATGTATCCAAGAATGTGTGCAGAACTGATACTGCAAATGTTTAACTGTAGTAATTCTGCACAAGAGCGTCACAACATGTACAAAAAGCAAAGGTTCACATACTTTTTTCAGTATGGCATTCAGTAAAACATCACAATTGAATTTTTGAAGCTGAATCAAACACTTCCTTATTCAGCCCCATGAGGGAGCCAAAGCCCCTTATTTTTCTCAATACACATTTTCTCTTGATATTTTCATGTATCAATTTTAAAAGCATCACTCCTACAGTATCTGTTTTATATTATGTAACTCTTATATTCAGAATTTTAGTGATTTGTACTATATGGTGTTTAGGCTTCTAGGATTATACACAGCAGAAAGGATTAAAAAGTTTTTTGGCAGTAGGCTATATAATATAGCTAATACTCTATATACAACTGAGATAGTATTAGTTTTATTTATTTATTATAAATAATTCATTTATTTATCTATTGTGCATTTCATATATGATCACATTGGTTGTTATGAACTTGTTTACATAGCAATGGATATGAACCTCTTTTTCTGTAATTTAATCCTCACCAGTTAACAGCTCCTGTCATGGAGTTCACCACTGTGAAATGCAACTCCACTATAAAAATGAATAGGATGCTCAGGATCGATTTGGCAGCTCTGCTTTCGAAGAGTTAAAACGTGACATTTTTGCATTCTGGTTTCCAAGGGGAAATCAGCTATATCGAGAGCATCTACCAAGCTGTGTGGGTGAGCTTGGTAAGTATAAAGTTATTTGTAAAGCCTTGGAAAGAGTACATTTCACTTTCATACTTGCCATAATTCACTACTGGTTTGGATGTAACTAAAGGATAGGTTTACTTTTGCATTCTTGTTTCCAAGGGGAAATCAGCTATATCGAGAGCATCTACCAAGCTGTGTGGGTGAGCTTTGTAAGTATAAAGTTATTTGTAGAGCCTTGGAAAGAGTACATTTCACTTTCATACCTGCCATAATTCACTACTGGTTTGGATGTAACTAAAGGAGAGGTTTACTCATAAAATTAAAAGTAATTAAAAATAAATGTAAAATCAGCTTATATATCAGCATGTGAATAATGAAGATAATTAGGGACAAGTGAAAATATTTTGGGGTATTTGATATGTGATCATGTACTCTATTTTGTTCAGTGGACACCATTTATCTTGTTATAAAAGATTGTGATAAACTGCTTGTGTTTCACAGGCTTTATAATAATCTGAAAGGGTGGTAGTAGTAGTGTCATGCATCACTGACTAATTAGCCATGATGACTAATACAACCTCCATACACATACTGTATATCATTTAAATAAAGTTGATAAAGTCTGCAACAGTGTTTATTTCCTTGAAGTTGGCATAAGGGTTCCATGAAATGCAGGTACAGAAAGCCTTAATATTTAATCAAGAGATATTTAACAGGTGAATAGTGTAATAAGATACTCTCCCACATCATAGAGTACCAAGGAATGAAAGGTACAATTATGTGTTTTGACTTTTAATTTTTGTGTGTGTTTGGGGGGGGGGGGGTGTTTATAATCATTTAATCAGGGTTTGAAGCTGGAATTTGTCATGAACTTTGTTTAACTGTTACAAAGCCAAAATAAACATTCCTGGCAATAAGTCCAAGTTCAGCCTTGCCATAAGTCTCTTCTCAAACAGGCACGGTATTAACTGCCCCAACCTTCTGTTATTTAAGCCTGGACAAAGTCAAGAGCGGATTTTGTGCCCTGACAGTAGCTGAGTGTATTCAGACCTGCAGCATGGCTATGAACAGTCCACGATCACAGACAGAAGATGGTAAGTCAATCCTGTTATACAATCATAGATTAGACATAGTAAGATAATCTTATAGTGGTTATATTTTTAGTTTTGGGCAATGATAAAATAAAAGTACCTGTATATTCTTGCAAATATGGTTGTGCATCTAAAAAGCCACTTTATTTAAAGTATTAAAGTGTTATTACATTAAATGTAAATAGGGGCATGTAAAGTTATATACGCCATAAGTTTATATGTAATGTATTTGAAAGTTTATTAAGGTTTTTTTTTTTAACATGAATAGTCACTGGTTTAGTGTTTTTATTTGTAAGAAATAAATTTTGTAAGATTTGTATTTTAATTCTTGTAAGAATTAAAATACTGCTGATCAACTGCAATGGATTTAAGCAGCCAAATGTGTTCTATATTATAAATGCAGACTGTAATTTGAATGAATGAATAAATGATGAGTAAACTTCAAAAAAAAATTAGTACACATGCCAAAAGCAGTAAACTCATCAAGTGTGCAATGATTAATATTACCAAATTCATAACATCATCCAAGCCTTTCCTTAATCTAGTGGTTGCATTCATGCATTTGTTCTTTTTTAATGTAGGATCAATTCAACATGAAGCAGGATTGTTACACCTACTGTGTGTGTGTGTGTGTGTGTGTGTGTATATATATATATATATATATATATATATATATATATATAATTATTCCAGCTGAAAAATCACAAGTAAAATCATTTATAAAGTATAGTGAGCCTGTTACATAAGCAGCCATACATGACCAAATTATGGTGCTGCATCATCCATGCTTCACAAATGATCCCTAGAAATTTAGATAATTTCTAATCACTCTGTTTACTTTGTTTCTTTGTTCTTCACTTCAATAATAATTTATCTTCACTTTCTGTCATGAAAACTAAGCATCTCTATTTGTGGTGCTGATGAGAGATGCAATGTTTATTTTTCTCTTCTTGATGTCTTTCTGTAATGAATACTGAATCACAAGATCTTTGAATTTTTTTAAAATTGTTTTCCTATTTATTAATTAAGTAATTAATTAATTAATTTAGTATTTGTTTGCAGTTCTAATGATTGTTATTTCTGGTGACTTGGCTATGTCAGGCTACGTATTCAGTGGAATAATTTTTTACAAGATATTTCATACATTATTCGGTTATGGCCAGTTTCTTTGTTCTAACTGAGCTCCAAAAACAATCACTCACTCATTTTCCGAACCGCTTAATCCTACTTGGGTCGCAGGGAGGCTGAAGCCTATCTTAGCCCACACTGAGCGAAGGCAATGTACACCATTGCAGGGTCAACACACACACACAACCATTCACACTCGTACCTAGGAGCAATTTGGAACAGCCAAATTAGCCTAATGTACTCGAACCCAGGATCTTGTACTAACCATGCTAACCACTATGCCATCGTGCCACCACAAAAACAATCAAATCATATCATAATATTTAAAATTGTGTGCCTTTCACTTTAAACAGGTCTGTAAATTTAATTTTGGTTTTAGGTTATACCCCAACTGAGGTAGAAGCTCAGGCCATGTCTACAACCCTTTCTCCTTGCTAACATTTAAACTAGAGGATGAAACACAGCAAATTTTAGTGTACTAGCATGAAACAAGGGCAGCAAGGTGGCATAGTGGTTAGTACATTTGCCTCACAGCAAGAATGTCCTGGGATCAGTTCCTAGGCTTGGGCATTTCAAATTCAAAATCAGTTTTATTTGTATAGTCCGTTTTACAATTGACATTGTCACAAAGCAGCTTTACATAGTAAAAACAAATTTGATAAAGAAATTAAACAATTTGTCTACCATCCCTACACATCCTGCATTTCTGTGTGGAGTTTGCATGTTCTCCCTGTGCTTGTGTGGGTTTTCTGGGTACTCTGGTTTTCTCCCACAGTCCAAAGACATGCACATCAGACTAATTGCCTCTTCCAAATTGCCCCTAGTTATAAATGTGAGTGTGTGTTGCCCTGTGATGTTCTGGCAAGCTGTTCAGGATGTACCTCGCCTTCGCTCATTGTAGGCTGAGTAAGGCACCAGCCTCCCCGTGACCCTAGTAGGATTAAGCCATTCAGCAAATGAATGAGTGAGTCAGTGAGTAAGAGCATGAAACAACAAACATTGCCCAGAAATTTGAGACTCTTTTGCAGTTTACTGATTTTAATTTCTGAGCATCTCTCCATGGTGCTGAAACCAAACTTTGTATATATAGATATTTGTAATTTTTCTTTATGGAGATATTTATCTTTATCTTTATCTCATTCTTATTTGGTATGGAGCAACTATGTGCACACAATTTTCTCCGGGAACAATAAAGTATTCTGATTCTGATTCTGGCGAGCGCCTGGTGGTCGGGCTTCTGCCCATGGAGCTCAGCTGGGCCCAGCCCGAAGAGGAGACATAGGTCCGCCCTCCCATGGACCCACTACCTGTGGGAGGGGCTGTAGGAGTTGGGTGCAGTGTGAGCCAGGTGGCAGGCGAAGGAGTGGGTTCTGCCAGACTGATCCTCGGCTACTGGCTCTTGGGACTTGGAATGTCACCTCTCTGGTGGGGAAGGAGCCTGAGCTGGTGCGCGAGGTTGAGAGATACCAACTAGATATAGTCGGGGTCACCTCAGAGGCTGCAAGCTGGTGTGGGCATCCTTGTTGCCCCCCGTCTTGGTACCCACATGTTGGGGTTCTCCCTGGTTGAAGAAAGGGTAGCCTCCCTCCGCCTACAGGTCGGGGGATGGGTCCTGACTGTTTCTGCTTATGCACCAAATAACAGTTCAGAATACCCACCATTTTTGGAGTCCCTAGGGGGTGTGCTAGAGGGCAGTCCCCCTGGGGACTCTCTCCTCATCCTGGAAGACTTCAACGCCCATGTGTTTCATCATGGGTTGTCCATCATGAACACTATGTTCGAACATAAGGGTGTCCATAAGTGCACTTGGCATTAGGACACCCTAGGCCGCAGTTCAATGATCAATTTTGTAGTCGGGTTATTTGAATTGTGGCCGCATGTTCTAGGCACTTGGGTGAAGAAAGGAGCTGAGCTGTCAACCGATAACCACCTGGTGGTGAGCTGGCTATGATGGCGGGGAGGCCGCCCTCCAGACCTGGGAGACCCAAGGGTGTAGTTAGGGCCTCCTGGAAATGTTTGGTGGAGTCTCCTGTCAGAAGGGCCTTTAATTTACACCTCCGGCAGAGCTACAACCACATCCCAATGGAGGCCCGGGACGTAGAGTTTGAATGGGCCATGTTCCGTGTCTCCATTATTGAGGCGGCAGCCTGGAGCTGTGGCCGGAAGGTCATCGATGCCTGTCGTTTGGTCAACCCCCGACCCCCGCGGTGGACACCTGCAGTGAGGGGGGCTGTCCAGCTGAAGAAGGAGGCCTATCGCATCCTTTTGACCTGTAGGACTCCCAAGGCAGCGGACGGGTACCGACAGGCTAAACGTGCTGCAGCCTGGGCTGTCGCCGATGCAAAATCTCGGGTGTGGGAGGAGTTCGGTGAGGGCCTGGAAAAAGAGCTGCCAACTTTTGCTTAAGCTTTGAGGTTGGCCTCAAAAAGGTTCTGGACCTCCATTCCGGCACCTCAGGAGGGGGAAGCAGTACTCCACAAACACTGTTTACAGTGGAAGTGGGAAGCTGCTCACCTCGACTGGGGATGTTGCCAGGAGGCAGAAGGAATACTTTGAGGATCTCCTCAATCCCACCAACACGCTCTCTGAGGAAGAAGAAGATCCTGGGGTTCAGAGGGGGTCTGCCCATCACTGGTGCAGAGGTCACCGAGGTAGTTAAAAAGGAGGTTAAAACCGAGGAGGTGGCCGGGCTCCAGGGGTGGAAGAGATCTGCCCTGAATACCTTAGGGCTCTGGATGTTGTAGGACTGTCTTGGTTGACATGTCTCTGCAACATCACGTGGTCATCGTGGGCCGTATCTCTGGATTGGCAAACCGGGGTGGTAGTTCCCCTTTTTAAAAAAGGGGACCAGAGAGTGTGTTCCAACTATTGTGGAATTACACTCCTCAGCCTATCTGGGAAAGTCTATTCAGGAGTACTGGAGAGGAGGACCCAGCCAATGGTTGAACCTCGGGTTCAGGAGGAACAATGTGGTTTTCGTCCTGGCCGCAGCGCTCTTGACCAGCTCTACACACTCTACAGGATCCTGGAGGGGGCATGGGAGTTTGCCCAACCTGTTCACATGTGCTTTGTTGACTTGGAGAAGGCTTTCGACCGTGTCCCCCGGGCTATCTTGTGGGGTGTGCTCTGGGAATGTAGTATACTGGACCCGTTGCAATGTGCCATTCGGTCTCCGTATTGCTGGAGCCAGAGCTTGGTCTGCATTGGTAACATGTTGAATTCGTTTCTAGTGGGGGATAGACTCCGCCAAGGCTGTCCTTTGTCACCTGTTCTGTTTATAATTTTTATGGATAGAATTTCTAGGTGCAGCCAAGGTGTTGAGGGGTTCTGGTTCGGTGGCCATAGGATCTCGTCTCTGCTTTTTGCAGATGATGTCCTTTTGGCTTCAATAAGCCGGGACCTCCAGCTATCACAGAGCAATTCGCAGCGTGAAGCAACAGGGATGAGAATCAGCACACCCAAGTCCGAGGCCACGGTTCTTAGCCGGAAAAGGGTGGAATTCTGCACTGAGGTCCTGCCCGAAGTGGAGGAGTTCAAGTATCTTGGGGTCTTTTTCACAAGTGAGGGAAGGATGGAGCGGGAGATCAACAGGCAGGTCGGTGCAGCCTCTGCTGTAAAGCGGAGCTTGTCCGGTCCGTCGTGGTGAAGAAGGAGCTGAGCCAGCAGGCTAAGCTCTCGATTTACCAGTCGATTCACGTTCCTACCCTCACCTATGGTCACGATCCTCTTTTATAAACCTTTTAACAATAATAGACATTACATTTTTTTTCTCTGCTATACAGAAACAAGGAATGATACAACGATTCAGCTGAAGAGGAATATAGCTATGAGTGAATCCAGCTCCATCCACAGTGATAGACTGTACAGCATAGCCAGAGAACTTTCTGGAATGGGGTTTGATGCGTATGACTGCGTGGAGGAGAGTTCATACTCGGTGAGCTGAGTTCACTTGCTTTTTTTAAGTGAAATTATGTTCATAAAACATTCATTATTATTATTATTACTATAGATAAAGTACTGCTTTGTTTTTAAAGTTATTGTGGTTTATACGTAGAAAACCCAACCAATTCAAGTCAAAAATGCTAATACTCCATAATAAACATGGCTAATAAACAAACTTAGTATGATGCTAATTTACACAAGTTGCCATATTGCACTCATCCATTAAAGCAAATATCAGTTTATGATTTACCTGTAATGTTCCACATACCTCAGCTCACACTAATTTGCTTCCTTATATCCAAGACATCTTTAAACAGATCAGTATTTTTGGGAGCTGTCTTAATCTGGTATGCTGTGCAGGCGGTTGAAGCTGCACAGGTGTCTCTGGAATTAAAAGAGTGGCGGTATCACAAGTTTCTATCATTGACTGTAAAAAGAAATGGACGTAGCCTACCGTGACATCAACCCATTGGTTTGCGCTCTGTTGCTGAACTGCCGTGAGGAAGCCCCGGAAGTTTAATATTTGCCGTTGCCATCTTTGATTTTTGGCTCCAGAAGTGACATATTTTGACGCGACCGAGTAGCATGCTGGGAGAATAGGAGGAGCGATGGGTGGATTAACCCGTCCGTCCAACCCGCCCATCAGGTCTATGTCCCGCCCTATGGCCCAACCACAGGTAGTCCGAGGTAAGCCTTCTTGCTAATTGTTAAAGTAATCTTATTAGCTAAATACAGAAATGTCCATATTTTGTAAATGTTCCATATATGAGAATTTTATAATGTAACTGAAGCTGACGTTACAATGAGTGAGCCAACTTACTAGGGTAAAGACGGGTATTAGCTAACTGATTATAAGCCAACGAGCTAACCACTCGGGGATAGAGTAAAGCACTGTTTTAAAATTAGTTCTGCAGTTTGGATTTTTTTGTCCTTAAAAAGTTTGAGTGTTAACAGGGATAGCTGGTTGTTAATGTGGGTGAAATACAGTTAACTGTTGGTTAGTGCAGTTTATCAGGTGGAAATCTGAACATATAGCAGCTAAGCTAACTTTACATTACTACAGTACTAACATCTATTCTCTATTAATCTACCTTTAAACTGAATTAATTAAAGTTGAACGCACAGTTCAGCTCTGTTTCTGTGAGTTTATATTATTACAATCTGTGGGTCAATTTGTTTTCATTGTTTATGACGAATGTTAATACATCTGTTTAAATGATTTCTTCATCTCTTCCAGAATAAAATACTTTTGTGTTGGGAATGGCAGGTGCATCCACACAATGCTACTGAAGTAAGTATAAGTTAGTTTTCTATTGCTGTTTAATGTAAAAGAGTTATATAAGAGATTAATTTATTTATTTATTCTTAATTTTTAAAAAAAATTTTGAACTGAGGGAGTAATGTATTTTTACATAGTGTTCATTTGAGTGCTGCTTCTTTTCCTCTTTTTCACTCTACCCTTCAGTATAATGAATTTCACTCTATTTTAAATCCACTTGAGGTCAGGATCATCAGGGACAGCTTCATCAGGTGTGTGGGCCAGAGAGCCACAGAGACCGTGGGAGAAACCTTGGTGTTGATGATCTCTCCATCCATTGGTTCGGCTGGGGTTCTACATATAAACTCTCTCACACACAAGGTCTCATGATGAATGATGGTCACTGGACTTTTTAATCACCTTAATTGTGGACTGCTGAAAGGACTGTAGACTGAATTTATTTTTTTTATTGATGTACAACAAACCTACAGACTGCTTTACCAAGCACACGTATTTTTTGATTGTTTACTGTTTCGATTGTAATTTAAACTTGTAATTAAAACGATGTTTCACTGGAGATTCAAGTACCTGTTTTTATTGTTTAAAATTAAATTGTTAAGGGTAAGTTCACCTTTACCTGATCCACAGCTATCAAAGTAATTCAGTTCATCAGTAATTAATTTATTAATGAAGTTCACGCATTATAGGTTTGTTAATGGTTTTTATGGTGCATATCTCATATGGATTTTAACAGTAGCAGCATTTACAATAGGTACACTATTAATGCAAGAAAGCATCAATGGAGGTTTTGCCTGACTTTGTAAATAATGTTAGCTTTATACAACAGTAGAAATATTTATAAAATATTTGAGAACTAAGGATGATGTTCATGCAGTCTCCCTCTTCTACAACCAGATGAATGGCATCAAATATGCTGCTCTGTGCTCTTCCCTCCAGTTTTCCATCAGTTTTCAGTGGATACCTTTTCAATTTACAGTACAAGCATGTTACCAGCAAATATTAAGGTAGCAAATAAAAATTGTAATACATTTCTTACAAAGTGATGCAGAAGACTTCAAGCTCTGAAAACAGGTGTTCTGGTGAGAGCACAGACAGAACATCTGATTTCCTGAAAAAACAAAGAACATGACAAACCTAAATCTCACTCATCACGATGAGGTTCAGGACAAGAGTGGGAACACAGGACAGAAATGTTTCAATAAAAAATAAAGTTAAAATGAAATAACACATGATGTCAAACCTAGAGCAAGCACCACACAACACACACAGTATTACCTGTACCAAATATAAATAAAATAATCCCACCCACTTTGTTCCTGGGGTGTCAATTAAAGCCAGACACGCCCCCAAAATATGCAAACACATGGGTCTAATATCTTATTAATCGTGGGACTATTAGAAGAAAAAACCACACAGAATCGAGGAGAAGGATATAACTTAAATTAACCAAAACGATTTGTGGAGAAAAATCTATTGCAACTGCCGTATATGGAACTGGAAGTGTTCTGTAGCCTGTCCCTAGCGGATCCCGGTGGTATTGCACTTTAAGAGACTTCCGTGTAAGCCTCATCTTCCAGCTCGGATGGTTGCCGCCTGGTTTCTATGGTGATGCTGACTTTACCAGTCAGCCTCGTTAGTGGTGAACAGTGCCAGAACTAGAGGGAGGTAGAGAGGTAGGGAGGCTTTCTCTTATAAATGGTGTAGAATAAAATGGTTTGGCTTCAGGACGAGTGTTTTCAAGTTGACTCGGGTGTGGAGATGTTCTGAATAAAGTGGGCATTTGCGCATCCGCGCATGGAAGACGCAGCCGCTCAGAGCGTCTCTCAGTTCGGCGTGCGTTTCTTTCTTGCTGGTTTCCATCAATATCTCAAAGCATCATGCTCCACTCTGGCAGGCTTCCCGTAAGTAGCTGCTTCTTTCCTAACTCAACATGTTGGCTCGGTTGGACTGTATTAGGGATGTAAATGAAATGTCTCTGATCATTTTGGCGACTTTGAACGCACACAACCTTGAGTGAATGGTTTTCCTAAGCTGTTCTTCTCCCCTCTTCTGTCAGGTTATATTTGAGTCTATTGAGAGTAGCTAAATTAGAAATAGCAATAGACTGACCTACATTCATGCCTATCATGGAGGGGGGGAGGGGGGGGGGGGGGGGGGGGGGGGGGGGGGGGGGGGGGGGGGGGGGGGACTGAAGAGAGAAAGAGCAAAGGACTAACCCCCCCCCCGGCCCTTCATGGCATCCCCCCCCCCCCCCCCCCCCCCCAAAAAAAAAAAAAAAAAAAATCTCTCAGCCTCCCTCTGATTTGAATTTCATACGCACTCAAAGCATTGAGGACTGGCACAAGCACCTCTGTTCCTTTTTACACTTTTGTCATCCGCTTCAGGTGGTCAACAACTTCTTGGACGGCATGGGGCACGAGCCGGGTAAAGGGCTGTACTTTGCTGATGGGAAGAGGAAGGTGGACTATGTGCTGGTGTACCAGGTTACATCAGTGGTTCAGGACTCTCCCGGACAGCACCGGCTCTCTGTCATCTCCAACGGCAGCTTTCCACAAGCAGGGAGTAAAGAGGCTGAAGCGGTGAAGGAGGACAATGCTGAGGTCGTGGTCGACCTGGGTCCGACCGATCCGGCCGAATGTGACAAACTCAGGATTCGAAAAGAGTTTGAGACCCACCTGAGGGAAGCAGGACTGAACATCGAGTGTGATAACGAGGTGAGTCAAGGTGAATTCAGTGCATCACACCTCGACTCTCCTGAGGAATTGGAGGTTTCTCTTCAGTCCTTGTGTTACGGTGACAACATGAAGTGTTACTTTGCTCTAGTTACTTTCGCAGCCTGAGAATTGAAAATGCACCCAGAATGCATCAGTTGACATGGGTTTTTTGAGGAAAGGATTGGAGTTGAATATTAAGATGGTTTAAATGGAATGCTTTTACTAAGCAGTAGCTTTGAATCCTTTCAAATGGAAAGATTTTCATGATGCCTTGAGGGTACGTGGTTTTTTTATTCTGTTTTAAGGTTCAGGCAGAGATTTTCTCTAAAGAAGATCCTTGATATTTTTAGTGTGAATATATTGCAGATTTGTCAAGGCTGTTTTATTCATCAGCATGGTTTGGTTCAGACTACTGTGAGATTTTGATAGGATACATTAAATTTCATATATTTTTTTGTAAAGCTGATTTATATCTGTTGGTAAAAGCACTATCCCAAAAAACGAAAGAAATTAATTTCATGCTGGAGCTTTTCGAGCCGCTGCTTTACACAATACACCAGAGGGGAATTTCTGTGTGTGTGGGTATTTGGTTTGGGCTACTCCTTTTGGCTGTCTCTTCTGATTGCACTGGGACTGATGCCAGATTTTCCAAAGAAACTGTTTATTTGGCGGCGTAACAGTTTCAGAGGCCAAAAGAGCAGCTTTGTTTCACAGTGTAAACCCATGTTATTAGAGATGATTTATTATTAATCATCTTAGCTGAATTATTCTTGTCTGTCAGGTGCTTATATATTCAGGGTAATGACTTAACACAGTATAACCTGAATAGATTACAAAAAGCTTTTTATAAAACTTGTCCTACACACGATCAGAAGCAGTTTAATTTGCTAAACAGGAAGCTGGTGTATAAAATCTGGTGTAACCAAATAGATACAATTATTAAAGGGATGGATGAAGGCTTACAGGTCTAATGGTTATATACAGCTTACTCATGTTCACTCCCTTAGTTTATACTGTATTGGCTTCATGGGTAAAGGAATATTTAAAAAAAAAAATTATATTTTAATGTGCTTTTTATTAGATTTGATATGCTGAGTTAATCTTTGGTATATATTTCTGAATTTACATATACAGCTTGGATAAATTTAAGAAATATAATAAGCCTGCATTAACACATACTACATAAATCTTTGCATATAAAACCTGAAATAAGACCTTATTGACATTAATTGAGCATTAATTGTTCAAATGACGAGTATACTTTTATAGATTGAAAATGGAGTTCATAAATCACGTTCAGACCGCAGTGTATTCAGTGTGCGTGGCATGGTGGCATAGTATTTAGCATGTCCGCCTCACAGCAAGAAGGTCCTGGGAGTCCCAGGCTTGGCAAGGGTGTTTTTGTGTGGAGTTTGCACGTTCTGCCCGTGCTTGTGTGGGTTTCCTCTGGGTACTTCGGTTTCCTCCCACAGTCCAAAGACATGTACATTAAGCTAATTGGCTGTTCCAAATTGCCCCTAGGTGTGAGTGTAAATGGTTGTGTGTGTTGGCCCTGTGATGGACTTGTGGGCTGTTCAGGGTGTACCCCACCTTCGCCCAGTGTAAGCTGAGATAGGCTTCAGCCTCCCCATGACCCTAGTAGGATTAAGCGTTTCAGCAAGTGGATGGATAGATCGATAAATCACTGTAATGTGCAAATGCCTACCATCGAGATAACTTTAAGTAAGCTTATAAATAATTGCGATAGGCAAAAATATGAATTCTCTTGTTTAATTGTGCTGTTCAGTATTCTAAAACAAACAACCATGTGATGCATTTTGAACATCTCATATCAATGTGTAAGTGAATGACAGTTTTCACTTCCTTATTCTGCAATGGAAGTAATTGAGAGCAAAAGCATGATCATCAATATGATGTTAAAGGAGATCTGTCATGATTTTACCTGAATTCAGTTGCCCAAAAGTCGTGTGAATATGCAACAGATATCCAAAACACTAGTCTATGTTTGTTAAATAGCCTTTCAACTTGCACAATAAAAGGAGTCTATAGTTTTCCAGCCTGACACGTAGGGAATGGAAATGGACTGCAACACGGACTTTTTGAAATCTTGTTGGGCTGAACAATTTTCTAAGATTGAAATCCCCTTGCAAACCTAATTCATGTCTACTATCCACTGTAAACCGAATTTCCATATATATTTATGTTTTTTTCCCTTGCCACTGTCGCCACAGTCTTGCTCAATAGGGTCGTATAGGGTTTATAGAAAGATGTTTCAAATCATAAGTCATAAATCAATGTAAATCTGCTTTGTTGCAATGTCAGTTATTAAAAGCACTATAGAAATAAAACTGAATTAAATTGAATTGATTATAGTCTTTTTTGATAACTCCATTAATGTTATTTAAGCTATTATCTTCACATTACCATGACATTGCCCCTTTAACAGCTGAAAACTTGCTTAGGGTGTACTCACATTTAAGCAATATAGGGCGAAATAGTGCAAATTTCTTTTTGTTTTTTTCGCACGGTCTCATCGAAATCCTTAAATATAGATTATCATTAAGGATCTGTGACCCTGCACTGGCTGTGTGTCATGTACTGTATTAAACCTGCCCTTAAAATGTAAATAAAACAGATCCAAGTCTGTCTGTCAGATCCAATTCTTAATTACTTTTTAATTTTTTTTTCTCTGTATATTTTCATGTAACCTCCATTTGATTGTCTCGAGTCCAGTGGGTCCGGTTGAATTAGTTGTGTATTCCAGCATGAGCTGCTCAGCTTTGGCTTATGGGACAGCCTGCATGAGCGCAGAGCTGCACGTAAAATCCTGCACTTTCCCCTGCGATGCGTTCAGTCCATGTCAGATCGAAGCATAATTACCTGTAAGAGGTTTTTATTAATTAAGCCTGGGGATTTATTATTTATTTTGGACATGAATAACAGACTAGATCAGCTTTCCGACTCGCGCCGATAAGTGAAAATCTCGTATTATATCAGAGGTGAGATTATGTGGGAAATCCAAGTTGAACTAGTTATTCCGGGAAAAGTAAATAAAAAACATACAGCAATAGATTACTGTAAAGCCTATATATATTACCCATATGTCCCCTGTAATACATCCCAAAGAATCAGATCCTAGCGCAAATGGAACAGATCTGAGATGCGTGTTCCTCTGTCTATTGTGAAAGGCAGCTTGAGCAGTAAGTACACTGACACCGGAACAACCATTTTTATTTAGAAATAATACTCTATTTTTATCAGATTTTTTGTTTTTTTTGAAAACAAGCAAAAAGGGCCGAACTGCTTCCGAAGCTCTTTGCTCGTATTCGAGACACTATGAATTCGCACCAAGTTGAGCAGGTCCAAAACTTTTTCCAAGACCGCGAAAGCGGACCATTTTTATTTTTTTAAATGGACCTCAGATTCCATCGACTACCTTCGAAAATATATTCAATTCCCCTGAACTAAAATTTGCTTGTATATTCGGCCGTGATTGCTTAAATGTGAGCTAGGCTAGTCCTTTATAATACTGTTGATTTAGGTCCCTTTTTTAGTATCCTTAATGCAAGAAAAGATTTTAGAAACATAGAATGTTAATAAAGGGCACACTTTTCATCTCTCATTACTAACTGTTCATTAAAGTCTTAGAAGCATGATGAAGATGAAGGATTCATGCCCCCTTATTATTATTATTATTATTATTATTATTATTATTATTGTAAAGTTTTTCTCAGACTGATTTTTATGTTGAAAAATTATGACAAGGTGTAGGTAATATCTAATGAATAAGGGTCCTGTCAGTTTCTTCATTCCAGTAACATTGACATAACTCCTCTTAAAATCCTGGCTGTTCCGAGCAGTGCTGTTTTCCGGAGCATCTCAGTTTTGATTGTGAGTCCAAGTTTCCCAAGCCTTTTTTGAAATCAGTTTGTTATGGTGCCCAGAGCTCCTGTAACAATAGGTATCACCTCAATTTTTTGTTGATTCCCACAGTCAAACTATTTTGTGTTTCAAGTCTTGGATTTCTCAGTCAAGTTTTTGTTGTTGTACTGTTCTACTGATATTTCAGCTGCCATATACTGATGAGTTTAGCATGTTCAAGCATCTCCAATTTTTTAATTCTTGTTTATTCACAGTACTTAGTTATTTATTTATTTTTGCAAAAACTATTAAATGCCTCTGAATGTGTCAACTTCAACACCCTCCGAATAACTGGCAACGAGTATGCAAAACTGTAAGATCTATACACTTTAGAACAGTGGGCACGAATTCTGTTTCTGGAGAGTTCAAACCAAAATCAAACACAACTCTTAGATTGCCTTAAGACATTTTTAAATCCATGATTAGATGGTTAGATGGGCAAGAATAGAGTTTGAGGCAAGTCATCAGGTAGATCCCCAGGAACAAGATTGGTGACATCTGATTTAGAACAACCTAATGGCACTATTACAGCAGTAAGAAAGAAATCTCTTGTGTTGCATAGTATTCCAATTATATTCCAGGTTAAAGCAGTATACTGAGCATCATTTCTAACTTGATACCTATTCTCGTTGTTCTCATGAGTTTGTCCTTGCTGGTATTTCTTGGCTTATGTAAACATATAGTCAAATCAAAGACAGTTTCTGTAAGGAACTAGTATATTATATAAGGGATGATTTACAATGAGTGTGTCATTATTGTGAAATAAACCCTGACAGGGTGATAAGGACCTCAATACTAAACAGATGGTTTTGCAATACCCAGAAGGGGTCTATTGCACAATAATAACTGGCGTGCTTTACATTATCCCATCTATTACATGGTTGAAAATTATTATTTTTTTGTTTCTGCTAATGTCATGCTCCATAGAATTGATCTGTTATAAAGAAATAATAGACTGATGAATGCAGTAATTGACCAATCAGGATCTAGTATTCAGATGAGCAGTGTGTAAATAAATTACAATAATTTGGCTGTTCTGAATTTCACACAATATAGTGAGGTGTAACTGCAGACACATTTTATATTAATACAAATATAGAATCACAGTTATTCTCAAATCATAAGGATACAGTACACTCGTTTAGGTACGATCCCAGCGAGTATGGGCATGTCTCTTAATGTCTGAAGAGGAAATATTTCTGTATGTTTAATACTATTTTAATGAATGTCGAATTAATTTGGTGAGAATTGTATTTTAAAAATCAGTTAATTGCTACCATGTTTAATTTTAGAGCTTAGAGTATATTTTTATTCTTGTCGTGGAAGCCTCTTGGCCACCATGTCAATGTGACAGAATGTGCAGCCTTCTTTTCCTAGTGGCTGTTCATGACTGACAAGACTAAATAAGCATGCTAAAGTGAGCACTTGTGAAAATGTACAGCAAGAGAGATCTACTGCAATCTGTTGGCTTAATATGGATGGAAAAGGCAGTAAAAATGTTGTATCTTGTTATAGCATATATATATATA
>JBCNYH010000024.1:15028464-15045699 GCA_039654325.1 Tandanus tandanus
ATATATCATATGGACTGATGTTTATATACACATGTGCCAGTGATCACTGTTTAACAGAATTCATTTCTTGTTTTAGGAATCTGGTACAATATACTCAATGGTTTGGGCAAGTTTTCAGTTCTCATCAATGTAAGTGGTGTGTAGGACTTTATATACACAATACATATGGCTCTTCTCAAAATGGTTTCAGATTATAAAGGAGGCAAAAGGACAAACGACTCAGTCACTGCAATGTAAAACACTCCTATGTATATTTGTACATGGTGTAGTTGAAGGAAATTTGCCCGTCTGTCATTTCTTTCTGGTACAGTGTATCCCATGGATAAGCTATAGGTCTCTAGCGTAGAATATTCATAGGATAAGTCTGAAATTACAGCTATCCTGATATCAGCTAGGCCAGCACACTGGTGTAGTGGTTAGCACATCTGCCTCACAACAAGAAGGTCCTGGGTTTGAGTCCCAACTCAGGTATTTCTGTGTGGAGCTTGCAGGTTCTCCCTGTGCTTGTGTGGCTTTTCTCCGGGTACTTTGGCTTCCTCCCACTTTCCAAAGACATGCACATTAGGCTAACTGGCTGTTCCAAATTGTCCCTAGGTGTGGATGTAAGTGTGAATGGTTATGAGTGTGTGTTGCCCTGCAATGGCCTGGCAAGCTGTTCAGGGTGTACCGCGCCTTCGCCCAGTGTCGGCTGAGATAGGCTAGAGCCTCCCCACGACCCTAATAGTCCTGGGTTTGAGTCCTGGGCATGTTCTACTTGTGCTTGAGTGGGTTTTGTTTGGGTACTCCTGTTTCCTCCCACAATCCAAAGACATGCACATTAGGCTAATTGGCTGTTCCAAATTGACCCCCGTGTGTGTATATGTGTGTGTGTTGGCCTTATGATAGACTGACTAGCTGCTCAGGGTGTATCCTGTCTTTGCTCAGAGTTGGCTGAGATGGGCTTCAGGCTCCCTGTGAACCTAGTATGTTTAAATGGTTCAGAAAATGAATTAGTTAATTAAATTAATGAAAGAGATTTAAAACAACAGGATAGACTTCATGCTAGTGGGAAGTATAGCTAACTTGCATCTCCTTCAGTGTTTTGACAGCAAATACTAGCTGACAAAGCAGTCTATCTGTGTCCAGTCCTGCCAAATTTAAAATCTTATTACCTACCTCATTATGGATAGTTCTGTTCAAAAGGTCCATGCACTTCTAAGCAAAGATGTCATCAGAAATAATACTACGGACTACTGACCCACTGATGTCTTAAAATGCACTGTAAACATTCCTTTTATCTTTCAGGCTTTTGTCATCTCCTTTACATCAGATTTCATCCCACGACTGGTTTATCAGTACATGTACAGTCAGAGTGGCACCATGCATGGCTTCATCGACCACACACTCTCTTACTTCAATATCAGTGATTTTCAACCAGGCACCGCACCTGCTGTCTCCACTATAACAGTGTGCCGGTGAGCTCCCAGCATTGCTATTTACACATCATTAACACTTGAAGTAAAATTCTTAATGTCACCTAGGTGTACTGTAACTACTACTATTAGACTTGCAGTGGAAAAGGGTAAAGAAATAGTAAAGAGAGCAGCACCTAATTAAGAATTATGTATGCAAAGTACATGAGGAACTAATCGCTGTATGCAAGTGTGGTGAGTTTACCTGGACGATCAGATCATTCATTCTACTGGGAGATTATTATAAAAGTAAATTAATATCTAACACTTTGGCAAGATTTTTCTTAGAAATAAATCCCATGTGTTGTAATGGCAAGTCTAAGTTTAATGGTGTTATTAACATGACCCCTGACCCGTCTCTGAGGTGTGGCTGCTGTGTTTTGATCTGGAATATGTTTTGCCACTCATCTAAAGGACTTCATTGGTTCTTAAAAACAAAGAGCTGAGAAATGATAAAGGTTTCATAAGACATGACATCTACAATGCATTTCAAAGTAGTCTGGATGGCTGAATGACCATGCCATAGTTTTCTTATTTTACACAGTGTGTCCAGCAGCTCTACGTTATCAACATCATGTCTGTAAACATCTTATAGAAACATCTCATAGTCTCATCAAAGACTAGAAGGCTTTCTGTACAAATCAAACTTCCATGTTAATAGAACACCTGATACAGTACCTTTTATACATCAAAACCCCTACACTAACCAGCCAGTGTCCCAGTAAACCCATACTAGATCCTTCATTTCGACATGATCATGTCTTGTTATAGTGGTGATGGAAGGGAAAAGATGATTTCACATTCTGATTTTAGCATGGGGCATCTTGTGTCCTAATGGACTAGATGCACTGTACTGGCATTTCAAGGGCTTTACATTTTTAACTGCATATCTAAACATTGACTACATGCATTTAGGCCTGTGGGGACTTTTGCAGACCTCTTGTAGCATTGAAATAAACTGCAGTGTAATTTACATCAAGTGTATCATTACCAAACTCCTTTTCTTAAACCATATTTGTACCAAATTAACTACAGCAAGGCTTCTTTATAGATCTTGTTTCATTTAATACTCTGAGTGACATTATAATTGTATGTTTTGTGAAGTCACCACTCTCTCTCTTGGTCTCTGCGACTGGTCTAGCAAGAAAGGATTACCTTTAGCACTGTTCACACAAGACTAAAATTACAAGGGGAAAATCGAGTAAAACATTTCCGGACAAATACACTCATTCTCACACTGTCTACATACACATATGGTATTACTCGCACCCTGTTTATGGGTAAAATACTACTCAGAGGCCTTTTTTTTTTATCAGGCATGCATTAAAAGAGTTATTCTAAGCGGTTATTGTATACAGTAATTGAATGCATGCACATTCTTGGTTGTTGGATTGTTGTCAGTCTAGCAGTTACATTGTGGTGCTTAAGAGCCCAACAACCTGCTGCACCTAATACCTGGGCCAGATCAACAGCCACTATTAACGCTCTAATATGTCAGTGCAATAAGAGTGGTCCTATTAAACTCTCATTTCTTTGGTACTAAAATTGGTTTTGATATTCAATCAGAGATTTACTGCAGTAGTTACAAAAGATTTGCCACCTTATGATACCCACTATACTATACTGTTAGTATACTGCTATTAAAAAAATTTGTGCACTCTAATACTTTGTTGGACTGCCTTTAGCCTTGATTACAGTGCGTAATCACCATGATATTGTTTCAACAAGCTTAAGCAACATCATAACATTTATTTTCATCCAGACCATCTTGAATTGATGATGGGAAAATCAAATCACTGCATAAAGTCTTCTCCAGTACATCCCAAAGCTCAGGACTGCGCGTGTGTTGGAAAATGATTCCTCATGCTCCCTGAGCCACGCTTCCACTATTTGAGCCCCAATTTTATATCCATGCCACCAGGGAAGAAAAAAGTCCACTGATGGTCATTCAGTACATTCAGGTCATCAGCTGACTTTATTTTAGGGCCACATAATGTTGCTGTGCCTCGACTTGACCAACTGAAGCAACAATGCCATGGCGATTACGTGCTGTCATCAAGGCTAAACGCCCTTCAACAAAATATTTTAGTGTGAGTTTTTTTTTTGTTTTTTTGTTTTGGCCAGCCGGTGTATGTGCTAAGAAAACCATCAGAAACTGCGGATCTTTTTGTTTGCGGCTGATCAGAATCACACCACTGATGACAATTGTATGATAATTACTTTGAAACATGAGTTTTAATGTGATTTGTTAATTCTGAGGACTGTCACATGCTCTTGCACTTGTGCAACCAGGTTATTGTTTTAAATTTTTCCTCAAATTTTAATTCATTTTTTATTTTTTGTCTCTCATGTAATTGTTGGGGACCACACAGTGGCATAGTTAACACTTCTGCCTTACAACAAGACGGGCCTAGGTTGGAGTTCCAGGCTCAGGTGTTTCTGTTTGGAGTTTGCATGTTCTCCCTGTGCTTGCATGGGTTTCCTCCAGGTACTCCGGTTTTCTTCCCACAGTCCAAAGACATGCAAATTAGGCTAATTGAATGTTCCAAATTGCTGTTAGATTTGAGTGTGAATGATTATGTGTATGTTGCCCTGCGATGGTCTGCTGAGCAGCTCAGGGTGTAACCTGCCTTCGCTCAGTGTCGGCTGAGAAAGGCTCCAGCCTTCCCACAACCCTATTAGTAAGATTAAGCGGTTTGGCAAATCAGTGAGTGACTGAATGTAATTGTTGGTTGTGATGTCACATTAAAGGTGGAAAAAAAAATCTTTCTTTTTGTTTCATTTTTCAAAAACTTGTAGTATGTAGACTTTTTATGTGCACTGTATATACTGTTTTCCTGAAATAGCTACTTCACTATAAGTCTTCTTGTACAGTATATGTTTAAAGTAGATATATGTATATTTTCCATTTAAATCAAGGTAAGAACTTAATTAAAATTTCAGATCTTTCATAAGTCAATAAACTAATAAACTTTAGGGAATTTTCCCAGTAGGTTATAGCTGGTGTGACCTAATGCCATGGAGAAAAAAACCTAATAATACCTCATAAGGAATTCCTTCACTTTACTGATGATATCTTTACACAAGTATGTCATATATTAACATTCTAACTGCAGTGGAATCTGATAACTTTAGCTGATAAAACATAAACGCTTTGCTCCATAACTGTTTCATTATGGGAATTGAAAACCTAAAAGCACTTGAAATGTTACCCTCTTCACTTGGTTTGCTCATGGAGAAAAACAAACTGCTGGAACTCCAGAGACAGAAATGGTGTTATGAGAAGAGCCACTGTTTTCTTGTCTCTAGGTTAAATGAAGTCTATTTAAAGTCTAGATTTTATTCTTGCATCGTATTCCATGCTGAAAACATGTCTTTGTGTGCGTCTGCAGGTATAAGGATTACAGAGAACCACCCTGGTCTTCACAACCGTACCAGTTCTCCAAACAGTATTGGTCAATCTTAGCAGCCCGACTGGGATTCGTAATACTATTCCAGGTATGTTTTTTACATTGCTGGCAACTTTCCACCCCAACCCTTGTGAACCATCTCCTGAAGGACTTCTCAAGTGACTACTCTGGCTCTGTGTATAGACCTGGTGTATGGTGTATGGTCATCACCTTTTATATAGCAGCTGAAGTTTTTTTTCTCACTCGATATAAATAATGCACAGGCATTCCATTCCATGTTGTTTTATGCTGCTGTGATTTGCATTACCATATCTCTATCTCGAGTTATTAGCTATTATAGTCTCAGGTTTCCCCCACACATAAAATGTAGCATGTTTTACTAGAAAGATATCAGTGCATGCAAATGTTCTAACATAATTCTTTTATTGTGGTGCAGTTGAGAACATGTGACATGTTTTTTATTTTCCCCGATTTTTTTCTCTCCTAATTTTAGTTGTATCCAATTTCCACCCGTCAAGTATTACCTCCCTATAACATACGACCACCACCAACCAGGGAGGGGCGTAAGCATGCACATGCCCCCTTTGTGACATGTTACAGTGACAGTTAGCTCCCATGAAGTCCTGGTCACGATGGCTGTGGCATCAACCTAGGTTCGAACTTGCGATCTCCAGGTTGATAGTCATGCACCTTGTGGATGCGCCAATCGGTAGCTCTTGTAATTTTCCTAATGAGAATGTAAATGAAATTCTCCAGGTGTTGTGCTAAAACCCCCACTTTATCCATGTGTCACAAGGTTAAAATTCCTCTTTTCTTATGTGAAAGTGTCAGTGCACAATACAACACCGACAATCTAGAATAAACTTATGTTTTAGGTTCTCAACATAATAGGGGTTTGAGTGATCAATAACTGCACTTACTATTGTATATTCTTTTCAGAGCTTAGTAGTAACAGAATACAACAGGGTATGGTGAGAAATATAATTTATTATGGTGGAAACAATGGTATACTATTGGGGGTAGGGGTGGGGGAACCCATACTAGAATGTATAATGGATTGATATTGGAAAAAGAAGCTGATTTTAGGTTAGATTACGTTACTGATTACAATTTTAATTAGGTCATCAGAAAGCCGTAAGAGAATACATTTTCAAAGTAGCCTTTCAACCATGTATGTTAGTAATCACTGAATGTAATGGATAACTTTGGCAAAGAAAAGCACTTGTAATATAATGCCATGATGTCATGTTGGGGTAAAGAAACACATACAGTGATACTCTTAAGAGATACTTTGTCTGCATTCTTAAGTAATCTACCTATTGTCTCCTTCCCAACCTCTTCATGATCACCTTCACTCTTCTTTCTTTCTCGTTACACTGTGTCTTGTTATGTGTACTTGTGTGTTCCAGAACCTGGTAATGTTCTTAAGCCTCCTGGTGGCCTGGCTGATCCCAGATGTGCCCAAGAACATCAGTGAGCAGATTAAGAGGGAGAAGACCCTGCTTGTAGATGTCTTCATGAAGGAGGAGAAGGAAAAGCTTCAGCTCATCCATAGCCTTTTCTCAAAAGAATCAGGCCAGTTGCTCCTTCAAGAACCTAGGAAGCAGCCCCAGGCTCCCTTGCCCAACCTCGCCTATGCTGACCATACCACTGCTGCTTCCCGTCCCTGGCCCCGGCCACGTGCTGCAAGCTTCAGCCAATTTACCCGCCAGTCCTCCATGTCACCCAATCACGATGGGGGCACACACACAGCAGTGTGATCAGTGCAAGGAGAGGTCGGCAAGAGGGGCTAGCTGGCCATGAGATCTTCAGAGTGCCCATACTCAGAATGGAGAACTAGCAGAGGACAGACGGTAGGGCTACGCTTTCCACTGAGTTCTTGAGGTGTATTTAAACCCTCCTTATAGCGGTTCTCGCTGGAGCTAATGCAAAAGAGGTTATTTTATATCTATCTCTGTACTGTATGTTTGAGCATATGTCCACAGGCAGCGTGTTTTGATTGCTTTTAAAGCTGTAATGTATCTACACAGTCTGCAGAGGCGATTTTATTCAGGCCTCTAAGCCAAGGCTTCATAGGACCACTTGCCATAGGACCTCATCCTCATGCACACTGCAACTGGTTGGGAGCACAGACACTGAAAGGAATCATGAGGTCTCACACACATTCCCCCATTTGTTCTTAAGCATAAGAGGAAAATATTTTTTGACAGGACAAATAATATTTAATATCCATGCTTATTGAACAATTTGTGAAACTGCACAAACCCAAGCTGCTTTTGATGAAATGTAGCGTATCACAGCAAATAATTATTCCCTTTCATTTTCTCAGGTAACAGCATCACTGTAGGCTTTATTTGTTAATCTGAACAATGTTACATTTCTTTGTTTATTAGAGACTATGAAACCTGTTTTTCAATAAGGGATAAGGAATGTGAATTACATTATTGCACAAATTGTATTGTACAAGAAAACAGTACATAAAACTTGATGGGTGTCAAACTTGTTATAGATCTCTTTCTTTAAACACGGAAATTCTTACACAATGAATTGTTTGGTTTTTCTCCAAAGTAAATTAGATGATAAGGCTGACTCAGAGGTATGTGCTACCAGGTAAGGTGTTGTTTATGCTTAGGGTCAACTAATAATTCCTTTCACTTTTATGAATACTTATTTATATATTTCTTTTTCTTCTTCTTCTACTTCTTCTTCTTCTTCTTTTTGAAATCTTTTTTAAACTTGTGTTGTATGTATTGGATACAATGTCTCACTTGGAAAAGTGCTGTCAATTGTGATTCTGCACAGAGAAGTCAGATACATGAGCCAAGATAATAGCCTTCTGTAGAGCATACAGTATGAATCTGGAAATACGGAATTATAATTCCATTCTGTATTAAAGTTTAGAGATTTATGTAATCACTTTCTTTTTTAAAGTTGCTAAAGAACATGTGCAAACTACTTTTGATCCCATATTCAAAGACTGCATCTTCGCACCTCTTCCATGTTTATGACTATCATACATTTTTCTTCTTTTTTTTATGAAACCCCTAATTCCCCCAGTATGTACAGCCAGAGACTGATTAGCACATAGTGGGAGGCTGGGAAAGGAAGATCAACATCTGTCTGTCACGCTCTCTTTTCCTCAAATGACTCATTGGGCATCTATGTTGGCAGTGCACAGTGTTCTGTTGCTTTATAGCCATGGACAGTGTCTGACTGTGTTCCTGAGATCAGATGTCCACAGTAATGCAGGAGATCATTTTCCCTTTCCATAAATTATTTGTAAATTTAATTATAATATCCCCACATGCAGCAGTGTAATTTTTATTTATTTTTTTTATTCAATAATCAATTTTCATAGAGAAACAATTGTGTACATGAGTGCCATTTTATGACTGTTATACAGTAATTTAAAATTACATAAACCAGACTGACAGCCAAAGAAACAATACCATAGGTAACTGAATTACTTACCCTGGGTTTACGCTTGGGCATGATGTCCACAATCTCCTCGATTCAAAAAAAAGCTTCGATTTATTTTCCACGATTTATGACCACACTTTGAGCATGATTTGGGAATAAAAAGGAGGCAGGGTGCATCCAAGACATTAAACTTTGAAGGAATCATGTTTCCAAGTTCACCAAGATCCCCTACGATGGCGCATCAAGGTCTGTTACATTCATTTAAGGTCTCTTAAGCTCTAATGTGCTCTACTGTGCTCTACTACGCTCTACTATGCTTCCCACATTCTATCACGATTGATGTCAAATCGTAATACATCATGTTAATTGTGGCAAAATCTCTGACAGTCAAAAATTTTGCAGTGATCATCATGAATCCACCAAGATCCCTCAAGATCATCACGATTTGATCCCACTACCCATCACACTCATCACGATTCTCTCAAATTGTGGAGATCGCGGACATCGTGCCCCAGTGTAATCACAGGGTTATAGATGATTTGGTATCTATGAAGGCATTAAATGAGTTAAAAACAAACTTTTATTCCATTTGTACACATTTCTATGCTTGCTAGTTGTGCAGTCTAATTTTATTGTATGTTTCCACAGAATTGATTATTGTAGGAAACTTATTTATTGAAAGTATATTTAAATGGAAGAGGGGTATTGTGGGTACAAAGAGCCATAAAATAGGTAGATTCTTCCTGCTACAAGTCCTGGGCTTTCCTTAAGTATATAATGTTGATGATGCATATAATCTTTCTGCAAACTTCATGTCATTATATGAGAATGTGATATGGTGAAAGGAACAGCTTCACCCCGTAATTATAATCTTTTCTCTCTGCTAACGGCAGTCTGATGGCTGAATAATTTAATAAAGCTCCAGCCAGTGTGTCATTTGCCTGGTTAATGACTTAGATGTCACGACAGGTGTCTGGGCGTAGGTCCGCAGTGCTGCTATGCAGAAACGTGATAGATAATAATGTATCATTAATGAATAAATGAGGCCTTTAGATTACCTTTTCCAGTCTATTGTTTTGTACATATAACACCATAATAATCAATAGGTCCAAATATATGATGTTAGGTGTTTTGCAGTCAAGAGATTTTTATTAGTGAATAGTTAAAATGGAAGCCGTTGGGAGGAGATTAGTGACTGTAATACGCCTTTAGCATTTTTTAAACTGGACTAGACAGGGTGAAGTGAATATCCTGATAATCAGAGAGCATGTAATTCAAGAGACTCTTAAAACCTCAATATCTATGAAAGTATTCCATGAAGTGTGAGTGTGCATTCCAATGAAACTGTTGATTTTTCTTTTCTTTTATCCCTACATAATTGACAGCCAGATACTTAATCCTCTATGTTCCTGGAGACAAATGTGATATACTCAACAAATTAAATTTTATTTAATTAGGCAAATAAGAGAAAATAAATTATCAGTTATATGGAAAAGTAAGTACACCCCGACATTTATAACGGCTTCAATTCATAAATTAAGAAACAGGAGTTCAAGATCACTTGCAATTGACTGGAACCTCCTGCAGGTGGAAGGTGGAATACATTTGAACCAAACATCCAGGAACTGGTGTTTTCTTTGCCATTGAAATGTATGGTGTCTTTATGCCATGATATGAAGAGCTCTCTTACACCTTCACAAAAAAAGGATATGGATGCCTATGGGTCTGGAAGACATTAAAAAGATCTTCAAATTATTTAAAGTTAATGATCCACTATAAGGAAAAATCATCTACAAGAGGTACAGAGCTCAAACATCTCTGAAATTTGTCCAGAGAAGTCCACCCCAGCAAATTCATCCAAAGAACATCAGTTTGATGTAAAAAGAAGTCTCCAAGAACCCTAAAAATTTTATCACAGTATCTGTGCAACTGTTGGTGCAAAAGTGCATTTGTCTTTAATGAAAGTTTTTTTTTTTTTTTTTTTTGGCTATGCTCATATTGCAGCCCAGTGGAGAGTGTGAACTGGAGGGTGCCCTTTCAATCCATAAGGAGGTGCACTTTCAATACTGAGATGGACTTGTATAAATCAAATTGCAACCAGAATTAAAACCACCCTTAAATGTGGCCTGAATCAGATTTGCACAAAATGGATTTCATGTGGTTGTTCACTGTATAGACTTTCAAAAAGAATGTAAATACAATCTGGATATGCCAAAAATCTGATTTAGATGGACAGTCTGAACATAGCCGTTGACTTGTAATGCATGGTGGTGAAAATGTTATGGTTTTGGGTTGTTTTGCTGCTTCAAGGAAATTCTATGAATACTGCATCAGACCAATGAGTGGTTGAACATCATAGGAAGCCATCTGTCCAGAAGTGGAAGTTGAACCAAGGATGAATCTTTAAACAAGATAATAATCTTTAGCACACTATAAAATTCATCATGGGGCGGCTCAAAAAGAAGAATTTGAGTTATTGAAGGGTGTAGTCAAATCCCAAATTTGAAGCCCATTGAAATGTTGTGGGAGAAGTTGAGCACATGTAATATGTAACATTCAATACAAAAAAAAACCTGAAGGAACAGTGGTCAAATATTTTAGCAAGCCAAAAAGCGGTGCACATGCCAACAAGAAGTTATTTTTATTAAAGGGTGCAGTGTAGCTTGATATAAAAATATCAATAAATGTAATAAGATATTGCATCTCCTGCTATTTTTGCTAAATAAATGATTGGGGCAAATTAAAAGCTACTTTTCTTGTAGCTGCTGTATGTTCATGTGTAGCTTATCACAGCCAATATTCATCTCAACCTTGAGTGTGTGCTAGCAGAAATAGATCAGAAGGAGCCACTCTCACTTTATACCCCTTTGGCTAAGCTAGCTCCTGTTTATATGTACATTTCCACTGGGAGCTTCTAATAAAATTGCCTTCTTTTCTTCTTTTTCAAAATGGGAAACTGAATTTTATGTGCAAGACAGAGACGGGCGACCTGATCGTAAAATATTTCATGCCATTAAGCTAAATATCAGCACTCTTGGAACCTTGTTCATCCAATCTTTTAATATTTTGACACCATTTAATTATATTTATCATGTTTGTTTTATTGTATCCTGCTTTCTGACTGAATGTGAATGCATATTATTCTGTGTAGCTCAAAACTTGAGGCATTTTACAAGCCTAGAGTGTAAAGTATACATGTGGAGTTTTGCAGCACAGAGGGGCAGCAATCATATCCTTTTCCCAGAATGTCCTCTAGGGAAAGTCCTCTTTAACTGAAGATGGTACATACTAAAGTTTCACCTGGTTTCGAGTGTTAGTTACAGCGTAGAATTCTTCCATTTTGTGTGTGTACATTTCCAAACTCCTCCATTTTGTATGTGTCGGCACATCCAGGTAAGCACATTCCTTAGATAAGTCTACAAACCTGATCTCATTACTGTTCTTTATTTCCTTTTGCTGGGTCTGCCTGTATTCATGTAGTCATGGAGGAAACAATTTTTGTACACTGGATAGTCGATTGGGAGTGTGTGCGTGGAAAAGATTGTGTAATATTAAAAAAAAACAGCAGTAGTTGGATCTTGCGAGGTGGTTTGCGTGATAATGTAATCTATTCAGGTAGAGCAAAACAGCTTGCTAATTGTGTCTTAATCCTTTCCAGCAGCACTGGCCAACAAACCAATTACAAGCAATTCTACAGATGATTATATAGTGTCCCAGCTATGCAGAACATGTATTTAGACTATTTTTGTTTAGTTAATTATATCAGTTACAATTAAGATTTAATAGAATACAATAGAACAGAATAAATTAGAAAAGGGACAACACTGTTTAATGTGAATTTAGGTGCTTTCTTGTATGTATCAGAGAGAAAGAAAGAGAGAGACACTTGAGTCTGGCATTTTCCCTCCCTCAGGGGCCAGACACGTTGCAACATGACTCCTGAGAATCTCTTATTTAATGGTAGACCTTCACTGTTGGGGCCCTCTTTCTGTCATTCGCTTTCTTTCTCTCATTCACACTACTCATGCATATCTGTCTGAGGTTCCTAAAGAAAACACAAATATAAATAAACATTTTTGTGTAAGAACAACGTAATTGCCCTTCTGCCTATGGCATTCTGGGAAATACGATCAGCTGAAACTCTCCTCAGTGTCACATAGGAGTTCGGTTCTTGCTTCTGTTAGCAATTTATTGTCACTCTATTGTACTCATAATGCACACAGTCAACACAGACATGATCTATTATTCATTTACTCAAAACATTACATACTGTATTTCTTTTTCAATCTACATTTATTCTTTACATTGACATAATAATGAGTTTATTGTTAGTTTATCATGTTAAAACTGTTACATTCTCCCAAGTAACTGGTTGAGTTTCTCACTGGTTGTACCAGGCTCCAGGCCCAGATCCTGCATCAAAACTCTTTTCTGAAAGTCCTGTAAATGCAAATGACATGTTATCAGGTGAATAAAACCAACAGTAAGTATCAACACCCAGCAACTTGCCTTAGTAATTGCAAATTTGTTTAGATGTTGTGCTTAAATGCTAAGCCTGCTTTCTGTATGTATGTATGTGCTGAGCATTAATAATGGAATTGCAGAGCAGGGTTTGTACACTAATATGAGTGTGAATAATGGTTTGTGACTATGTTAGCCCTGCAGTAGTCCCCAAATCAGCTGGAATTGGCTCCAGCCTCCCCCACAACCCTAACAGATATGCGGTAGAGATAATAAATGGATGGTCCAGACATTGGCTAACTCCACTTAAGTTTTACTCCCATAAAATCCTGTATTTTCCTTCTTCAAAAGACACACGCACATACCAAACCAGCAGTAAAATATATCTGTACTTTCCCATAAACTTCCACATACCACAGGACACACCCACCAAGTATAAAAAGATTACTTGCATTAATGCACAAGTGCAATACAGGTCTTACTGATAGAAGGTTTTTAATTATGACAAAAACACCAATCAAACACACAAACACGATTACAACATTAGCACTATATAGAGGCACTGAACTATTTCTGCTTAAATACAGAAAAAAATTATGGAAGATATTCACGATGAGTCAACAGATCATTAGTGGGTATATAACAGGAATGTGTTCAAATGTGTCAAACCCTTCAGAGCTTGCTTTCAGGTTGAAGAGCTGAGAATTTATTCTATCATCTTTGCAGAAGCATAGCTCAGGTAGGTATGAAAATTTGTCAAGGTGTACAGTTATTTTTAGTCTCAAATATCTCTGAATAGTAGTAGTAGTAATAATAATAATAATAATAATGGGAGCTGCCTAGTGTGTTGAATCTTCCTTTTAAAATTAATTTATTTGCATATTGTTTTCTTTGTACATATCACTTTAATGGTATTTTGGATGTGCCTGCTTTAGTTGTTTTGTGCATAGCTTCAAAACTAGCACGTCATTCAGGACTTTCTCGGCTATTAAAAAACAGTCTCGGGTGCATTCTGCTCCATATTGGCCTAGAGCTATCTTAAGTTAGTGTAGAAATGCAGCAGAGCATTATAATACATTATAGATTATAATAACACATTCTTAGATGTTTGACATTAAAGAAAACACTTTGAAACAAAAAAGGAATCATGCCATTTGAAATAGCTTAATGTCAAGCTAATTTATAAACATCAGTGATCCTGAGAACCAATACGGCAGCCACTCGGGAAACCCTCTATGATGCAGAAACTGCCAGGAATAGCTGAGAGAGTCACGAATGCCCCCACCCCAGATATAAAAGTAGTACTGCCTCCATTGTACTCATGATGCGATGCCCAACATGGTGCCCCCTACCACCCAAGGCATATTTTGACAGAAATTGTTGAGGGTTTCCTGAGTGCTGCCATGTGTCAGTTTCTATTTCGATTCAATTTACTTTTTGGAGTTGTTTAAGTGAGAATTGAAATTGTTTTTGTGACCACATGTGTATTGCTATTTTTTGTTGTTGTAGCTTGTGTTGGTCTAAAGCAATGGCTTGGCACTGCTCAGCATGCTGGAACATCTGGTGTAGTTGGGTCAGCCCTTCCCTTACTCCCACATCTGTGTGGTTAATCAATTTGTTTTGTGTGTGTGTGAGTTTGTGTAATCGAGGGTCTGCCTCACCCTAAATTCACGTAGCCTGTGCGATCTGCCACGCAGAGACTCGCGCTCAGATGCTAGGCCTGCCACATGGCTTTTCCATCGCTCCTCCTTCTCCTTCAGAAAACAAACACAACCCCATCACACACCAGAGTCTGACACTCAAAGATAATTTAGCAAGTATATGACAAATACCCAGTTCTTAGAATCATCTCACAAAGCATTGCAGAAGCAGCTTGCAGATATAAGACCTCATATCATTTTCAATTGTTGCCTTGACAAACAAGATGGTTTATTCATTAATAAGCTTTGACCTGTCCTGCTAAATGATGGCTGCTCCGAGACCTTTGGGCTAACCCTGAAGGATATCTAATTCTGAAAAATTGCTTCCTTTGTGCCTCAGAGACAGGCCTTACTGTTCATATTAGTGTGATTCGGTTAATATGGATTGATAGGACTGGGTGTGTGAGTTCTATTGTCCTAGGCTTAAAAAATCTCTTATGTGGATTCTCCTGTTTCCGCTCTGGTAATAGTATAGCTCCTTGAGGAACATCACTATGCATATAGATCCTGTATGCTTTTCCGGTACACATATGGAATATATCAGAACATGGTGCCTTTGTTTGTTTCTACTTTAAAAAATATATATATATACATTTTCCAGCACCTCATTCCTCAGACACTCAACACATTCACACCCAGGTCCCCAGGGGAAAGGAAGGTGAGGAGGTGTGTGTATGTGTGTGGGAGGGTCTTTATGGGGATGGAAGTGGGTCTATAAAGTTTATTTATTTGGAATGGACATTGGCAGTGATGGATTGTAACAAGATGGCTTCGAGTACACATGAGTAAGTGTAACAAATTTCCATCATCCGTTTGTAATTTATAGGGCAAAATAAGATCTGGTGAAATTGGTACATGAACAATAGAAGAAGTGCTCCTTTATTTTATGCAACTGGGAATAGTATCTCAAAGGGAAATAAGTGTAGAATTGTATAGCGAGAGTTTAGCATAATTTCTGACCAAATAGAAACAAGAACAACAAGCACAACAAGCTGTCTATTAGTGACCTCCCACAATCCTGTTAGACCATCACTGTGCTGGCAGTCAACAACATGCAGCTGCAAAACTTCTTTCCTTATACACAGATACACATACCATCTCTGAGTCTTCTCTCGAGCTTATATTTTTATTATTATAAAACAGCCTTGAATCTCTAATAACTAACTCCCCACACTACACTCACACCATCTGCTGTTTATAGGAAGAGATGTGTGTGGTTATAGTTTAGCACTTTTCTCTAATTCTACTCAGCATAATTTGTTTGGTTAAGCTGAGGTCACGGCATATGCGACTGTATTGCACCAATAAAGCAATCAAGTGCAATTAAGTTTGCAAGTTAGTCTGTTGAGGAAGGCTTGTTTTGCTTGGCAGGACAACAGTGAGGGTTATCAGAAATGGATATAAATAGCATTATCTCAGCAGATTCTTATAGCTTTGATGGCCAAGCTGGGGCCCAGAGCATCATACCCTCCTCTGCTTCTCCAGCTCGGACTGCCTCTCCTGCTCCTGCTGCTCTCGGGCTAACCTCCGGCGGTGCTGCATATCACCGCACACATTATCAAGTTAGATTAATAAACACAGGGAAAAATTTATTAAAATGTGTTAAGGCCTGATTGTAGAGGGGTATTTACCCTTTCTTCTTGTTCCTGTTTGTTCCTCTCACTCTGATAAAATGTGCTCTCCTTTGGAGTTTTGTCTGCTTCTCTGCTTTCCTGGTGGTTTAGGAAAGAATAGTCCTCTTCTTTGCACATGTCTCTCATACACTGTGAAGGGAGCAGCTGGTCACAGCCTCATATCATCAGCTCACAACATTCATTCTTTTGCTGAGCCGCTTAATCCTACTAGGGTTGTGGAGAGGTTGGAGACTATCACAGCCAACTCTGAGCGAAGGCAAGGTACGCCTTGAACAGCTCGCCAATCCATCGCGAGTTTTCTCTCACTCACTCACTCGACCACTTAATCCTAGGGTGGTGGGGAGGCTGGTGCATATCTCAGCCGACAATGGGTGCCTATCACAGGGCGACACACACAACCATTCACACTCACACCTAGGGTCAATTTGGAACAGCCAGTCAGCCTAATGTGCATGTCTTTGAGCTATGGGAGGAAACCAGAGTACCCGGAGGAAACCCACGCAAACAGATGGAGAACATGCAAATTCCACACAGAAATACAAACTCCACAGTCCGCTTCCCAGCAAGAGGATGTGCTAACCACTATGCCACCGTGCCGCCCTCCCAACAGTTGGCAAGTATGATAAGACAGTAAGCAGATACAATTCCTTAGCTTACAAGCCTCATCCTCGTCTCTTCACTCCTCTGATCTCTGTTCAACATCAGTGCTGAAATAAACACTTCGGTCAGTTCTGTACTGTTGACTCAGTTTCCTGTTATTATTGTTTGTTTAAAGGGAACATAAATAATATACAGCTTTTTCCACAGACAACAAAACAGAGCATGTAAGCATTCTTGGTATTGATGATATGATGTGAATCGGAGACGTCTCCTGGGAAACTAGTGGTATTGTGTTTGTTTGTCAAGGCAGGTTTAGAAAGTGGAAAAAAAAGTTTGTTTTCTTAAGGTTGAGATATTAAAGTATATTTCTGGCAGAAACTCACCTGGGGGGGAATACATATATATATATATATATATTTCATTCATTCATTTTTTTTAAAGCCGCTTAATCCTAATTAGGGTTGTGGGGAGGCACCCGTATCCCTACTGTGCATGTTTTTGGACTGTGGGAGGAAACTGGAGTACCTGGAGGAAACCCACGCAAGCACAGGGAGAACAT
>JBCNYH010000024.1:15046838-15059304 GCA_039654325.1 Tandanus tandanus
CCCGAGCTGGGAATCGAACCCAGGACCTTCTTGCTGTGAGGCGGACGTGCTAACCACTACGCCACCGTGCCGCCCAATTTTTACTAACAAATAAATAAATAGATAAATAAAAAGATAGCATTTAGCCAGTTTCATTTTTACTGATGAAAGCATACTGTATAGAGGCCAGGCTCCTTACAAGCAGGTTCTGCTTTACTGTGTCAGATGCTTTGGACAGGTCGATAAAAAGAACAGCAAAATATTGATTTCTCTTACAACAGTGAACAGTATCATTTACCACAAAAGATTTTGCAGTAATAGCACAATGGCCATCTCAAACTAAAAAGTGATACAGGCTCATAGACGATTGTGTATGTTATAAAATTTTGAAATAAAGCAGAACTACAGGGGAGTCAACAGTGCTACCAATTCTTAGTAACTCCTATTTTTTCAGGCTTTCTTGACAATACCTGCAGGACATGATGCACTGAAATTATGTAATGATACTCATGAATGTCACTTTTAAAATAAAAATCCTCTGCACCTTTAAAGATTTGTCAGTATCCTATGGATCAAACAGTGACTAACATTAAAACCTGTATCTCACAGAGCGGTGAATACTGACAAACCTAGAGAATTTTTGGCTGTCATCAGAGTTTGTATATGTTGCTAACCAGCTGGCAAACAGTTTTTATTTTCACCAATAAATTTTTAACATGTTCAAAACCTCTTTGTGAATAATTTTCCACAACAGTTGCAAATGTTTTCAAACTGTGACATGGGTCATTAAAGTTATTTTTGGTTCATCAAGTAGGGAACACAATGCTGGGAAAGGTGTGCTCAATGTTTTTTTATAGGGTTGGGTCCATCAATCATTATTTTTCTTCTTTTTTTATTTTTGCAGCCAGGCAAAGAAATTCTTCCTCAAATGCAACAGCACATTGGGCTTCTTCCTGACAGAAATCAATTTCTGCATTCTGGAAGTCCGTTTTCCTTCTTCCCTTCTGGGGAGGGTTTGCTCACCCTTTTTATTGGGTTGGGTGGTTCAAATCAAGATTCAACTGATGTTCTCCTGGTATTTTACCAGAAGTTTGCAAAAGGGCCCAAACAGTTGCAAAAGAGTGACAAATACTTGCTAATCATTGCGAACACTGTTGCTAGTTGATCACAGTCACTAATTTTTGCCAACTGTCTTTACCAAACTCTTCCACAAACATCTGCATGAAAGTTGTTGATTGTCGCAAAATGACCGGGAGCCCGGATTTTCAATAACATTTGTCTAAAAAGTTGCCAAATGCAAAAACATGTTCACCGCTCCATGGGATACAGGCACAAGATGTTATGGCGAGGAAAAATAAGTATGCAGTCACCGTTTTCTTATGTAATGCATGTTCAATGCATTTATCAACTTATACACATAGAAATGTGGAACAAATATCCGTACAGCAAAAATGAACAAAAAAGTGCAAAGCTGTTGTTGGTAGTTTCAGCTCTAAGGTCTTTGGGTTAACGTAATTAGCTTCTTAAAGTATTGTGTTTAAATTTTTATTTTTACATTTAAGACATTTACATATGCCCTTATCTAAAATGATTTAGAGAAGTTAAAGAACTTTGGGCCATATATGCCTCCTGGAAAATCTTTACATCCCCAAGATTACAAGAGTCCATTAAATTGATTCACAGTTTCAAACTTCTGAAGGAAATTTAAATGAAATGAAGTCAGGAATCAAGGCCCTTCAGTCACCCTGTAAAAGCCAGATTCCATCTAATCTCAGAAGCTAGGAAGAATTGGGCCTGGTTACTACTTGGATGGAAGACTGCCTGGTAATACCAGGTGCTGTGGAGGGTTGGGGGAAATGCCTGGCAACCACCCCTGTAAAAAATATTCTGCTAAGAGGTCTAAATGAGAATAGAGTTGCTTACCTACAGCCATGATGATGGCATCTGATCATCATCTGACTGTCTAGGCCACTCAAGGTCCTCCTTTTTAATTTGTTTTTTTAATTTTATTTATTTATGTCTATGTTCGAGAGCTGTCCTAATAAGTCACATTTGAGGCCAATGGAAATAATTTCTTCTCAAATATGTCCTGCCATAGTTTCCTAAGCCATTACACTTTTAAACAGTTGCACAGCTCTGTTCACTACCCACCAATATCTGTGTGCATTTTCAGCAACTTTTATATGCGTATATTTGTGTTCGGAAAATACAGTAGTGTGCAGTGAAGATTATACACCACCACTTTTGTCTAAAAGGGCTCCTAATAAAAAGAAGTAAAAAGTTACTTCTCTATAATTCTTTGGTGAAAATGTATTGAACAATGCTATTGTAGGCAGTGAGAACCAAAAAAATAAAATAATTTCGACAAGTATATTGAGGTAAAAGTATGGCTAATAAACAAAAACACAGAAAATATCAATTTCTCAGAAAAATTAAAAGGTGTCGCAATTTCTTTTTTTAATGACTTTTGCATAGCATGAATGAACTTCAAACCATATGGAATGGTTTAACGAGTGAAGAAATTAAAAAATATTTGACCACTATGCCTGAAAGGTTAAATGTTGTAATCAAAGTAAAGGGTGGCCACACTAAATATTGAATTTTTTCCCAAAAAGAAACTGTTATTTTTGTTATTACTATATATGGTTGTTTGTTTACTTATTCTCATCAATAGGATCCAATATTACATGAAATAAATACTTGAATAGTACTTGGTTTCTAATTTATCTTCATTTTAAGTTGTATAAGTGTACTGTATTTTTTAATTTCTAATTTATATATATAGTCATGTTTTCCAGAATAGTCATAGCAACTGTATCTGATTACATTGCCTGACTCATAAACCAGAGTCTAAAAAATACGGCACATACCTTCGACATGGGAATTGCTGCAAACCTTTTCATGTGAGTCATCCTTAAAAGAAAGTGAAGTAAATGTAAGCAAACTTGCAATGCTTATAAAATTCCTTTGCTTTTTAAATTATTTTGTCTCAATTTAAAATACTTAAATATGAACTCAGATCATAAGTATGTGGAACAATCTAGAAACAAACATGGTTTAGAAATGAACATACTAGCATCCCATTCCTCCCCAGTGTATATCTAGCATCCCATTCCTCCCCAGTGAAATACTAATGGAATTCATTCATATTGTTGCTGTTTCATACAGTTTGCATGGATCAGTCTCCATCTTCTTATTGTATTAACATCATTACATATCAGTCTCTCAGCAGAAAACCAGTTTACTCACCTGGGAAAGAGTTATCCAGCTTGTGGGTGCTGTTTTTTGTATCTAGGTATCCTGCTGATCTTATGTGGTGGTCAACCAAATTCAATGAGTGATATACCCTGACGAAACTGAGCAGTCATTACAGCTATTTCAGCATGGGCTTGCTAGAACTGCCACTAGTACGCTAATAAAATCCAACATATCATCAATCTTAACTAATTGGAGTTGTTTTCTGTGTACTCTTTGTTCAGTGTTTTGTTTTACACTGATTCAAATACACTCTCTTTATCTTCTCTATTGATCTGAAGGTTTGGGGTTCAAGTCCCATTACCACCAAGTTGTCACTGTTGGGCCCTTAAGCAAGGCCCTTAACCTTCAACTGCACACTTGTATATATAAGATATAAACGTGAGTCACTCTGGATAAGGGTGCCTGCAAAATGCCACGTTACAGACCCTAGGTCTGAGTGTGTGTGTGTGTGTGTGTGTGTGTGTGTGTGTTGTCCTGAGATAGGCATTAGCCTCCCGGTCATCCTAGTAGGAGTGAGTGTGTAAACTATTACAAGAACTATTGTAAATAAACTGCATGATTATTCCACCCATGAACTATATTGTACTACATTATGACTTCTACCTGCATGCTTTGCACAGGGTTTGTTGTATGTCTATATTTCTTTTATTTCTTTCTGGTTTTAAGCATATCCCATCTAATATCTAAATCTAATATCCCAACCTGAAGACCAAGCTGATATGCTTCCTTTTATTTATTTATCTATTTTTAATAAAAAAAATTTTTAGTCTTTATTCACGTGGATTGGAGAGTGGTCTGTTTGGCTCATGACCTGAATGTGGTAACCCAAAATAATTAGTAATCCACTGTGGGAAAGTCATCCTCCATTTTGTGGTATCCAAGAGGTCACATGCTCTACATGGTTGTATGATTTATTGGATTTGTGCCCATCACATGCTGATTAGGAGAATCATTATTCTTAATGCTTGTATTTCTCAGCAGACATAGATGGGATCACATGTTATAAATATTATAAACAAGTTTATTCAGAGAAGGCTTTTGTGGGAACAGGAGTTAAGTGTCATTGCATTTAAGTGACTGACCTTTTTTTCTCACAATGATCCTTCAAGTAACATAGACGAAGACAGAGAGAAACAAAAACAAAGTAGGGACATCAGCTCAGTAAGGGTGGGAAAACAACAACTACTTCACTAAACAGGAAACATCAAACATACATGTCTTTATCTTATTAAAACTGACCTCTGTTATTGGTCACAGTTAACTCAGTTTTGACATACCCAGAAAGGAAAGGACAACTAAAATATCAGGTGGTCCATGTATTGAACATTTTGGCACGTTCTCATTTTGAAAATTGTAAGCATTCATGAGTAAAATGAGAGTACTGTCCTTGGATTTCAGCATTTGCAAAGGTTCCATGATCCTGGTTATTATAATTAGTTAAAGCAGCAAGAACTCTTTACAGTATGCACTGCAACAGCAGGGCCTTTTACACACAGTACAATACATGTTGGAATGTGGCACTGGATGAATTAAAAACAGTCTGAGCACGAGTCAAGGGCGTGTATGGCTGCACGGCTTCCAGAAGTCCAGTGTTCAATTCAAGAAAGAGCATGTGTTCAAATTAATGTGTAGGCTCATTCTCTAGAGCATCCAGGGGAAATACGAGCAAAGTGAGTTCCTGTATTGTGTGTAATTTCTTCCTATAGTTCCAGATAGAAATGGAGGAGGCATCCCATTAGAATACCAAATAAAATGTAGGACATATCCTGTTCTGTTTATAATGATAGCTGACATCTCAGTGGTGTTGAACTCTATCATACCTCACGCCCCAAAAATTCACTTGAGGCAGACACAATTTGTCAGTCATCATTCGACTTTCCTTTTCTGGTTTCATCAGACTTCTCTTGATATTTCTTTGTTTTATTAAATGCACCATTACAACACATTTAAGAACTATAAAATAATTATTAATGTTACACAGCATATCTGATACAAATGTGGATAATGAGGTTTTGCACTCCTGGCCTTAAAAGAAATGCAACGTGTGTGTGTGTGTGTGTGTGTGTGTGTACACAACACATAAATATCAGTCACTGCCATCATTGAGTATCATCTTTTTTGCTGATAGAAGTTAACAAGGCAACTGTTGGCCAAAAACAATTTTCAGCCAATACAGTCCATATGTGTCATGTTTATTTATTTATTTGTTTGTTTGAAACATCCTTAAACCCTAAAACCTTTAAAAGACCAAACGTTTTCAGGGCACTACAGTAGTACTAATTGTTACTAATTAATACGGTTTCAGATTTATAGGGTACGGGGTCTCTTCCGTGACCCTATTAAAGATTGGGGGCTTATTACCATCACCTGAGATACCAAGATGAATGTGTATAAGCATAGTTATCCCCTGAGCTGTGAAGCACCAGCTTCTTGACCTTTTATATTTAACAGTTATTCAGTGTAATCAAGTTGAACATAAGCGGATGACCGCTTCAGTGCTACATGCATCGCCGATTGTTAGCTCATGTGCTACAGTGTTTTATTATATCCACATCCACTGTGAGAAATATACCATTTTTTATTATCATATTTTAATTTTATTTATACATTTATTTATTTATTTTATTATTATTTTTAATTTGCTTTGCTACACACCTCATCAGCTAAATAAACCCAAACAAACCGGCAAACTGACAGAGACAGTTTATATGGTTAAAAACTCATTAATAATAATAATAATAATTGTAATATTATTATTATTATTATTATTGTTATTATAAGGGTTTAAGTTTATTAAATGCAAATTTTATTTGTATTTTTTTTGTACTGCCAACACCTGTTTCCAATGCATTTCCCTTAGAGCTCAGTGCTGACAGTGCCCTCAGCGCACAGCTTTTTTTTTTTTTTTTTTTTTCTGTTCTCACGGCATTTTTAATTAAAAAGTGTTAAACTTTTACAACAGGTATGTGTCTCTCTTGGTGTGAGATCATGCAACATGCAACAGACACTAAACCGTGTAAAGTGAAAATAAACTCAGTGAAAAGCCTGCCTGAGTCTTCATTCCCCACAAAACCTGTGGTCACAAATGGTAACCTAGCAACAGATACTTGCAATAAGTGCACTATGTACTGTATGTTTTGGCTGCTGTCAGTCCAAAAAATACACATTTGTTGGATACTAGCCCTAATTTTGGGAGGGGGGAAAACTTTTCCCAAACCATTTCATTCGGAATTTTATTTATTTTTAATTTTTATTTTTTTTTTGTATTTTTGTTTTGTTTTCAAGCTGAGTAGGTTCTGCAAATCGTTTTATAGTTTTTGTTTTTCTGTACTCATGGTACTTGAGCTGATATCCTTGTAGTAGAAGAGCCGATCAGGACGTGTGATTACTCATATCCAGTGAGTGTGGATATAATAAAGACACATAGTTATATTTTGGAAGCCTTTTCTCTAATAATAGAAAATAATAATACACATACAAAAAAAGGTCCCATGGGAAACAACAACATATTGAAGTGTAAATGGCCTGACTGGAATATTATCTAATCTTGGAATGTATATGTGGAACTAGTGTGGAATTTTGAGGATGATAACATGGCGGCAACCTGTCTATACATCCTGTAAAAGAGACACAGAAATATTAAACAAAGGGAACACCTGGAAGTCTTAAATTCTAGATAGAAGAAAAAGGCACCCATTTGTTATTAAATGGACCCTTTCTTTTAATGGACACTAGCTATTTTATTTGTGTGATTTCAAAAAAAAAAAAAATCACTGTTAAATGTTCCCCTGGTGAACAAGCTGTTACTCATAAAAACAACAGCATGACTCACACCGGATCAACTTTTTACCAGTTCATTATAAAGACAACTGTTGTAATTGTATATGCTTATTTGAGGTACAAGGTAACCAGTTTTGGTTTGGACAGGACAGACAAGTAATGGAAGCGACTGTGACCAGTTTCTATTTCCAGTTCCAAACAGAGCTTTTCTGGTAACCAGATGTCCTTATAGAATCAAAAATAGAATTTATGTTAAAGTGTGTGTGTGTGTGTGTGTGTGTGTGTGTGTGTCTGTGTGTATAAGAGTACGTAAAAGTACAGCACAATGAAAACAAGAAATAACTTTTGCGCTTAATAACATTTGCCTCAGAGGTGGTGTTAAGATACTAATAACAAAACTCCACTTTTATTAAGGGATACTATATTTCATATATTTAATGCCACCTAACAAAAGAGGTGAGATATCATCTGGATATCTTTCATATCTCTCTTAAGTGTCTCCAGTGATAATCTTTAAAATAATCCCAAGAAAGGCAAACCCTTTTAATGGTACTCAAATCCCAATATGTACACTATAATAGTGCAGCTTTACTCCTCTGTAAGAGTAAATTTTGCGATTGATAGCCAATTTAGTGGCGAGTTGTTGTTCTGCATTAGACTGAAAAATTATCCATTGGCAGAAGTGTTTGACAACTTAAGAAAAAAAAATAAGGGGGGAGGCAACAGTACTCTGAAGTGAGCTGGGTCAGACAGAGACCTTGTCTCCGGTTAATTGGATAAGGTCTTTGTGGAGGTAAATGGTTTGTGTACCCATTATTTCTCCATTTGGCAAGGAGTTCATTTCAGTCAACACTCTATGTAATGAAATCATAACCTTCTACCTCTTTACCATTCTTCTAAATTCTATATGCAGTTAATGCCTACATCTACTGAAGTTTTTTCTCAATGAGATTAAGGATACCCCCCAAGCCCCCCCTCCCAAAAAAAAAAAGACGAATTGTGGCAAAGGAATGTGGAAAAAATGCAAAATTATTGTGATCACAGCCAATACATCAATCATATTTAGAGCTTTACATAAGCGTAAATACTTATATGATCTACTGAAACCACCTTATAAATAGACACCATCTAGCTATATGACCAACACTGGACTCCACTGCTTGAGTTCGTTGTTGTACTGGTACAGTACTGTCACGTAACAAGTATATATTTTTCACGGAGCCTTTGTGGGGGGATTCAAAAGTGATTGCAGGAGGATCGGCAGAATTAAACAACATGCACTGCGGTTCCCCTGTGGAACTTCTAAGGAGCTTCCGCCAAGGAATTAAGGAGTTTTTATAGAGGATTTAAAAAGGATCCACAGATGAGTAAAAATATAAACACAGGTGGCTTGATGTACAGATTCATAGCTCTCGATTCATTGTCTAATCATAAGCATTTCAGATCTGTCCATGGGTGTTGCCATGTTTGAGATCATGTGATGCAACCTTGATGATTTGATTGCTCGAAATCACTCTTGACCTCAGATAGGCATAAAAGTGGGTTTAACGTTAACTGTCGGGATTTCACCGTTTAACTTTTGGCTTTGTCTCAATGGGAACAGTGGAGTATCCACAGAGGATTCCAACTGGATCTGTGGGGAGATGCTGTACTTTCAAGATGGGGTCTCATATGTCGAACATTACAGTAGCCTTATTACCGAGGCTCTGTGGGGGTTTTGGAGCTCCTCCATAGAGCACTTGGTAAGTGACAGTACAGTAGTCCCCAGAGGCTTCTGACATTTGCTGTAACTATATTTGTTTATATATATAGATTTGTATAACCAGTATATCCATATGCATTGAATTCTGTGCATAAGTAGATGAGTTATGAAAAATATATAATTCTTAATTATGTCATGCATTTTACAATACACATATACCATAAGGTCTGTGGCATATTTCTTCAAAGTAAATAAGAACATCTGAACCATGACTTCCTTTTCCCCAGACATACTGACAGCACAATATCAGTAGCACAGGTCGGAGCAATACTGTTGATGTGTGATGAGGATGTGGTTGGTACTGTAAATGTATGCTTTGTTAGCATAAATCTTTTCTTAAAACTTAAATTACACTAAAGTTTATACTTCACTTGCAGCTGATCCCATGATTTAGGTCTAAACGAGTGATATGTCCTCTGACTGTTGGTAAAGATGTTTAAGCAAGGCACATTGTGTCACCCTGTATTGCTGTTTTAGCTTAGCGGCATTGTATGTATTAAATTACCAAAGTCCATCCATGTCTCTCTCTCTCTCTCTCTCTCTCTCTCTCTCTCTCTCTCTCTCTCTCTTTAAAGTATGCTTTGATAACAGCTCAAATAAATAACAGAAAAATATCATATAGTCATGTATAGACTACATGCATTTCATATAACTTAAATAATAATTTATAATATATTTACAACCTCCCAGGGTAAAATAGAAAGACAGTGGATTAAGTTGCACCATACAGGGTTTTTGTTCTTACGTCCTGCGGTGTTTGCGTGAAAGTGCGCAAACGCATGAGGTGTTGATCCGTATCCAGCGCCATTTAAACTTGTTGTCATATTTAGTGAGGGCGCGTACGTACGTCTGTGAGGTTTTGCACTGTGAGTTCCAGTGCTTGTCATCTATGCCTCGACAGCCAGTCTTAATTGGCTTGCTGCTCTGGCAAGTTGTCTCATAAAAGTACTGCTTCATAGCCTGCCGATTTATTTCAATCTCTGTAAGCACTGCAACCTCCACGCCATGGATGTCCACTGCCGTGGTCCTATCTGTCACCCAGTGGCTCGTGCTATCACAGACTGAGTATTCACCACGGTAGCTTTTATGCTCGGCATAACGCTTCTGACGTGTCTTATTGGTGCTCTGAGTATCCCGCGCACCCTCGAAATCATCCATAAGATAAAGCGGTGGGGGTTGTAATGGTGGCCGTTCGCTCAGTAACACTCGCGGTGAGTTGTAGCGCTTGTGCTGCCTCAACAGTTCATCAGCCATAACCCTCTTAGACTGATAGGCAGATGGGCTAATGTGTTTGGGATATTCCATATCTTTAGATGCTTTGAGGGAAGTGGGCATGGATGTATCCTGGTTAACCTCATCTTGGTTCTGTTGGCTGCGACTTATGTCAGCCTGCAGCAGCTTGACAATCAGTGTGTTTATGGGGTCCTGCGTGGGCTGCGGCTTGTTCATGGCAGTGATAGAGATGCAGTAGAGGTACGTGAGAAATATCACGTACAGAAGGATGGACATCACTAGATTCACCTGTAAGACCTGCAAAGAGAAAAACACGGAATCTTAATGCAGTTAAAAAAAACTGTAAACATAAGCTTTAATGAATGAAATGCCAATAATTAAATGACAGACTAATTCATGGCATTTGTAAAGATAAAGGGCAGCCATGGCCTAATCATTAGAGAAGCAGGTTTGGGACTGAAAGGTCACTGGTTCGAGTCCCAAACCAGCAGGAAAAGTGTGTGGTGGCAGCAGAAGTGAGCAATACCTTCCCCTTCCTCCATCTTCACGACTGAAATGCCCTTGAGCAAGGCACCTAAACCCCATTTGCTCTCCAGGTGCCGCAATGTGGCTGCCCACTGCTCTGACTATTTCATGCGTGTGTGTGTGTGTGTTCTCACTTTGGATGGGCTAAATGCAGAACCAAATTTCCCTTGCAAGATTAATATAGTGTATTAAAAATCAAAAAATTTAAATCAGTCTTGATGCATTGTTGGTGTATAAATCACACCACTGTTGCTTGTGGCACTTGTTTGGTGATGCATGATAATCAGTAATGAGTGTAGAAACGGTGCATGCAATAACATGTACTAACATTCCATAAGGAGCCACTCAGTCTGATTTACTGGAGCACATGATACATCCATTTGGCTTTTTGAATGCTCCACACATCATAGCTAAATCTTCTCAAATCAACTACAGAGTGAATCTGAAATTGTACAAAAGTAAACACATAACAAAAAATATTGCTGTTTACATAAGTAAATGATGGACACTTTGACTCTGATTGGCCAGCTATGAAGCTATTTGCATCTTCAAAGAAAAAGTTTTAAAACTGACAGTAGGAAGATAGTTTGTGGATAAGCCTTTAGGTTTATGCTGTTTATATAATTGTGTGGTTTTGGATGGAGGTGAATAATTTGGGTTGTGCCAGCTTGGGTTCTAATGACTCTTAAAAACACAAAAAATGATAAAGCAGCAAAAAATGGACTTTGCAAGGTAAGATCTTTGACCAGTTCTCATGTTGAAGCTTGGCTTATTAAATGATCTGATAAGTATGAACTCCCCCTAAATTTTGCAGCTTTTTACTACAGTGCGTAGTGGATTTCACTAAGCAGGCAGTTGTCACCCATTGTGACTTAACCAAAATCACCACTATTACTATAGACCAAAATCACCACAGCTCTAACTAGAATCACTTGGAGAGCACAAGCCACCACCAGGGCAGCTCATTTCCCTTGTTTGTTTTTTTTTTTGTTTGTTTGTTTTTTTGCTAATTATTATTTTCACAATCAGCACATCTGCCTGATAGCAAGAAGGTCCTGGATTCGAGTCCCGGACTCGGGCATTTCTGTGTGGAGTTTGTATGTTCTCCCTGTGCTTGTGTAAGTTTCCTTTGAGTACTTCGGTTTCCTCCTACATTCCAAAGACAGGTACACTAGGATAACTGGTGTGTGTGTGTTGGCGATGGTCTGGTGAGCTGTTTAGGGTGTGCTCCGCCTTTGCCCTGTGTCGGCTGTGATGGGCTCTAGCCTCCCCACCATCCTAATAGGATTAACTGGTTCGGCAAATGGATGGATGGACTATGATGACCTTGCTTTATTATTCTTTTTTTATTAAAATAGGCCACAATCCCACAATAGTAAAGAATCCTTTAAAAAAATTCCTTGGTCATGATCCAGATCACCACCAGAATCTAATGGTGTTACTTGGGCCATACTCCACGCCTTCAAAAAATCATTAAAATCTGTTCATAATTTTTGCATAAAGTTGCTAACAAAACAATGTGGACAAAAAAATAACCTTCTTGGTGGATATAATAGTAAGCCTGAGCCTTAAAATGGGCTACAAGGATTTGGAAAAATTAGTAAATGGAGGTATTTTTTTCTTTATCTCCCTTTGATCATGCACCAAACAGAAAGTACTGTGAAGAAACACTTTTGTGCCTCATGATTTAAGTTCACAGGTGTTTATGTCCTCTGCAACTAAACAGCAATCTGCTCTCTTCTGTAAGGGGATACAGATCGATGAGAATATGACTCTGAATCATATCATCCATCATCATTATCTCTGTCAATCTGAATAACATTTTAAAAATTTTTTCATCCTTTCATAAAGACCCTCCTTGAATCGCCACCTTATTGTGGTGGAGGGGTTTGCGTGTCCTAATGATCCTGGGAGCTATGTTGTCGGGGG
>JBCNYH010000024.1:15065434-15097220 GCA_039654325.1 Tandanus tandanus
TGTGGGGATGAGTCAGCTGGGATGAACAGCAATTCAGTCTTGCTGGGATTAAGCTTCAGCTGGTGAACTGCCATCCACGAGGAGATACTTGCCAGACATCAGTATCTGAGGAAGGAAAAGAGAGAACATGTTGAGTGTCTGCATAGCAGTGGTATGAGAACCCATGTGAGGATATGACATCACCGAGGGACCTAGGATAAAGAGAGAACAGAAGTGGACCAAGAACTGAGCCCTGGGGAACTCCAGTGTAAAGTCAGCATGGAGAAGATGATGTGGATCCCCTCCACGTAACCTCTAGATTTCTGTATTTTGCTAACACTAGAGCCTAGCAATCACGCATACGGTCTTAGATTTGAAGTGATGAGCAGACAGCTCTCGTTCTCATTCTCTTGTTAGCCAAGTTACACAGCACTGCACATAGAGCATGCTTAACATAATAGTATGAGAAAAAGTAGTGTAACTCTGAACTTTATTTAAATGGGCCAATTTTTCACCAAGTTTTATTGTCTCAAAAAAAATAACCACAGATGACAAATCTAGTTTGTGCACTTAGCACTGCCATGCACTCATGGATTGCACTCATGAGGGTGCAGGTGCCATTTATTACTCACCCTACAGAGGTGCTGCCTACATAGAGAGCACGGACCAATTTGGGATGAAGCCTAAAATAGATGCTATTGCAAAGTAAGTAAATGACCAGCAAGACAAAGAAAGAGGAAGAAACATTGCAATATTATTTGCATTAAAATGCTTTAAAACAAAATAAGATGCACATTTATGATTCAGGTCCAGACACCTTCTTTTTAGTATAAAAATGGCTTTTTCCATTTGTCAGAAAATCAAACATGGGTATAGTAAATATCTCAATCTAGCTTATCAGATGATGACATGACTGGCCACAAACACTGAACCATGGTGGCTTTTTTTGCGGCTACATCTACTTGTTCAAAGGGTTAAAACAAATCAGAAAAAAGCCTTTTTTAGGAAGCTGAATATGATCTTTCACATGTGTGATAAACTATATGATTTCTATTACTTTAACAATTGGGCCGAAAACAGCAAAACCACCTTACCTTCATTACCTTGGCACTCCCGTCCCAACAAGAAACATGGTGTTTAATGTATAAGCTTTACTGTACAAGCCTTTGGAGGCAGTGCCATCATCTGAGGCTCCTTCAGTTGGTCAGGTCGAGGCTCAGCAACATTGATCTGTGAATGTACTGAATAACCAGGACATCCCAACAGTGGACTTTTGTTCTCCTTGATGGCACGGATATAAAATTTGGGCTCAAAAAGTAAAGGAGTGAAGCATGAGGAATTATTCTCACACATGAACTGGCATGACAGTGTCCTGACCTTAACCCTATTGAAAGTCTTTGGGTTGCTCTGGAGAAGCCTTTATGCTGTGATTTGACTCTCCAGTTCTCATCATAAGATCTTGGTGAAAATGAATACAATTCAGGACTGAAATAAATGTTGTGACATTACATATATGCTAAAGCTAAGGAAGGTCCAACAAAATATTTGAGTGCACAGCGTTTGGGGCAGGGCAGTGTATTTTGGAACCAGGAATGAAGATAATTTAGCACAGAAGAGAACTTTTGAAAATATATTTAAAATGAATCATTTGCTTCATGGAATTAAACATTTTTCTCTGTTTAATCAAGCAAGGACTTCAGAAATGTCTTCTTCCCTAGTGTTTTTCAGCCTGTCTGCTGCATCTGTAGCATGTGTAATTACCACAGATTAATCATGCACTATACACCTTACACCATTTTCTACACTGTGAAAATAACAGTGTAGAATATAAATAATGACTGAAAATTCATAAATGTAGAATGAAATAACTCAAAACTCACTTAATATGGAAGTCTAAGGGCAATTGTTGAGAGATGCTTAGTATCTTCCAATATACTATTAAAACATTCTGGTAAAAATATTTTGTATTTTAGTATAACTGTGAGTATATATTTACCAGAGTATCTCATGTATTGCTCAACTGCATGCAGGTACCATAAAACTTAGGAAATTTTTTATTCTTTTCTCAGTACAAGACCATGCACTAAAATTCTTATCAATGGTAGCTGCACATCAGTTAAAAAGTGTGCTTTAACAAAAATAAGTATAACTAATACTTAAGCCTCTTACCTTTTTTAGATTTGTTATGTTGCTTGTGTAATTCAGTGGAAGCACAGAATAAATACTGACATTCAGTCAGTAGACATTAGCTTAGCATTAGCATAGTGCTGAAGTGTGCCTCTAATTTTCCCATCCTTTGCCATTTGTTTTGGAGAGATGGTAGTGTTTAAGTCCCCCTCAAGAGAGCTTTATGTTTCAAAGTACTATGAGATAGTTAATCTCACTGAAAAACTTTACAAAGACTGATTTATTATTATTTTTTCCCTCCAAATGTGGCATTAGTTCTTAGCATATTGTGAAACATTTAAGTAGCTTATTATAATTTATTTTATAATAAAGTTGATTTACATGAATGATTAGATAATGTTGTGGCAGGTAATGGTAACTACAGAAAAAACAAGAGGCATGAAACATATTACAAGATTGATTTATTGACTATAATACAGCTCACATAAGGCCTTACTGTTTGTACACCATTCCCACTGAGACAAATGACCATAGGAAATAATGTCATGATTTTTGTTTCTTCTCAGTTTACTTCTTTTTTTTTTTTTTCCTTTTCTGTTGTTGTCTATATAATTTTTTTTTCTCTTAAATATGAAGAGGTCCCAACTCCTAGGCTTGGAGTTGAATCATGCACTACATCATATGGCCTTTACACCATTCACAAAATTGTTAAAAATTGCCTTTTTTTAATTATTAAAATAAAACATAAAAAGAAACTTTTTTTTTTCTATCACCATTGACTACAGGGCAAAGTGTTAGACCCCCTAACATTCAAATAAACAACCATTTTGAATATGCTTCTTATTTAATTTAACAAATCGGTCACCACTGTTGCAGAAGAAAAAAAAAAGGCAAAAAAAAAAAAGCGCAGCCATTTAAGATGGCTGAAACGTCACATTTTAATTCCCATTTGATGCCCGACCTTGTCTTTCACTCACCCTTTTTGGGCAGGCTTTGGCTGCTAAGGATCAACTCTGCTTTGAGACTTTAACATATGATTTACACTGACAAACACGGTTGACAGCAATTAACTGTAACGTACCAGGAAAGCATGGAAGCTTCTCCCAAAAAGAAACCAAGTTAACTGAAAAGAAGAAAAATAGCTGAGGTGGACATGGGGGGGGGGGTGGGGGGGGGGGGGGGGATGTGTTAAGATTTTGAACAACCAAGTTCCTTAATGTGACTTTGGCTGGTAGGACAAATAAAGTGGGCAGTTCAGGTCAGAATGATTCATTACAGACCTACAGTATGAGATCTATCAATTAAAATGTTTACTTCTGCAGTCCTAAAAATCCCTGTTTAATTCCAAAACTCAGCCTTTTGAGTACATCAGCATCATGATTTTTGCAGAATTACATCAGACACGACAAGAACATTAATGAAATCGACAATTAAGAAGAATCGATAGTTAATGAGACATTATCGCAGCAGTGACCTGAGAATACAAGTAGAATATGACGTAGTGAAGTGTACTTGACGAACCCAAGTTCATAATGATTTCTCTGTGGTGATGCTGTGTGAATAAAAGTCATGATTTAATGTGCATCCAGCACTTTTATTATGGAAACGGACAGGGATCTGATTGAACTCTGTGTGTAAGGTAGAGAGAAAAACTGAAGGCAGACTCAGTCTGAGGTGCAGTACACTGTCGGCACAGCAGATGGCAGTAGCACACCCAAATATGAGCGCAAGCATGAATTTGGACAAAGCAGCTTTCTTTTTCAGTGTTAACACACAGGGAACCCAAATCACCACCTTCTGATTTCTAAACACAACTTTTACATCTCCTTTTTCCCTCCATCGGAACCGATCCACTGGACACACTTCAGAAAGCTGCCAACATCTCACTGTGATATTACACAAGCATAGTGTACACATTCAAGCAGGCACACACGCACATGAATAATCAGAATCGCACATACATATTACGTTTCAGCTCACTAGTGCATTATCTTCCCATGTCTGTTCTAAAGAAAAATCTCACTGGGCTCCGTGATCAGAGCAGAGCACGACTAAACCCTGACTGATGCATCAAGAAAACACACTATTGATCAAGTAACACACTTTCTAGTTTTTTGTTTTTTCCTTCTCTTCCAGAACAGAAACTAAACAAGTCTCTTGGCATGTTCTTGAGATTCTGGCTCACTGTGAGGGCAGAGAGATGAACAGAAATGCTAAGACTTCAAATCCCAGAATGCTGTGCAAATGAAAAAGGAAAAGAAAAAAAAAAAAGTACCAAAAGTTCACTGCCGTCCACTGCCAATGAAACCAGATCCAGTTTGTCAAGTTCTTGTTGGGGCTGTTTCCTTTAAACGTCTTTCTGTTTAATGGGATTCATTCAGACAGGGAGAAAGAGGAATGTGGCTGACACATCTGTTGTGTCTTCAACTGCTGGAATAAGTCTTTAAAAAAGTGATAACAGTGGTCAAAAGGTAAAAAAAAAAATGGTGAGAATGCTAAGCATGACTTCTTGCCACATTTAGCTTCATTCCTATTGGGGATGACGGGACAAGGGCCTGAGAGGTTACGTAGAGAAAATAATCAACTGTGTGGAGAGTTTAGCTCAGATCTTTTAGTCCAGACTCCAACATAAGGTCTGTTTCCACTCAGTCACCTCTCAGGATGGGACAAAAGAGAGCATGCTCTCAGAGCTACTTGGGTATATAGGTAAGAAAGTGTGTATGCTTCTGAGATATACTCTGAGGAGATATTAGATGAGTGCAGTGATCTACAACAAGTAAGATGAGGTGTTACTGGAGTGTCTCACAGCTGAAGTGGCTCGACCTTCTGGCTATGTTCAACACTCTCTCACTCTTCAGTCTTCGCATTCTCAAGCACCTGCAGGCACATTTCCTCAATCTCATACATTTTTTTAAGAATCGCTCTCTACTTTTGTAATCTCTGTAAATGCTACTCCCTCAACTCGTTAGCAGAACTTCTCTTTCACCTTCATTCTTTCACTACATCCTTCCCTGCTTCACAGCGTGTGTTGTTCCGTCGGGGTGTGGTGCGGGTGCAGTGAAGGCAGTAGACTCTGGATAGGTGACTGTGGAGTAGGGGGAGGAGAATGGGGTGGGGACTGCTGAATCGGGCTGAAGGGTGCGGCTACATGCTGAGCCGAGGTGTAACAGGATGTGTAGGCAGAGCCAGATGTGGATGTGGTGGAGGACAAAGTGGCAGTGGGAGATCCTGGGAGCCCAGGAAGGCTACTTGGGTTGTCGATCAGGGGTTGATTGTAGAAGAAGTAAGCGCACTGGTAGATGAAGGTCTCGATGATTGTCTGGTAAATGCGCGTTGCGGTCAATGCGTCCATGGTGGTGAAATCAGGCCGCATTAATGTGGGCCAGAAACAGATGGATAGATTATCACTGGTCATCAGATTCACACGGCTGTTCTGGCTCACCCTGAGACAGAGCAAAACAGACAGATTTAGATGGAATGAAACAGAAAATAAACAATCAATTGAATAGAGCCTGTGAATATTTTTGGCTGACAATTTTTTTTTTTAAATTGGCAATGATCTATTACCAGAATGCATTTAAATGTTTGTCCCCTTCACTCAACACTTAGGGAGTACTCACACTACACATGGTTACCATGTACCATTCCAGAGTACAAGTGTCCCCCCTCCCCTCGCCCAACTGGCCCACTTACGTAATCATGATGCAATTTTTTTGTGTTGAAGGAACGTGCTCTTGGACTCTGCACTACAGCATGAAAAACATTTTCATATATTTTTTATTGTGGGTTATTTGGAGTCATTTTGGGCGTGGCGATACACAACCATCTCATGTGCATCAATTACGAAACAGTGAATTTCAGTAAATCATGCTGTATGAATAAGATTTTTGATAAAAGGTGGCTGATTCTGAAGGTAGAATTTACAGCTTTACTTGGCATTCATAAATAACCCGAGAACCAGACCCTGTTAACCCAAATATTCTCAAATGAATTGAAAAGTGTGCATCGTAGTGACTTCTTGCTTGGGCAGACATACAGATCACACTACTGTGTACCGTGCCCAAGTCGAAATAAACCATGCCTGAGCCACTTCTTCCAAGTGGGGCAGCTGCACAGTGTGTGTGTGTGTGTGTGTGTGTTAGACAGAGAGGGGTGGGGGAGATATTTTGGATGGAAAAATATAGGTTCTGATGTCACACAATGCCACAGCGATTATTGCGAGTCTGTCATAATCAAACCTAAAGGTGGTCCATAAAAAATTTGTCGTGCAACGATTATTGGCCAGGTAGCGTCTTTCTTGAAAAAAGAAAAAGGAAAAAAATTCTGAAATTGTCCCCACCATAATCTCATCCATGTCTTACTTAAATTGAAGCTCCCTCTGACAGAGGTATTCGGATTGGATTATATATTCTCTATACATTCTATGCACCGATCATCCACAACATTAACAAAATTATGATCACTAACAGGTGAAGTGAATAACACTGATTATCTTGTTGCAGTGGTACCTGCCAAGCAGTCAGATGTATTAACCAGAAAGTGAATAGCCTGTTCTCGAAGTTGAAAGCAGGAAAAATGAGCAAGCGTGACTTTGACAAGGGCCACATTATTATGTCTGAACGGGTCTGTTCATCTCCAAAATCTCAGGTCTTGTGGGGTGTTCCTGGTATGCAGTGGTGAGTACCTCAGTGATGTGCGTGAGGAGCGAAGGCAAGTCTATCTGGTCTGATGCTACAAAAGAGCCTCTGTAGCACAAACAGCTGAAACTGTTAATGCTGGCTAGACGCAGAACACACAGTGCATTGCAGCTTGCTGTGTAAGGTCTGTTGATATTAATATTATGGCTGATCAGTGTATACCAGTTATTTGTCAAAGGCAAGATGAATATTACCGAACAGCCCCTAAGACAGAACATAGCATTTACAGTACATGTACACACATTATACAGACAAAACCTTATGGCACACTACAGTCTTGATAGAAAGTCAGTTGATTTTCTTCCACAGGAAAAGACTGACCAGTAATCTTTTACAATTTACTTAGATATAAATTTAACAGCACTTAAGACATATTCTTTGGGGTTTTTTGTATTTACATAAAAATTAGCTCAGAATTTTATTATTAGTATTATTAATATTATTATTATTTTTATTATTATTTATATATATATTTTTTTCCTCTAACAAGGATAAAGTGGCTAGTGAAAATGAATAAATTAACAAACTAACTAAAACAAATTAAATCTTTTCTGTATTGAGAAAAGCGTCTGTGTGTACATACTGAGTGTGTCTAAGTTTAGAAGTTGTCAAGTAATAACCCTCACTTGTTCAGGTGGCTGATGACGTATTTGAAGACATCATAGTTTTCTCGGGGGAACCTGCGCAGCACGTCCTTCATGGCCAGAAATCGTTGCTCTCGATCAATGATCTCTGTGGGAGGCAAGACAGAGATGAGAATGAGACACACAGACACTGGAAAACAAAAATGAGAGACATATCCAGATACCGGTCTTGGCACATCAACGCAGGTAATGACTCGGGCAAGTAGCTGGAGGTAAGAGAGACGAACAGAAAATAGCATGACGCAGTGTGAGCAGAGCATGACACAGCCTCGTCTCATACACACTCAAAGAAAAAACCCTCGAACAAATCGGTCTTAGAATTTTTGGAATTTTAAGTGATTTTAAGAGTGTGACTCTACAATAATAAATAATACAGAAGAAGCAACATCCAGAAGTCAACACAAATTAAATCCCTTGTATAAAAAGGAGTCAGGTTTTAGGAGGTCATGTTTTGATATTTTTTTAATTCACACATACACAAATAATGAACGCAATTATCCAACTGATCAAGCATGTGATGGCAGCAAACTTAATAGTGCCGGAAAAAAAATCCGGCAGTTCTGCAGTGGAACAAATGGCTTGTTGAATCTCGACAGCTAAAAACTGGAAAATGTCACTCACTAAATACCATTTGCTTTTTGCACCATTCTGTGTAATGTCCAGAGAGTTCTGTGTGTGAATATCCCAGGAGATGAGCAGTTTCTGAAATACTTGTACCAGCCCACCAGGCACTAACCACCTAGCTATGATCAGACTGAGGGTCACATTTTTTCTCAATCAATATTTAATGAGGCTATTGACCTGTATCTGAATGATTTTGTGCACTGTGCTGCTGCCACGTGAGTTGTTCACTGGATAATTGCATGATGAATTAGTTGAGGTACGGGGATTCCTGGCTAAGGGCACTATGAGCATAAAGTACTGTGTAAAAACTTTGTAAAGATGCCTTCAGGAATAATGAACTGAAACATTTCGCCATTTAAAAATATTATAACCGGCAGTAAAGCAATTCTTTTTTTATTCCTTGTTCTATAGATCTGTCAATGTCAATTTTCGTGATTTAAAAAAAAAATATATATATATAATTGTAAAAAACTATTATTTATTTATTTTTTTTAATTCCTGTCGGTCTTAATTTGCCGAGTGTTTACAGTACATGTAGTACTTTCAACACCAGCTATTGTAACTACATCATGTACATCTGTGTATGTGTACTTGCCCGTCTGAAGTGTTTTGAATCCAGCGTGCACACAGTGTGTGCATGCACAAACGTCTGGTGCGGAAGACTATCGGAAGTGATACTTCCATAGTGGAAGCAAGTGATGTACCATATTTCTTGTGTGTAGGCAATATTTTTTTTTTTTGCCCGTTTGCCTTCCATGGAAGACCCCAGCTTGGTAAGCCTAATGCGTGAATGGACCATTTCAAAAGTCATAACAACAATAAGTTTTAAATTTTAACTGGTATGTTGTTGGGACACATGGTAGTGTGACAGAACTGGTTAGTACATACATTTGTTTTATTTGTTTTTTGAAAGTAGAGACTTCAGATTTGATTCTACATGCAGACATTCTCCCTCCTGAGTTGATGGCAGCAGGATCAAAAGCTACCAGGGGTTCAGTCACTTTTAATACCACCTTTAAAGGAAAGGTGAAAGGGGGGGTCTATGAAATTTTATTTCCCCCCCCCTGTCTCCTGTCTTGGGTTTACATAATAGAATCTGCCAAACAAGGAATAAAAAAAGAACGACCTAAACAGTAATACATGTAAAAATTTCTCTGATAAGATGACCCGAGTAGTCTCAGGCAAAATGTGTGTATTTTTATAAAGAAATAAGCTGCTAGGTTTTACTGAGCATCTTGCGAAAACAGCCACAGTTTTTCTGGAGACTTGCTTCTTGCATGCGAATCCTACGGAAGCCCCAAGTGGACATACAGTCCCCCCCTCTCTGTTTTTTCACGATAACAAGATTATTATGTCATATCTAGGGTTTTTTTCCCCTTTTCCCCGAGATAATGAGCTCATATCATTTGTTTTCTTGTGATCTAGGAATAACAAAACATTGTGTAGATTAAAAAAACAGGCAATATTATATCAGAGGTGCAGGTGTATAGTTCATGGTAAAAAAAAAAACGTATGTTACGTAATGTATGAACGCACGTCCACTTATGGCTTCTGTAGAAACCCAACAGCCTTCGTTATGTTTTTTTTTTTTTTTAATCTGAAAAATGAGGTCTTTCTTAATATAATTTCTTTATTTAAACATACATTTTGTGTAATACTTCATTTTGTGCTGGAAATTAAAAAAAAAAAAAAAAAAAAACTTTTTGTACTGACTCAATAACGTTGAAAAGCTAAAATAAAAACCTATTTAAAAAATAAATAAATAAATAAAAAGAATGTATATGATAGCCTCTGCAGTAACCATATCACGGTGATGTAAAACCTACCTAATGCATTATGTCCAATAAAAAGTCATTTAAGATTCAGCCACAGACAGAGTGACTGCAGTAAGTGAAAATCAAACTAGTTAGATTGAACATGGTATCACTTTGACCAATGCATTGCCTGTTTGCATTTAATATTTAATTAAAACAGATTACAAATGGAGTATTTCATAAATGATACACATTTATTCAGAAAACACAGATGGGTAATTTAAAGAGTTTTAAACATATTTAACAGACCCATGTTAAGCAAATACAAATTTATAAATAGACTGTACTGAACCGACTTTAATTTGGATTAAAAAACAAACAAAAAACTATGTGTGTGTGTGTGTGTGTGTGTGTGTGTGTGTGTGTGTGTGTGTGTGTGTGTGTGTGTGTGCTAGCCATATTAAATCACTGACACAGATGTTTGCCAATGAAAACATGAGAATGTGAGCAGTACTCAAAGAGTTACATTTGTTTTCCGACCGTCCAGGTACACACCCAAATAAAAGGTCAGGAGCAAATATTCGGCTCGAACAGTGAAAAAGGGTGGAACCTTCTAGAACTCCACATGGTGCCTAACTTCCTATCACTGTCATCTGGAGAGACTGAGAGATGTTTGCAGGATGAGGCAAAAACTAAAACAGCACACACGCACACGCACGCACGCATGCACACGCACGCACGCGCACATCCCCTGGGTGCCGCAAGAAGGATGGATGCACTGAGTCAGATCGGCTTACATCAGCCCTCAGAGAGCTCTCTATCAGGACACGTGAGCACCATGGCAGATGTGCTGCTCCTGAGTATCACACACAGACTGATGTCAGCATGTCACATGCAAACACTGATGTCAGTTTTACACTCCAGTATTCCTCGCAGAGACACACCCTCACACATCCACTGATGCACCATTTCCTGGAGTAGCAGCAGAGCAAACCTTCCCAGCACTTCACGCTAAGGCAGTGCGCTGATTTCATCGTCAAAAGATACAAACAGTCTGTAATCGATCGAAATCAGATCACAACAGACAACCCACACTTTACACTCTTCTGGTAAAGCAATCTGTTCGTGTTTAGTGCAATATGTCAAACTTGCAATCTTCAAGTCCCTTGGATAACATATCTGTTGTTCGTGGCCAGAGGTATTGAGTAAATGCCAGTACAATGCAGGCACTTTAAACAGCTAGTTTCACAGCTCCTGACACTGAACAAGCCTGCTGCATTGTTGCCATGACGCTCAGTGACAGACGGGCCAGCCTGGAGCTCCGCCCACCACCTGCAGGGATTGACTCTGCAATCACGTAACCTGCCGTCTGTCCATTCCCCTCTGTCTCGCTCATCATTCTCCTCTCCACCACAATATTTCAAGAACACTTCAATCACTTCATGCACGGCTTTTTCTCTCTCTCGAGAGTGTTCTATGCTTGATAAGTGCATATTTCCCCTCACTGTCTCTTCCTGAGTGCTGGCGCACTAAAAGTCTAAAAGGCAGAAGAGTGCTGCGTTTTCTGTCTCAACTCGACTAGCTTCTATTACGTTAACGTAAAGCAAGACATCCTTGACAACCTAAGAGTAGTGCAAGTAAAAATGCGCTTAAATTCTGTCATGTTGCTCAGGCTTGCTTTCAGTCTTCTACTTGGGGGAGTGACATCATGCTGGAGTATTTCACCAAAGGACCGAAGTGCTTAAAAGAGTTTCAGCAATATGCTTAAATGCTCCCAAGTAGCAGGCTAACTACAGACATAAGCTGCAGTTTCAGTCTAATTGCTGGTGCATCCTGATGTTGGAGGAATGCCCAGAGCCTAACACAGAATTTCACACTGCATGAGGATGAAGCTCAGTTGCTGTGCGAGCAAAACAACTCCCCACTGCAGTTAGTCCTCTTCACACAAAACCTCGCCCTTTCATTTTTTATTTTCCAAATGCAGCTCTTTGAACAAGCCGGTACAGAGCACCTCCAGACCACGACTACACATGTGGATGAAGCAACTAGGCAAGCAGCATTGTTCTGTACTGCTATTTTTGTACAGCTGGGGGATTAAAATCTCCGTCCATTAGGCAGGAAAGATAAGGTTCACAAACAATCTGTGCTGAGAAGTCCATCCAATTATATTCATTCATTAGCCGAACTGCTCAATCATACTAGGGTCATGGGGAGGCTGGTGCCTATCTCAGCCGACTCTGGGAGAAGGCAGGGTACACTTTGAACAGATTGCCAGTCCATCTAAAAGCCAACACACTCAAAACCATTCACACTCGCACCTTTTCACACAATTTGGAACAGCCAATTAGCCTAATGTGCATGTCTTTGGATTGTGGGAGGAAACCAAATTGCCCGGAGGAAGAACGGGGAGAACATGCAAATTCCACACAGAAACGCCAAAGACTGTGAATCAAACACAGGACTTCTTGCTGCAAGGCAGCCATGCTAACCCCTACGCCATCATGTCGCCCGCCCACATCCAATTTTATTTGACATTTATTTTTCTACAAAAAAAAAAAAATAATAAATTTGAATCCCTTCCTCAGTGTCAGCTATATAACAACCCTCACATAACCATGCGATATCATATCAGTGCCTCTTCCACTACATTGTCCAGGCCAAGACCATAAAATGGAAAAGGTGTCCAACAGACCACACTTAATGTCCAGAGGATGTGCTAAAACTGTTGAAAAACTAACAGTGCACCATATTTCACTGAATTCTGCTGTATGAACCCCAAAGTTCCACCAAAACATGAGAAGTATGGTGTATGCAGTTTCTATCATTATATCTTTATGAAAAAAACAAATGAAATCCTGGCGCACACACACATCAGCATCTCTAAAAGTATATATCCCATTATATATACACAGGGCTTTCAAATTGTTTTCCTCCAGGATGCGTTCATCCCATGTCAGATCGGAGCATAATTACCTGGAAGAGGTTTATAATAATTGAACCTGGGGATTTTTTCATAAATTTTGGACATGTGTAACAGACTAGATCAGCTTTTCAACTCGCGCTGATAAGGGAAAATCCCGTATTATATCAGAGGAGAGATATGTGGGAAATATGAGCTGAAGTAGTGATTCTGGGTATATAGTATAGTATAGTAAATAACTCACAGTTCATAATTTAAATAAAAGTTCCTTGAGTAAACTGAATATATTACTGCATAGCCTATATATATACACATACATATATATATATATATATACACACATACACATATTTATATATATATACACATACACATATTTATATATATATACACATACACATATTTATATATATATACACATACACATTTTTATATATATATACACATACACATATTTATATATATATACACACATACACATATTTATATATATATATACACATACACATATTTATATATATATATACACATATTTATATATATATATACACATACACATATTTATATATATACACACATACACACATACACACATACATACATACATACATACATACATACATACATACATACATACTGTGTTAGTGTATACATTGCCTCCTTGTAAAATCACTTTATGGCACTCCAGACAAGATAAAGAGCAAAACATTATTCTGCAATTTGGTTCACAGACCTCTTTGGATGCTTCTTCATGTATGTGCTTTGAAAGTTTTTCAACCATCAAAATATATTTTATGGTAATTGTAAGTCGCCCCTTTTTAGGCTTGAAGTCCAATTCTTACATGTGTTTTCTTGAAACAGTTAACAGTTAAACAGTTGCTATCAATTGATTAATACTCAGCAGTGTTTTAATATAATTTGAGTATTGAGACTGTCAGGATAGTTTGTTTAAAAATGTATCTCATCTGTCATCCTATTGCATAAGCAGAGGAAATGTAGACCTAGGAGGAGCACAGATGTGCACACATGACAGCCAGATTTACAAATGTATTAAGAAGGAAGTGTTCCAGTAAGAGAATGAGGATGAAGGAGTAGCATTAGTTTTATTTTTAAACATTAGCAGTGAGATAATCAAATTCTAATATATATACCCCATTTTGTGGGACCCCCACATCCGCAAGGAAAACCTTATAAGTATTATGCTTCATGGATTCCAGGAAGCAAAGTATATCTTGCTTTTTGTGTGCATGCGTACCTTGATAAAGTTTATTTTTATTATTATTATATCAAGGGCTTAAAACCAAAACCATCTCTGTCCATTTTTGATTAAAAAAATTATTGTTCATGTAAGACTTGCCGATTATTTGGCCACGGTCAAACTTTTATTTCCATTTTTATCAAATTGCCAAGTTGTCAAGCTTGGACAGTCTGGTTTTAAGCCCTCTATGTTTATTCTTCTTCTTCTTTAGTATTATTATTGCTGTTGTTGTTGTTGTTGTTGTGGTGGTGGTTGTTGTTGTTGTTGATGATGATAAAAACTAAAGCAATCATAACATTTAAACCAGTGACAGATGAAGTAACACTGCTTTATCTCATTACAGTGGCACAGGTGAGGTATGGCTGAGAGAACCGTTAATTCTTGAAACTCCATGTGTTGGATGCAGGTAAAATGTGCAAGTGTAAAGATCTGAGCAATTTTGGCAAGGACCACACTGTGATGGCTAGACAGCTGAGTCAGAGCATCAACACAATGGCAGATCTTTTGGGGTGCACCTGATATACAATTTTAGGTATCTACCAAAAGTGGTCCCAGGAAGGACAACCAGTGAACAAGAAACTGGCAAATAGGTACCCATGGCTCACTGATGTGTGTAGGGAGTAAAGGTTTGCCCATTCTACAAAATGGCTACTCTAGCACAAATTGCTGAAAACGTTATGATAACCAGAAAGAACGGTATGATAGAAGGGTTGCAGACCACACAGTGCATTACTGCTTGTTGCATATGGGGCCATGTAGCCACAGACCAGTCAGAGTGCTTATGCTGACCCCTCTGCACCACTGCCCATACAATGGGCATGTAAGCATCGGAATTGGACCATGCAGCAATGGAAGATGACCTGGTCTGATGACCTCATGTTTTCTTTGACATTATATGGACGGTTGTTTGCATGTACATTGATTACCTGTGAAAAAGACACACTACAGGAAGGTGCCAAGATGCACTACGGAAAAAAGGTAAGCCAGCAGTGGCAGTGTGATGCTTTGTGCAATGCTTTGCTGGGAAACCTTGGGTCATGGCCTTCACATGAAGTTACTTTGACACATATCACATTAATAAACATTGTGGCAGACCACCTACATCCCTTCATGGCAAGGGTATTCTCTAATGACAGAGGCCTCTTTCAGCAGGATAATGCACCCTGTCACACTGCAAAAATTTAAGGAACATGACGAAGAGTTTAAGGAGTTGACTTGGCCTTCAAATCCCCCAATCTTAAGCTGACTGAGCATCTGTCTGGAAAGACAAGTTCGGTAAGTGGAGGCCTCATCTTTAACTTATAGGACTTAAAGAATTTGCTGCTATAGGCTTGGTGCCAGATACCACAGCATACCTTCAGAGGTCTTGTGGAGTCCATGCCACAACAGGTCAAAGCTGTTTAGGTGGCACCTGCATAGCATTCTGACATATTGATATAACCCAACCGCTTTATCCTACTAGGGTCTCAGCCGACTCAGGGCGAAGGTGGGGTACACCCTGAACAGCTCGCCAGTCGATCGCAGGGCCAACAAACATGCAACCATTCACATTCACACTTAGGGAAAATTCAGAATAGCTAAGTAGCCTAATGTACGTCTTTGAACTGTGTGAGGAAACCCATGCAAACACAGAGAGAACATGAAAACTCCACACAGATTTGCTCTCACCGAGTCCAGGACTTCAACCCAGGACCTTCTTGCTGTGAGGTGGACATGCTAACCACTACACCAGTTTGCCACCCTGTACACAACATTTTTACGTTATTTTTTAAAAAATTGTTCTTAATAAACATCACTTACAATACTGTGGAGACTAATATATACAGCAAAATGAACAAAGGGTAACTGACTACATGGAAAGCAGAACATGGATAATATACACAATATATTTAACCATGAGATGTCAGAAAGTCAGCTTAAGACTATAGGTACATCAGCTGTCCTTCTTGCTCTGTCGGCTTATGAAAAGTAAATCATCTTCGCGAGCCAGTATTTATTTTGCTTTCAACATCATACTTCATGCGTAATTGGTTTCTGCTTAAGGGTTTCATCTCAATTGCAAAGTGGGCATGACAGTCACACTCAACATGCACATTTTCAGTTTATAAAACCCCATACCAAAGCCTCATTTATTCCTAATAATATCAGGTTTACTTATCCTTTGACATGTTTTGTACTTTCGAAGCCATTAAGAGATTATTGGTCTGCAAACGTAGGCTGAAAGCCAGGCTGGAAAATGTTTACTTTGACGTACACTTTCTGCTTGTCATTAATCACTCGGTTCACAGTGAATGAAGCACAGCAACTGATTGAATTTACCTGGTGAATCACTGAGTCCATTACTCTAGGCAGCGTTCTTGCATAATATTTGTTTGCCAAGCCAGAATGTTTTGAGTGCCTGGAATGAGCTTCCTTATCAATACATCAGTACACTGATTATCACCAGGGTACTTTGGGAAGGCCTAAACACATTCTGTCCTGCTTTAAAGTAGGTGGTAATGACAATTGTTACATACATTTTAGAACATAGTACAAATTACTGTACAGCTATGATTTAGTAAAGCCAGCACTGAACTTCTGGTTTAATGTTTCATAATGTAATCATAATGTAAATGTTTTGCATTTTAGCCAGCATGCCTACCATGCAACATGAGTTCCATGCCTTTCACCCTGTGTTTGAACTTTGCCTTGCTGCTTTTAAGTTTTGCAGTGTCCTAAGGTAATTTAAAACTGCCAACAATGTGTCTTTGATGAGAAAACTTGGTATTATGCAACAAACAGCATGCACAAGACAAGGACAGTCGCCCTCGTAGTCACATGGGTCAGGGGTGAATGGCAGAAGGAATAGCTGCAGGAGTGGACTGATCATCAGCGGATCAGAAGAATGTTGTTCTTAAAGCAACCTGGCAGTTGGACTAGGAGCAGCGGAGGTGGAATGCGCCAAGCTGCCCAGTCGAATGCTTCACAGTCCTGCCTAAACACAAGGGAACTGTTGTTGAATAGATCTAAGGCACACTCATAAGTGTTTCAGCTCAAGTAAGACCACTAGCTACAGGGAATTAAAAAAAGTTTAGTCACGCACAATTGGCGCTTACCACATATCCATGACAATCAATTTGATCTAAGTAAAGAGTACTTACTAATGTTACCTTATATAACTTGAATCTTGTGATACTTTGAGACATGTGTGAGCTACCTATCAAACCTTATTCTGCACTAATACTGTAATTGTACATCATTAAAGCAATCACTCACTGGGTCGCAAGGAGGATGGAGCCTATTTCAGCAAACACTAAGCAAAGGTGGGGTACATATTGAACAGCTCGCCAAACCATCACAGGGCCAACACACACCATCCATTCACGCCTAATGTGCCAAAAAGGCCAAAAAGTGCCAAAGGCCTTGCATGTCTTGGACTGTGGGAGAAAACCGGAGTACCCGGAGGAAATCCACACAAGCACTGGCAGAACATGCAGTCAGCGTACATCCATACCGATTAACTTTTACTTTTTAATGTTATAAAAATGCTTCGGGGACATTGAACACCAAACCAAATGCGGTTTGCCTGTGTTGTTCCTGAGTGGTACAGTTTTTTGATGGATCTGCTTGTTGTTAATTTTTTTGTGGGTTTTTTTCACATATTTTCCCATACAAAATTAATGGGCAACTGACTCCAAGTCAGGAGGGGGCCCTAATGCAGATAATGCAAACCATAGAAGAAAACAGCCCACGCTCCAAAACAAAGCAATTATTATTTTTAGATGAGTGCAAATGATGTCCGAGGCTATATTTTGTTTGCCACAATTAGGATTTAAATACCCATTTGAAATAAATTGCTGTGAATGCAGAAGTAACTAACAGTGTATTATGCTAAAGGCAAACATGCTAATAAAGGCCTTAACATTGCTTGCTATCATTTTCGTGTGTGAACATTTTTAAAGAGTTTGTCATGTGCTTTGAGTTCACTCTCAAAATATATACACAGAAACTACCCTGAACTGCAGAGGCCCTGAGAACGAGGGGTTGGAGACTGGAACAGACATCCTTGGAATTGATTTGCAAGGTATGAATATTCATGCATTTATTTAATCGTTCAGTATGTAATGAATGTATGCTTATCCTGCACACTGTCATGTATGTAAATAGTTTCATGGTGAATTTGATGATGGTGGGGTTGACTGATATGAAATTAAGATGACCCTGCATGAACTTTCTCTAACCTGTTCATGCTCAACAGTTCATCATGATGGAAAATGCAGATAAGCCAGATGTTTGAAGAAGACCTTTATGTCTCATTAAATGCTGTGTTTTGAAGAGAGACACAAAGATTGAATAACTAACAGAGACTGTATGTAGCTTTATAACAGTCATTCATTTTCTGTGTAGCTTTCTTTCTTTGATAACCCAGTTAGTTGCACTGGGGGGACAGCAGTGACATCCCGTTGATAGTGGGGCTTGAACCCCTGACCTTGGGATCAGTAATCCAACACCCTACCACTGGGCCACCACTGCCCCATAACAGTAACACTGTTTGACAAAATATGAAGGGACCTTCACACTGGCTTTACTGATACTTGGTTTATCCTTGTTTCATCCCAGAACCTTCTTACAGTGAGCCACTGTGCTGCCATGCCATATTGTTCATCATTTAATTGAAGGGATATTACATTACTTTGAGGAAAAGGAGGAATGAGGAAGCTGATATTTGGAGGGACGTTTTCTACCCATGGTTTAATATTTTTCTATGTAAGCTCAGTGAAATGTTGCTACCAGGACCTTTGTTATAGGGTATCATATATAAGGTCTTGTCTGATTAGCAGTGTGAGGGTAATTTTACCTGAAATGTATAAATGCATAAATAAATATCAGCTGTGCTTTGGAGATGAAGATGGTGCACATTTATTTGATATGTGTGCACATCTATCCTTGCAGAGGAGATGCTGAACAGTCATGTGGTGATAAAAATGGGGTTTTTTTGTGCAATTTGTTCAACAGGTGGCAAAGTGGCGTAGTGGTTAACAAGAAGGTCCTGGGTTTGAGCCCTAGGCTTGTCGAGGGTGTTTCTGTGTGGAGTTTGCATGTTCTCCCTGTGCTTGAATGGGTTTCCTCTGGGTACTCCAGTTTCCTCCTACACTCCAAAGACATGCATATTAAGTTAACTGGCTGTTCCAAATTGCCCCTAGGTGTAAGTGTGTGTGTGTGAATGGTAGTGTGTGTGAATGGTTGTGTGTGTGTTGGCTCTGCAGTGGTCTGGCAAGCTGTTTAGGGTGTACCCTGTCTTCACCCATTGACGGATGAGATTAATAGGATTAACCGGTTCAGCAAATGTGTGAGTGAGTTCGTTCAGTACAGTTATATCAGTGTTTCCTCTGCCTGCTCTGTGCAGCTACTGCTACTGTAGCCTGATAGTGTACTGTTGCACTGCTGCTGCCACACACACATTTGCATTGTTTGCAGAAATGCATCTGTAGTTTTAACTGTTACTAATATTCAAATGTTCATTATTTTACAGTTTATATTATCACATGACAGATTAACTACAATTAGAACAGCTCACATTTGTCAAATATTAATTATAATGTTGTTCATTTGGATTTGTCAGTATAATTACATCTAAATAATTTTCAACAATTTAATTTGTCATATTACCAAGACCTTTTTTTTTCCTTTCCGTTACACAAAGTTGCTTAATTCACCAGTTGGCCAACCTCTTGTATAGGTACTACAAAAAAATCTATCATACACCACATCATTGTCCAATAATTTGCAATGCAAATGAGCATATTTTGTAAGATAGCCTATCATGTGTACATGTAACATTCCAAACAAGTTTTATTATTTTACTTTTTTGTTTGTTTGTCTGTTTGTTTAATTGCTTGCTTGCCTATATATTTATTTATTTATTTATTTATTTTAAAATGTAAAAGTAAGAATTTCTTAAACATGTCTTTTATCAGAGTTCATCATAACCAATTTGCAATTTCGTGCATAAATAAAAGACATCTGGCTTGTTTTATATAAATTCCCATTCGAATGTTGTAAGCAAAGGATTCATACTTTTGTATGAAACTTCCTTTGAGCACAGAACATACAGCAATTTAAAATGTTCATATTTTTGTCTTGTTTGAAGAGGGATGTGCTGAGTTGCAGAAGCAGCTTTTCTACTAGCAGAAGGTGTTAAACTATTTTGGGATGCACTGGCCTCAAGTCAACAAAAATCCCTAGTGCAACTCACTAAAATCCCAGAGTTCTCACTAAAGTCCAGTTGGACATAAATGAACATAGTAAGAGTTAATTCCATGCTCGGATTTTGCTGTGTGAGGTTTCTTCACTGCCTACGCACATCCCCTAAGACCAGCCAAGAAGGCTTACCACTCTGTGAGCTTTAAACTCCCAGCGGATTGCTTTGGGATTAGCAACGGCCTCTTAAACCACACAGTATTATCAGAGCTCTTCATCATCGCACATGCTGTTACTGCATAGTTTAGTTTCTGAGTGTGTAGAATAGTTTACAGTAGGTTCACCTGGGATGGAAACGCATGTATGTTTATAATCGAATCAGTGCTTTCAGATCCTATGGATTCTCTCTCTCTTTTCTGGATATGATGTCCCAACACCATATACATAGACATAAAATAAATAATTAAATAAATAAATAAAAATTAGTGCCAGTGAAATTTTATGCCCATGAATTCTTTCTGTGAAGTCTGAAAGACTCAATAATCTCCAATAGTCCTTGAGAATACAGTCCAGGTCTAACTGAGACCAGGTGTTCCATTATTCCTCTGTTATATGTGCGCCCCAGAGGCATGTACTTGTCGTGTGCAGACGGTTACCCCATATAACACAATTTCCTCCGTGATCAATAAAGTGTTCTGATTGTGATTCTGATAAGGAATTATAACAATGGAAGGGAATTTGTTGCCTTTCATACAAAGAAAAACTAGCAACAAGCTGTAAACTTTGGGTACCAGAATCCAGTCCAACCTCATTCAACAACTGAAACAACTGAACTCACCACTGAAGCCTGCATGTCCCAATGGTGTTTTAAATAAGGGAAACTTAAATCTGAATGACTCCTGCACTTCACTGCACTTCTGACTGCTAGCTGTTGGGAGAGAGCCTGATATATTCAATGTCACTATTTGTAGCCAAGAAACGCTTTCATTCACAAGAAATGGGCATTTGATTAACACTGATATGACTAGCCACAGATCATTCTGAGTCCTCTGGCAAACTAGTGAGGATATCATGTGACTATAGTTTACTCTGCATAAACTGCCATGAGATTTCTTTTAGTCAAATCTGACAGCCTTAAACCATTTAAGTTTAAAACATTAGTTGGTGGTGACACGGTAGTGCAGTTGTTAGCACTGTCACTGCATAGCAAGATGGTTCTGGGTTCAAATCTTGCCGTTGACTAGGGCCTTTCCGTGTAAGGTCTGCATGTTCTACTTGCATGGGTTTCCTCTGGGTGCTCTAGTTTCCTTTCATAGTATAAAAATACACACATAAGGTCAACTGGCTACTCAGAATTGTCCATAGGTGTGAATGTGAATGTGTTCAGGGGGTTGCCCACCTTTTGCCTGAAACCAGCTGTGATTGGCTGAAGCTTCCTCCGTGACCCCGATGGATAAGCAGTGTAAATAATAGATGGATGGATGAATGGACGGACATTGATTGCTTTGAAGGCATCTAACTTATAAACATTTGGCTTCATAAAGATTACACTTAATTAAATCCAAATAGTTTTAAAGACTGCAATGGCCTGGCAAGCTGTCCAGGGTGTACTCTGCCCTCGCCCTGAGTTGGCTGAGATGGGCGCCAGCCTCCCCGCGATCCTAATTAGCATTAGGCATTTCAGAAAGTGAATGAATGATGAATGTAGTTTAAAAGAATTATTATAGTATTTTCTACAATGCTCTTTAGTTCATAAAGCTGTGTTTAAATATTAAAACTGCTCACTTGCAGTAACCCATTTATTCTTATCATGGTATTGGTGGATACAGAGTCTATCCTGTAAGAAGTGAGTGTGTGGCAGAAATACACACTGTGAATTTACCAATTCACCAATTCGCCAGCCAATCAGTATCAAAGGTCCCAGTTTAAAGGATCATGACACTTGCACAAGATTGGCATAAACAAGACCAAACTGCACCTGTTATGAGCCAGCTATGTATGAAGAGGCATGCAGTGAGTGTGTACTAGTGATGCTCTGGTCAACCCGTAACTCACAATCCCCAAGCTTGGTGGGGTCGGGTTTAGGTGGAACGGGTCAAAATGTTTGTCCACCTTTGTTACGTTTTAGTCGATGAAAATGGAGGGACTCCATGTAAAAATATCCGCCTGAAGAAAATATGAAAAAAGAACAAAGTTAATCCAAGCAATTCTTTCGTGTTGGATTTAATAATGGGGAAAATACACCATACTCTGCATAGACATGGCCACTTTAGCCTAGACACAATGACCTTTCTCTCGTAAGTGGAACCCTGAGCAACAACTAGAACCTGTTGACCCCTGTTGGCCCAGTCTCTGTTTTCAAATGTGCAGTGGAAAAACCTTAACAGCAATAGATCTGCTTTAACCACCCAGTATTTACGGAGAAGAGCATATAAGCAGTAATGCTTTCCAAATGTCCAGATGTTCTTGTAAAGCAGGAGTCATTGGACCCCCCCCCCCAAATCTGGATCTATGTCTAGCATGATACACCAGTTCCCATCTGGAGGAAGGCAAAACACAGGAAAGAATGGTTTGTGCACACTCCTTGGTTTACATTCAGCAACCTTCAGAATGCTTTTAGCACGCAGTCTTGACCCTGCAGTCTCCGAAATTACATCAAGATCAAAGAGAGAAATATTTCAAATTAAAAAAATACAAACGTATATTCTAGAGTCTGCTACATACATCTAGCTTTCATAATCGTTTTTAATTTAAGGTAGTTCTCTTTATTTAAACAGCTTTATGATGTTTTAATGCTATATGTTTCAGACACATACTGTATTCATTAAACAAGACTTTCAGTGAAGAGCCATTACTGATGGTGTAAGTCTTGTGTGAGGAAACTATTTACTGACCATCCCAGAATGAAGTATGGTCAACATAGAAATAGAGGGTGGGTATCTTTAGTATAGTCCTAATCTCTGATACTTTACCAGCCACACTGAACAGAGTATGAATAAATTCCCTGCAATTTTCAAAAGTGTGATCAACAAACAACTGGTGACATGTGCATGATGAAATGCACATCTTTTCCTGAGAATTAGGGATGAAAGGCAAAGAAAAGTCTTTGTCACTGCCTTGTAACTATGCAACCGTGTGTTTGTTGGCCAGCAGCGCTCAACACTTCCTATTAACACTGAGTGCACTGCATATCTGATCTCTGCACTCTCCTAGCCAGTGCTTGAAATTGTAGGTTCTCTAATGATTTTACGATCGTAAAGCCTACAATCAGTCATCATTTTAAGCCAAAATGTTCCTGCCGTTTACTGTAAGCATATCTAAAAAAGGATTCTTGTAACCTGGGTCTTCATACTGGTGCGTTTCTCTGTATAGAACAGTCTTGACCAGTAAGACAAGAGTCCCTATCTAATATATCAAATACTTGCAGATTATTTGCAGCATATAACAAATTTATCCATTCATTCATTTTCTGAACCGCTTATTCCTAATAACAAATTTATTTCATATATTTTTATCATATCATTTTTACAACAGATATTTTGTGACAGTGAGGACACTTGTTTCATAAAGAAGTGGTTTATTTTTTTCCATTAAAAACACATTCCATCTCAGTGCCAAAGAGCAGTACAGAGATGGGAATGCTCAGCCTGAGAGTGATTAGTGTTCATATTCGCCCAGGATACCTTTTAAAGGCAAATTGTAAGCAGGGTGTAAGCTCGAGGTCCCTCCATTCTACCCTGCTGATACTGGTTTGCCAAAGAAAATAAAATGAATATGCCTTAAGCAGGAGAATGTAGAAGTAACAAAATGAGAGACTTATTTAGAAATTCAGGGAAGGATTACCAGTGAATGCTGTACTGTTCTAGACTTGATTTGATCTAATTTTAATTTATTTGGTAGGTTATTTGGTAGGTTTATAAATCTAATTTATAAAAATAATAATAAAATGAATAAAAAAGGCCTTCTTGGGAATCTGTGATAAATTAATAATTTGAAGGTGGTGCAAACACACATTAAGTGCCTACAATATCCTGTATTACTGTGTCAAACACTGTGATCACATCTGTAATATTTACAGTACTGCCTTTACCATTTATGATTAGATAATATTTGTCTGGCAGCCACAGGAAAGTAAATATTTACACACTACAGTGTTACAGCAGTTCTCCCTTGCTGAAGTTAGCTTAAGAGTTAGTCTCTCCACAATATCACTTACACCTATCATCTCACTCACACCTATCATCTCCACAATAACACTTTTATCCAAAGAAATTTACATTTGAGACAAAATCACATGAGAACTTGATGGTTAAATACACTGCTTATTTACAGTAACTAGAGTGTTCCAGCAGGGGTTTTCAGGCAGTCATATTAACACATTCTTACACACTTCTGGTCACTGCCAGTGACAGCCCCCCCTTATATTATTATATATTATTTGTTTAATTTCTGTATGCATACATATTTCCTGGTTAGTGGCACCTGCCAAATGATGTCCAAGTCCTAAAACCCTTTTGTAATCAGTTGATCTGAGGCTGATCTAAAATTTTTAGCATCAGAATTTAAATGGGCAAAGCAATCTGTTCCCCAGAGCCAATTTTTTAAATGCTTTTTGCTCTAATATGATTGGATAATTCTCCATGTTGTATTGCAAGTTCACATCTGCCTGCCATGCACCAAGGCAGATCACAGCTTTTCCTTTTCTTTTAAATATTTTGTTTTTAGGTGTTTTTAATTTATTTGTTTTATCTGAAGTGATTAAACAATTCTTGATGCTCTTTTAAGTTTATGGTCACCATTATTATAACTACGGATGCATGTTCCTTATTACGGAAACAAATGGAGTTGGCTAGCTGTAGAGATGTAAGTAATGGCATTTTAATGGCCTACTTCAAAGCCTTTTTATTGTTTTCTGTTTGCCATTTCAAAGAAATAAGTTACATTTTAAGCATGACACTTCAGTATGGAAATGTCACAGTCAAGTCAAATCTAGGCTAGCTTGGTAACAAACTGGAGCAATACGTACATGCACCTAATGTATACTTCGCATTAAGCCATGCTACTGCTGCCTAAATGCAGTTAGTGTGAGTGTGTAAGTCCAGGTGTGTGATTACTATTACATACATATAGCATTATTAGTGAGAGGGGATAGATAAGTAGTATGGATGAGTGGAATGGATGGATTACTTCCATGTGACAGTGTTCCTTGATCAGAACAGATGTTTCATGAGATGTCCTTTTAATGACACTTCATATTTGGATTAAAAACAGTATTTACAATAGTTAAGCACCGTTTACTACAAGTTTACAAACAGATCAATAGTAGTTAAACAGCAAGGTCAATAAATTCAGTAATCAGTTACTCAGATTAATGAGGCCTGCATTATTAACATTTTCTAGACCCAATACATTTATTCTCTGAGATGATTAACATTTTTTGTATTAACTGTTAATTTAATCTTGCATGTTGAGTTTCACTGAATAGCCTTATTGGTCTTCACAGTTCATTAAATATCAGCTAAACCGATGAATGGCAAAAATTTTTATACAACTAGACCAATAGTGAAAGTCTAGTTTAGCAGGGAACATAACCACACATTTCAGACTTCCTTTGCTATTTCCCGCAGATTCCTCTATTCGAGAATAGCCTCGGGTGTGTTAAGAGCCAAAACTTAAGTAAGCAGAAACATGGTGGGGTGAACCGGTTTTTGTATCCAACCAAACCAAGAAGTAGTGCATTATATTAACATAATCTTTTGGCTTCCAGTGTACAAATGTAGACGTTTGGCATTAAAGAACACATTTCAAGATGAAAAAGAAATCACGTCATTTAAAGTTGCTTAATACTAAGCAAATTTATCAGTTCATGAACAACCGTGATCCCGAGAAACAATATGGTGGCCACTTAAGGAAAGCCATGGCGATAATGAACACCACTGGAAATAACTAAGGGAGACCTGAGTATAAAATTGCATTGGCTCCAGTATTAACTTCCCCACCACCCGAGGTATATTTTGACAAAAACTGAATAGATTTCCTAAGTGCATAACCACAGTTTAGTTTGTATGGGGACTGAGACCCCCAGATTTTTGGCAAAATTAGCTAAAGAAAAAGCATGCTATGTCAACACCAATCAAGGTCTTCTCATGCACAATTACAGAAAAAGTAAGAATTTTGTGTTTTGTTTGATTGATACTACAGAATCATGTACTATACCATCATATGAATAAACAATAACATCATGGTTTTGATCCTGTGCTAGTGCATTAAAATGTATTGGCTGATCTTGTCAGCTAGCGCTACCTTATAGTGCCGAACTCCAGTAATCAGATGATGCTAGCTAATTTTCCTTCTGCGTTGTAAATAGCTGTAAGCATTATTAACACAAAGGCAAATATAACATTGTGGTTTATTACCCCTAGGACTATAGCATGTATTTTGTTTTGCAAAACAGCTTTTAGGCAAATGTCCCAGAAATACAAAGACACGCACACGCAACACACACACACACACACACACACACACACACACACACACACACACACACACACACACAATAGAAAAGCCAGTTCACCCTGAAGCTATCTTAGGGCCAGTTTGTGTTTTGTACTGTTTTCAGTGTTATGATATTCAGTACACACTTCAGTGATCTAAAGGGAAAAACATTTTCCTATATCACCAAACCAATCTTAAATAGTTATCAGATTAGACACAGATGTCATAGGTGATTACAATTACGTAGGTCTGCTTGTCTGATCATGTAGCATCTGGTTTTCTTAAGACTGTCATTTTTTTCCTCAACATTTTTAAGAGAAAAAGCCATCATTAAAGTGAAAAACAGTTTTTATGAAGAAAAAAACAACCTAACTCATTCTTGAGACTTTGTTGTAGACAACCGTACAAAATCCCCAAATGCATTTTAAGTAAAGGCTGTCTAGATGGCTCCTGATTTTATTTGATATTCACTGGTCAAACTGTTCCATATATGGTCAAAGCTGTGAATTTCCCACAGTATGAAAATGGAGACCAAACAAGCATGGGGTCACTGCTGGGTATGACTCTTTGGGTATGGCCATGTTTGAGTATGATTTGACCTTTAATGTTCTACGTGCAAGTTTCTGGCCAGATCTTCATTTCACATTCTATAGTGACACGCCAGCTGTGGTGGAGCACTAACACTGTGCTCAGATAACTGGGTCACACTAGGTCTGGGAGGGTAAAAAGGCACACCAGAGCAGGGCATACAGAATATATAGAATTAAAGGATCATAAATCCATGAGAGTGGTAGAGGAAAGAGTGCGGTTACTTATGTGCTGAATATTCTTACAGATTCTGACTAAGTGTAATGTGTTTCCATGGAGTCTTACTTACAAAACCACTTCTATCACTGCATTTCATAGGTGAAGGTGAGAATTCCCCAATAGCCTGTGCTCCTGAAAATCTACACTAGAACACCAGTTGTCTTGAATTAAATCCAAACTTTATGCCAACATCTCTGTAAGGAAAGTTATGTGGAACATGCAGCTGCGTAAGTTATTGTTCTGATTGTCTCTTTCTGATTATTCAAATTACTTCCCTGCTCCTGTCTTCAAGGTTGCCAGTTTTTTCTTAAGTAGAAGCACAGCATATTTTAACTATAAACACTGCAGTATGAAAAGGAAATATTATGTCAAATATAATAAAATGTAATATATGGCAGACAATTTGATACTAAAAAAATAAATAAACAGGCTTGTGTGATTTTACAGTCATAAGAAGATAGCTAGCAAATTGATGTCAAATAGCGGTCATGAATAGACTTATTTGTATCATAAGATTTTTGGTTTAATTTAAAAAATATGGCTTCCACCATCATTATATGGCAACTAAAAAAAAGTAATATATATATATATATATATAGCCATATAATGATTGTGGAAGCCATATTTTTATATGCCTTGATCTATGAGATGATAAATAAAGGTCATGAAATCATATTATGTTCATGGGATGAATACATGCCCATTACTTAAAAGATTAATTGACTAATCACTCAAACCAATATCATACAAGAAAAACTGCCACAAGTCCAAGGTCAGTATAACATAAAACACGCCACTGTTTTCAGTAAACGCCACCACCCCACATGTGTAACTTTCATGCTACTTAAATAGTGCCTAAACGACAAGGGAGTCCCCAGGGGGAGCGATCTCGAACACACCCCCTAAAGACTCCAGAAAGGGTGGGTACTCTGAACTGTCATAAGGTGCATAAGCACAAACTTTAGTTACGGCCCGTCCGCCCACCCGGAGGCGGAGGGAAGCTACCTTTTTGTCAACCGGGGAAAACCCCAACAAGTGGGCACCGAGATGGGGGGCAACAAGAATGCCCACTCCGCCTCGCCGCCTCTCGCCATGAGCAACTCCAGAGTGGAATAAGGTCCAGCCCCTCTCGAGATGGGTGGTTCCAGAGCCCAAGCTATGTGTCGAGGTGAGTCCGACTATATCTAGTCGGTATCGCTCAACCCCCGCCAGAGAGGTGACATTCCATGTTCCAAAAGCCAGCGTCATTAGCCAAGGATCTGTCCGACAGAACCCATGCCTTCGGCTGCCACCCAACTCACAACGCACCTGACCCCTATAGCCCCTCTCACAGGTGGTGCGTCCATGGAAGGGCGGACCCATGTCTCCTTTTCGGGCTGGGCCCGGCCGGGCTCCATGGGCAGAAGCCCGACCACCAGGCGCTCGCCTTGGAGCCCCTCCCCATGCCTGCTTGCGGGCAAGGGAAACCAAATACTTGATGTTCTATCCATAGGGGTCTTCTGAACCGTGCTTAGTCAGGACCTTCACCTATGACCTGTTTGCCATTTGTGACCCTACCAGGGACATAATTCCCCCGACAACATAGCTCCCAGGATCATTAGGACATTCAAACCCCTCCACCACGATAAGGTGGCGATTCAAGCAGGGGACCTTTATTAAATCAATTATTAAATCAACTATATCCAGCCTTAATAGGTTCCTATTGCTCAAATCACACTTGGTCATCAAATGTATACAGGAATGGACAGAAGACTTCAATTGGGTCCCATTATATAGGAATTGAGCATCCAACATTTTGTCAAATTTCAACCAGCATCCGCGCACTAGGGATTTTCTCTGGCTTGAGCATTTGCATAGATGCGCACAGCATCTTTCCTCTTTCGCTAGACATGCCTTGCTTTCTCCAGGGTGGTAATGATCAAGACTCAAATTCTCTTTACTACATCTACATATACAGAGCTTAAGTAGTTTTAGCTGAAGACATTAATGCAGATGCATCTTAGAAGGACTTTTATCACTGCAACATCAACTAAAAAACTGCTAAAAGGTCAACTCTGGCTTCTTGAGGAGTAAAGCTGTTTGGTTTAACACAGCCAACGAATGTATGAATACAGGAGTGCATGCAAGCTGTTTAAAACTTATGATTGAGAATATTATTTATAAAATTCACCCTAATGTTACTTATAGTGTGTGTGTTCACTGCAGAACAGATTTTGATAGCTGGATGTGGTTATTACTGAAATTAAGTTTCCAAAGACATGCACATTAGATTAATGGCCCATAGGTTTAAATGTGAGTCTGAGTGGTTGTGTGTGTTGGCCCTGCAATGGTCTGGCGAGCTGTTCAGGGTGTTCGCCCTGTGTCGGCTGACTTAGGCTCAAGCCTCCCCGCGACGCAAATAGGATTAAGCAAATGAGTGAATGAGTAATTGGATAACAAAGAACATCTTAATATAAGTGTATTGATGCATCTGAGGTCACAATATCATAGTTATTACTAACTTACAATAAGGCTGGATCAAACAATTTCACGGTTTCTCATCAGCGCCCGCTCCCGGAAACTGGTGCTGCATCAATATTTATTTATTTATTCAATCTGGTCCTCTAGGGGGTATTGTACAGCTTCAGTCATGCCGCGTTTAGGTTTTCAAAAAGTTCTGATGAGAAACTGGGATTTTTTTTTTTTATCCAGCATAATACAACATATTATCTCCAACTAATTCAGAAATGTGCACACCTCAAACCAAGTTTCACCTCGTGGTTTCTTCAGCTTAGTTTAGAAATCATGGTGTCACTTTACACCGTTGTAACTGAGATTTCATTCTCACATTACTTATATCACTAACACAGAGAGAAATAGAAATAGAAAGCTGTCATTTTAAATATGAATCAGACTTTTCCTCTTTTTTCCCCCTTTTTTTTTTTAAATCTTTTGCCGGATACCTTACACATGCAGTTAGCACATCTAAACAGTTAGGCATGACTACTGCAGAGTTGTTCTTTATACTCTCTGCCTAGAGCTAAAACATGTTGTAAAATGTCCACAATTTAGCTGCAAGATGGTTTGCCCACATCAGCACCTGGGAACACCTAACCCTTATTAAACAGAGGCTGTTTGTTTTGGTACACCCAGCTTATTTCTGTATAAATTATACAACATTTCCCCAAGTTTTCTGTCTCTTCATGGTCTGAAGAATGGGCCAAACCTCTAACCATACGGAAAACATAAACAAAACCTAATCTTTTCTAGTCTGATTTCCTTCTTACCAAAATACCTACTCACAGTATCTCTGTACAGACCAAGCTTACTGTGCTTCAATCCTTTCAGGGGAATTTTTATTATTGTTGTTGTTGTTGTTGTTGTTATTACAAATTAGTTACCAATCCCATGAGACAAAGCCACTGCAGCACATACACTAAACAGTAACATTTTTAGTACATATTCCCTGTACACTCTGCTCCAAAAAATGGAAATGGAAAAGATTAGTGAATACACGCATTAAATGAATAAACGTGTGTTGGCCTTCATAAATCAGGCAATGGCATAACTTCATGCCTTAAAATGCTCAAATCTCCTGTTCGAGCAACAATAAACAATTAAATACAAGTGCCTGTGCCCCTTCCTGCCAACCCCAACACACACACACACGCACACACACACAACACCCCATCCCAAACACAGAAAAGTGGATAGTTAGAGAGGAAAAAACATTTTCTAAACATCATGGTTGGAAATTTGCAGTACCAAGTCCCCATATGTACAATTAGATGCTATCTCTATGCCAACAAACAAGGGTTTGCAAGGTGTGCCGAAAAATTGTTCCCTTTCATCTAACCACAAACATAAGCACCTGAGGTTTGCTAGACACTACTAGAACTTTGAACAGAACCACAGTCTACAGTCTACAGTCTACAGTCAGATGAGACAAAAATAGAGCTTTCAAGGAACCATCATTCAAGGTGGGTTTGGCATAAAAGAAAGATGGTGTTATGTGTATGTATATATTCATTTCATTCATTCATTTTGTAAGCTGCTTAATCCTAATTATGCAGGCTGGCGCCCATCTCAGCTGACTCTGGGCGAAGGCGGCGTACACCCTGGACAGCTCGCCAGGCCATTGCAAGGCCTCTCTCTCTCTCTCTCTCTCTCTCTTTCTCTCTCTCTCTCATATATATATAAGAGATATAACTCTCTATATATGTATATAAGCTGTGGTACCGAATGTTCTTAATAAATCCCCTGATGAGTGGGCAACCACGAAACAGGCTTGTCGGGATGAAATTGTAGTCTTTTTATTTTTC
>JBCNYH010000024.1:15195361-15208345 GCA_039654325.1 Tandanus tandanus
CTCGGGCATCTGATTAGAATGCCTCCCGAACGCCTCCCTGGTGTGGTGTTTCGGGCATGTCCGACCGGGAAGAGACCACGGGGCCGACCCAGAACACGCTGGAGGGACTACATCTCTCGGCTGGTCTGGGAACGCCTTGGCATCCCCCCTGAAGAGCTGAAGGAAGTGACTGGGGAGAGGGACATCTGTACCTTACTGCTTAGGCTGCTGCCCCGCGACCCGACCCTGGAAGAAGCGGAAGATGAATGAATGAATGAATGAAAATATATTTCTTATTTGTTAGTATGTCCGCCTCACACCGAGAACGTCCTGCGTTCGAGTCCTGGGCTCGACAAGGGCGTTTCTGTGTGGAGTTTGCATGTCCTGTGTGTGCTTGTGTGAGTTTCTTCCTGGCACTCCGGTTTTCTCCCTCAGTACAAAGACATGTACTTTAGGCGAATTGGCTGATCCAAATTGCTCCTAGGTGTGAGTGTGTATGTTGGCCCTGATATGGTCTGGTGAGTTGTTGAGGGTGTACAACTCCTTCACCCAGTGTCGGCTGAGATAGACTCCAGCCTCCCTGTTGCACTAATATGATTAAGTGGTTCGGCAAATGGGTGAGTGAGTGACTCTTTATTTAAACAGCTTGTGTAGATTTGTTAGGATTTATTTATTTTTACTCAGCCTCTTGCAGAAGTATCGTGGAGACTTTGTGACCCTCGTTCCTGTTTTTTCAGATTTTTGCATGCATTATGTGTGTCGTCTCCCACGAAATCCAGATATTTGTCTGAAATTTAATTTTGTTCTTGAAAACAAATGTTTGGAAATATAAAATGTTTTTTTTTTTTTTCCTGACATTAATGTAGATGTAATCAAATATACATTTATAACAAATTTTGTTCCAAATAATGTAAGCAGGTATGTCTGTTCAGACTGGATGTTTTCATGTTAAGAAGTGAAAGTATGCAGAACTGCAGAGACTAATAATTGAAATAACAGCACCTTAATAATTTTAAATAGCTTTCCTTATTGCTTCTAGATTTGCAACTTGATAGTCAGCTGATACATTTTTGATTATTAATTTGTGTTTAAATATTATATTCCAGTGTAAAAAGAACACAAACCTTATATTAGAAGAAGAAGAACTTTATTATCATTGTACACAAGATCCAACGGAACTCCATTTAGCAGCAATCTTTCTTTGTAGCAGTTTACAGTATTAAGTATTGTAGATGATTACTAGTGGAGCTTATATTACTTCTATTACTAATGGAGCAAAATAAAGGACTTTACATTTCCAAGCTGTATTTCCTTGCTCACAAAACCCACTCTTCTCTGTCTTTGCCAGTTTGTTGCCAGTCCCCTGTGCTGTCCCAGCAGAGCCAGCATACTGACAGGCAAATACCCACACAACCACCATGTGATTAACAACACATTGGAAGGCAACTGCAGCAGTCCTGAATGGCAGAAGAGTCAGGAGCCTTCTACGTTCCCTGTCCTACTGCAGAAATATGGCTACTACCAGACATTCTTTGCTGGGAAGTACATGAATGAGGTTCCCTTTCTTTTTTTTAACTGTCTTTTATGTCAATTTACTTCAACCTTCATGCTGGTCACTGGTCACCCTCATGACATTTTGGTGGCAGATGTTATCTCGGTGTAAATCATTCTCAGCTCATCAAGGATTGCTCGTATAGAGTCGTTAAGCACACCTAATGACCATTTCACTGAAATAACCAATGCTGCATAATTTGTAGGTTGCTCTTTTAGAATTTTATGACGTCATCTGACTTCAGGACAATGTTATTTTAAATAGATGGTTAGGTAAAAATTAGGTAAATAGATGTATCTCAGTACCGCTATGTCATTCACATGCTTTGAAACATCAGTAATTGATTTTGTTGCATTGTTAGTTATACCAGCGCAATGCTAACATGCTAATACCGTGGCAGGAGTACTGAGAATGATATATGAAAGATGTCCTAGAGTCATGACCTGTTTCTGACATGGTGCCAGTGTTGTTCCGGAGCTGGCACTGTATCTGGAATGCGGTTCTATGATTTCCTCTGCAGAAGATCTACTTCTCAGCTGGCAATACCTTTCTGTTTGCCAAATCTGCAGGACTGGAACCAATAACCAAGTTTTTGGGTGCAGGGTGTTTTGTTAGCTACTCTACCAACTCCAGGAAATTACATATTTGATCACCATTAAGCTGGAGCATCATGAATTTGGGGAATTTTTATTTGATTATTTTAATTTTAAAATCTGTGCCATGTTAAAAAACAACAACAACAACCTCTCAGTGATCCAAGAAAAGGAAGAACAGCCTTCCAATTACCTGAATGTTACTTTTGCATTGTATACTTAATCAGTATGCAAGTAAATTATTAAAAAACGGTGTATTTTCTGTTATAGGTCATGAAAATGTCTGTATCTTAGTGCTCTGTGTAGACAGTGATTGATTTGCCATCAAATGGTAAAATTACAATATGTTAACATTTTCCATTGCTGTTAGTTTTATGTAGTTACTTAAGCTGGTGGTGTAGTGGTTAGGGAGCTGGGCTCAAGATCGAGAGGTTGTGGGTTCGAATCCCTGTTAGACCCCCACCGTGCTAAGACCCCTGGCAAGGTCTTAACCACAAGTGTTCCTCTGTCCACCCAGCAGTATGAATAGGTACCAGTAAAAAAAAAATACTGGGAATGTAACCTGCGATGGACTAGTGCCCCATCCAGGAGGAGTGGAACTCCTAAGGAAACCAGGGAAAAGCTTCGGACTGATGTGCCGGTAGGCTCGGGTGTAAAAAGCCCAACAGACTTTACCTTTACTTTACTTTAGTAAACTGTTGCATCTGATTAGGAAGTGATGCAACTCTTACAATAGTGGGAATGCAGGTCAGCTTTTATCAAGGTATTCTGATTATAGACCGACAAAGTGCATAGTATAGTGAATGCATTTGCGCGACTACACTATTGTTGTTGTTTTTTTATAGTAACTGTTAATTTCACAGCAGTTTGTAAGGCAGATTTTTATGCAATGCGATTGTAATAAACTTGTTATTTTTGATATAATGATGCTGTCTTCGGTGAGATATTTGTATAGTATTTAAGAAGGAGTCTCCCGTGTCAGTGCATTGTAACAGGCTGAGTTTGAGCACCAACTTAATTGAATACAAACCTGTTCGCTTCAGCTAAAGAGGAATAAAACACTTTTAGGTTGTGTTCTAGTGAGTGACAAGAATCACTCCACTCATTTTTGATGATTTGCCTATAACGGTACTACAGTTATGTATTAATTGTGTATCTATGTGTTCCTTAGAATTGCATTTCATTGTACAGTAATCCATAGAACTGTACAGAGTTTTGAATAAACTGATGTAAACAGTCAGACAATAACTCTGTGTCTGTGTTTTAGTACGGAAATAAACAGGCTGGAGGAGTGGAACATGTTCCCCCAGGCTGGGACTACTGGTTTGCACTGGTAAGGAAATGCAAATATATTATAATGGTGTAGCGCTTAGCATGTCCGCCTCACATCAAGAAGGTCCTGGGTTTGATTACTGGGCTCAGGCGTTTCTGTGTGGAGTTTGCATGTTCTCCCCGTGCTAGTGTGGGTTTCCTCCGGGTACTACGGTTCATCATTGCACATTAATCTGACCGGGTATTCATCATTGTCCCTAGGTGTGAGTGTGAATGGTTGTGTGTGTTGGCCCTGCGATGGTCTGGCGAGCTGTTTAGGGTGTACTCCACCTTCACCCAGTGTTGGCTGAGATAGGCACCACCCTCTCCGTGACCCTAGTAGGATTAATAAATGAATGAGTGAGCTCACAACACATCATGAATGATTTTAAGCAGGTTATACCAAAACACATGTAATCAGTCTTCCCAGCTTTAAGTATATTTTAAATGCTAATCTGTTGATGGTTGTGCCACTGCATTGTCAGCAGGATTAAACTTTGCTTATAAGTAATTTTATCTTTGTTTATCTCTGAGATTTGAACCCAGTAAATGTCAGCTGTAAGTGGGAGGAGATGGTTTTGTAAAAGCAGAACTTCCTGGAGACCCCTTAATGTTTACCTTCAGCACTGAGAAAATCCTATTACAGGCAGAAGTGCTGTGCAATACTTAAACTATCTGCTCTGGATCCTTGTGCAAACAGATTAAAAAGAACTGTAGTGCTTCTGCGGCCTGAAGGATTAGCCTCTCTTGGTTATTAGCTTCCTGGGTCTATAATAACAACAATGAGACTTTATTTGCAGAGGATAAACACTTAACAGTCTTACAAGCTGACAAATCCGTGGCCCTCTTATATGCAATACTACATATAATATGAAAATGCCAGTTGTATATAATAAGAAATAATGAGTACATCTAAAATAAGTCTATTATTACTGATAATTTGAGTGGAAAGCTAAAGGAAGTGACGTGAAACGCTTTGTCGCTTTTTTACACATTCTATGGAAGCGAAAAGCAAAAGGGTTTGGGGAAACTCCATGTTTGGCAGTATTTTTCAATCAACATTATCTTTAAGCTCTGATTGGTTGTCGCTTGAACCGCTCCTGTGAAAGTTCAGTTCAGTTGAAATCTGCACCCGCCCACTTTGCGTCGCTTGATAAAATGGTCGCTTGTTGATCGCTGTGTGAATGCGGTCGAAATGTGTTTTCTAAATTTTTTAAAAATCGGGTAATGTTTAGACAAGGATGTGCTGAGAAGTTCATAAGCTGACCATGATGCAGTGGTCGAATTTGACCAAATGGGGTTTATTTTTCAACATAGTCTCCCCTGAGGTCTTCACACCTTTTCCATCAGTGTTGCAGTGCTTCGATCCCCTTGGTGTAGATGCTGTCAAGTTTCAGAGCTCTGGCATTACTGCTTCTTATTCAGCCTGTGAACTTTTCAGCCCACCCTCATAGGTTCTAGCTATTTTGTAAGTAGTGTGGAATTATTATATTCTTGAGTTTTACAGTTTGTTATAGCTCAGACTTTCCCTCTCTGCTGATTTTTCACAGGAGAGGAACTCAAAGTATTACAACTACACATTATCAGTAAATGGTAAAGCACAGAAGCATGGACAGAATTACACTGAGGACTATCTCACTGACGTTCTGGTGAGTATCCTTCCTCCAAATCCCAAACACCCCACTCTTTCATGATTTAAAACGAATGTGATGCACTGTTAATTCACCTTAATAACAGAGTTCTATTTTCATTGTCTTAGGCCAACATATCACTAAACTTTCTGCAGTACAAGTCTAACTACAGACCCTTTTTCATGATGGTGTCTACTCCAGCTCCTCACTCTCCCTGGACATCTGCTCCTCAATATGAAGACCAGTTTTCCAAAGTCAAAGCCCCAAGAGATCCCAGTTTTAACACCCATAGCAAGGTATACTTCATAGTATATATGCAGTATTTGTATTCTCTATAGTAATGGGGATTTAAGGAAAAAATATGTCCCCGTTTCAGTTCAATCAATGATAAAATCCAAAGAAAGCATTCTAAAATGTGTGTAATGAAATGTGTGTAAGGCTACAAATCAAAAACAAAAGTAGAATAAACAGAACAATATTTTAATATATAGAGTTATGAACTGCCTAAAAACTGAGCTCCCAAGAGGTATCTTTATTAAATGTCCAAGGCTGGTGTTATAAGAGTAGTGCGGTTCCTTCAAAGGATGATCCTGGAGGGAAAAAAAAAGGTCTCCACTGCATTTCCCGACTACGGCCTGAAGCGAAAGCAGGAAAGGTTAACACAGAGTTTTCATTTCACCATATTTCACTAGCTGTTTTCCGCATTCATTTCTATCACCTATAGTATCTTGATAGTTTAATTATCCCTTTAACGAGTTCATGTTCCGTGTTCCTGTTAATGTTTGGTGTTTTGCTCGGTGAAAAGTGTGTCTGCCTACCTGAGTTAGCCTGTGTGATTTTTATTCTGTGCGAGTCTGAGTGGTGGTGTATGAGCCTCTATTTTTTGGGTTTCATTTTCATTATTAATAATAAATCTGGGATTTTAATTTATCTATTTTTTTTTTTTTTTAAATTGGTGACACATCAGTCTTACTAAGTTTCCTGTGGGGGCATGAACACAGTACAATCACCCAATCCATGTTCCATGCCAGTGAGGCTCTGCTCAAGGGGTCCACTACTAATATATTTAGTCATTATCCTCTTGTTCTCCACACCTGATTTGAAGCCGAAAGTATATTTCATCTGGTAATGTCAAAACATAGATGTCAGGAGGGAACGTGTTAGAGTTTGTTAAAAAGGAATAGAGTGAGTATACAAGTTATTTAGAGAATATTTAAATCAGTCTGTAGTGATGGCCTGGCGAGCTGTCCAGGGTGTACTCCGCCCTTGTCCAGAATTGGCTGAGATGGGCGCCAGCCTCCCTGCGACCCTAATTAGGATTAAAGCGGTTCAGAAAATGAATGAATCAATCTACTGATGGAAACCTATCATTAAAAAAAATTATAAATCTTAGCATTTGGCCCGGCAGCGGTCTGGCAATCTATTCTGGGTGAACACTGCCTTCTCCTAGAGTTGGCTGGGATGGACTCTTGTCTCCATGACAATAATAAAATATACAGTGGTTTTGAAAATGAATTGGAAAAATGAAATCTGAGCATATACCTTTTATATATTCGTTTGGTAATTATGAGGGAACACCTTTGAAAACTAACACGTTTAATGTGTTATTTTTGCATGGTAAACAATTTTGGACCGTTCCAGACAAAATATGACCAACATGAAAGAAACAATTCAGTGTTTTTAACTGTGTTAATCTCAGAGATTACTTCTGTCAGAGGGAGTTAGATTTACAGTACACTGTTTACAGAGTTATAAAGCAAATTAAATTACAAAAAAAATTGCATAGTTATCAAAAAAAAGAAGAAACTTTCCTGGGTCAAGGCCACACACTGAGCCTGGTAAAGATAATATGATTGTGTAAATACAGAAGAAATGCTAAGAAGGTTTGGTTTGTGTAGTTTACTGAGACCAGTGTTGGTTATAGCGGGGAGGCTGGAGCCTATCTCAGCCGGCTCTGGGCAAAGACAAGGTGCATATTCAACAGCTCGCCTATCCATTGTATACAGTATAAATGGGTACCAGTAAGAAAATACTGGGAAGGTAATCTGCGATGGACTATCGTCCCATCCAGGAGGAGTTGAACTCCTAGTCGCTTCAGGCTACAGAAACCTGGGATAAGCACCGGTCTAATGAGCCACAAGGCTCGGGTGTAAAAGCCCAACAGACTTACCTTTCCATTGCAGGGCAACACACACAAGCATTCACACTCGCATCCATACCCAGGGGCAATCAGAAACAACTATTTAGCCTAATGTGCATGCCTTTTGGACTGTGGGAGGAAACCAGAGTACCCGGGGGGAAACCACGCAAGCACAGGGAGATCATGCAAACTCCTCACAGAAATGCCCTCGCCTAGCCTGGGACCTTCTTACTGTGACGTAGACATGCTAACCACTACGCCACCCTGCTGACCTTGTTGCAGTGTTTCTTGCAAAGAACTGTCTTGTACAACTGTCGAAATCTCAGTCTGTAGGTATAGGTTCAGGGTGTATAAATACAAATACCTGTATTTCTATTGTACAAACACAGTGAGATTTGATGTGCAGCTCTCTATTAATCCGTAGACCCTATTTAAAATATGCAAGCCTTTCATACTGTTGCTAAATTTTATTATGAATGCTCTGCCTAGAGATTCTTCTAATACCCATTTGTTGTCTCCATTTATGTCTTTTTTTTTTTTTTTTTTTAGGATAAACACTGGCTAATTCGACAGGCAAAGTCTCCGATGGCTAACTCCTCTGTGGAATTCCTTGACAATGCTTACAGAAAACGGTGTGTGTGGGGTATTGTGATTTACTGTCATTTGGGACACTTTAAGGCTTTGAAGTGCGTTCTTAAGATTGCTCTACACCTCCACTAGGTGGCGCACTCTCCTGTCTGTAGATGATCTGGTAGAGAAGGTGGTGAAAAAACTGGAGATTCGGGGAGAGCTGGAGAACACGTATATCTTCTTCACATCTGACAATGGTTACCACACCGGTACATCAGAACAAAAATCCTGACTGGGTCTAATTGTCTTTAAGTGTTTCTTTCTGTAATGGTTTTCAACAGTTAGTCAATCTCCCCTCTCTTGCGCTCTCACTCTCTCTCTCTCTCAGGCCAGTTTTCTCTCCCCATTGACAAGCGTCAGCTTTATGAGTTTGACATCCGAATTCCTCTGCTAGTACGAGGACCAAACATCAAGCCCAACCAGACCAGCCCGGTAAAGCTTTTAGAAAGCACAGTAAATAATATTTTACCAAGTCCTACTATACACTCATGTATCACAATTTCTGAATTATTATTATTATTATTTTTTTCCCCCTCTAGTTACTTGTCGCTAATATAGATTTGGGCCCAACGATCTTGGACATAGCAGGGTATGATGTGAATAAGACCCAGATGGACGGAATGTCCTTTCTACCCATTATGGTGAGTGGCAGTGGACAAATTGAAATATAATATATATAATATATAATATAATGTGTGTGTGTATACACACACACCAAACCCAGTTTCCATGGTTTTACTTTGTCCGTTCGCATGTAGAAGTTCTTTCATTAAAGTGTGTGTGTGTGTGTGTGTGTGTGTGTGTGTGTGTGTGTGTGTGTGTGTGTGTGTGTGTGTGTGTGTGTGTGTCTCAGATTGGGAAAGGGAACAGCACAACATGGAGGACTGATTTTCTGGTGGAGTATGAGGGAGAAGGACACAATGTCTCAGATCCTGCTTGTCCAAGCCTTGGTCCAGGAGTCTCGGTATGGAAGTGTGTGTACACATGAATGAGTGGTTGGCTGCATCTGTGTAGCACATGTGTGTGTGTGTGTGTGTGTGTGTGTGTATACAGGTGAGTATGACTGCATGTAGACCAAAACTAGAACGGTACTGTATCTTCTTTCTGTAGGAGTGTTTCCCAGACTGCGTTTGTGAGGACGCTTATAACAACACGTATGCTTGCGTCCGCACAGTCTCCCAGACAACCAACCTGCAGTACTGTGAGTTTGATGATAATGAGGTAAACACAAATGAACAGGCTTTATGTGGATGCTTCTTTACTTCTATGAACCCTTATTCTTTTCTTCGGGATAAACAAAAAACTAACAGATGCAGTTTATTTTTGGAAATGCCTCTGATATTACAATCCTATCGTTTCAAAGACAAGGAAAAAAAATGCTCAACAGTATAACCATGTAACGGATCCTCCTTATAGTCTCTCTTTCAGGTTTTGGCCAGGAATATGGCTGACTTAATATATTCATGATTGATAGAAATTGTATTTACTAAACATCATTTCATCATCCATTCATTCATTTTCTAAGCTGCTTAATCCTAATTAGAGTCGCAGGGAGGCTGGCGCCCATCTCAGCCGACTCTGGGCGAGGGCAGGGTACACTCTGGACAGCTCGCCAGGCCATCGCAGGGCCAACACACACACACAACCATACACACAACCATACACACTCACTTTCACACCTAGGGGCCATTTGGAACAGCCAATTAGCCTACTGTGCATGCTTTGTTGTGTGGGAGGAAACCGGAGTACCTGAAGGAAACCCACACAAGCACAGGGAGAACATGCAAACTCCACACAGAAACGGCCGAGCCGGGGAATCGAACCCCAGCCTCCTTGCTGTGAGGCGGACATGCTAACCACTGCGCCAACGTACCGCCCAATAATAATAATAATAATAACGATAATAATAATAATCATCATCATCATCATCATCATCATCATCATCATATATTATGCCTATTCTCTAACAAAATAGTCTCAGTTTGGATTTCTAGAATTTTATTTATTTATTTATTTATTTGGGGGGTAGGATTTGAATTCCCATGCTGGTTATCTTTCAAATTACTTCATTAAAGGTTTCATGGACAAAACAAGTGGAATTCTCATCATCCAAAACAGGAAAAAGTGATTTTTTTTCTCAGAACAAAAAAATGGATATATAGCATTTTGGAACCAAACTCTTCATATTATGTGGCTGATATACACGAAACCATGAATGAATCTTGTATAAAGTCACCACAGGTCTAGTGCTCCTGCTATCTGGTTGCAGTAGTTTTTAGTACTACCTGTCCCCATGTATCCACTGGATATACTGGAGAAAATCCCTGGTGTGTAGACTCAGATTGCAAATTTGACAATATGGTAGAGCAAAAAAAGCTTCATTTTTATAGAATGGAACACAATGTCCAATCCCATATACAGTCAGTGGTGGATACACAATCACCGAAGGGTATTGCCACCTTGATAATGCTACTGCATTTGTGCCCCAGAAATGAAATGGATATGGAATGTTTTGACAATCAGTTCTGGGTAATTATTTGCAGATTTTTCTTATGAACACTGTGAATCTCTTTGGGTTTGCATTTGGAAAATGCCATCAGATCATCTTTTCACTTTTGATGATGTCAAATGATGATAGATGGTGTCTATCCTAATTCTTAAACAAATCAACACAACAGAAATTACATATGCATGTATTAAAATTAAAACAGAAAACTGCTTCAGCTCTTCAAACCAGATAATTTATGAATACAGTCATTAGACAAAATAAGTACATCCCATGAAAACTGTTGATTTTTCTCAATCTGTTTAAACAAGCAAACATTCCACCCTGTTTGATACAGTGCTCAAAGATAAAGATGATGTACTCCAACAAATTACACATAAAGTTGAGATTCTGTTGTAATTTTCATGATTTAAATAAACAAACCAAAAAAAAAATCAGTTGCATGGAAAAAGTAAGTAGGCCCTTATATGTACTACACCTTAAAATTACATAATGAATCAGGTGTTCCAGATTATGTGCAATTGATTAGAAAAATGTTGTGAATTCCAATGTGAATGGCAAGAAAGTTAAAAAGGAATAAATGAAACAATAAGTCTCAAAATATCATCACGGGATCTGCAGTTAAGTCTCACAACTGTTCATGTGAAAGTACAGACATGTACAGTACAATCAGAAAACAAATGTACAAATTTTACCTTCTTGAAAGGGATGCAGAGAAAAAGCTTAGCAAGACTGCAGTTTGCTACATGTAGGCAAAGACTATATCTTTTGGAATTATGTGTTCTGGACAGACAAATATTTGTTTGCCCACAGTCACAGTACACATTTCTGAAGAGAACCTCATACCAACTGCGAAGAATGGTGGTGGGAATGTTATGGTTTAGGATTGCTTGGTTTTCTCAGGGACTGGGCAGTTTGTAGTAACTGACACCATGAATTCTGCTTCATATGCAGATTAAAGATTAGGTGCTTGAAGATAATGCAGGGACATCTGCTTGAAAGTTGAACTGGAGGTGAACAGTACAAAAGTATAATGTTCGGTAGCACACTAGCAAAACCATCAAGAAATGGCTCAAAAAGAAATGGAAGATAAAGAAATGCCATAGTCAAAGCACAGAAACATCATGGAAGTGGTCAAAAATTTCAGCAAGATTATGTCAGAGACCAACTGACAATTAAGCCAAACAACTACAAGAATTTGAATCTGCTGACGTCTCCACAAAAATTATCACAACTACTGATATTTCTGTTGAATAAATGATAGAAAGAGCTCATTTCCCTTGTGGTTTTGTTCAAGTACACATATATCACTTTTTCAAGGTTTGTTTTTTCAAATATATTGAGAAAAATCAACAATTATCATGAGATGTACTAATTTTTCACATGATCATATACTGTATACCTTTTGTTTTAAAACATGGCAGCTGCTAATACAATAGATTAAAAAAAACCTTATTAGTTAGAAGTAAATTTCACTGGGTTTGTCTGAAGAACATGGATTTTACTCTTCGGTGGGAAAATATCCATGTGCTTGCTATTTAAGATCTGCAAAAGCCATGCTGCTCTGTGTGTACCCGGTACATGCTGACAGTGAGCATCCCTATAGTAAACTTCTTTTTTTGTCCTTTAGCCCTAGCTTTAGTCTCTGTGCACCCACAAAAGATCAGCCAAGCAGGGCACACTCCACAGTTCACACACTCCCTTTCCACTCCCATTTGCATAGAGAAACACAGGCCACTCTTTTCAACAATTGGGAAGATTAATGTAATTTATATTAAATAGATTGATGTAATTCTCCATGGGACAGATTTCAAGGAAAGTGATCAAACATTGAGAAGACTGTGTTATATTGGCAATACAAATGACAAAATTTAAACAACATATTGCCAGTTGTTGGCAAAAAGGGAGAAAAAATGTGCTTTTAGCACTAACATCCTCTTATAGAAAATGGCCAAGTTGATTTCTGAGCCTTTCAGTGCAGACTCACAAAGGGCCCTCAATTTCCCTCTGCCTGCTATACAGGGAAAATGTAAGGGCACATGAAGATGCTGCAAGGCTGTATTGCATCAATAAATTATGGCTCATGTGCTTACACTGGGTGTGCAGTGCATTGTAAAAGACATGTTATAGTAGACTAAGAATGAAATATAAAATATACTGTAGGTAGACTATGATAGCATTTTTTCTTTACTTATAGTAGTGTGCAGTGTTGATTATACACTTAACCAATTGAAAAAAAATCAGAAACCAAGTACTAATCAAGTATTTATTTCACGTATTATTTGATCATATTGATGATAATAGGTAAACAAACAACAATATATAGTAATAACAAAAATAACAGTCTCTTTTTTGAGAAAAAAGTATTAGTATTTAGTGTGACCACCCTTTACTTTGATTACAGCATTTAACCTTTCAGGCATAGTGTTCACATATTTTTTCCATATGGTTTGAAGTTACCTCAATATACTTGCCTGCAATAGCATTGTTCAATACATTTTCACCAAAAAATTATAAAGAAGTAATTTTGTTACTTATTTTTATTAGGAGTCCTTTTAGACAAAAGTGGTGGTGCACACTACTGTATCTTATATTCATCACCCTCTCTACACCCACATTACAATAATTTGTAAATTGCTTAT
>JBCNYH010000024.1:15210449-15220678 GCA_039654325.1 Tandanus tandanus
GGATGATCTCGAGGGGGTTCGCTGGGATCGGGATGATCTCGAGGGGGTTCGCTGGGATCGGGATGATCTCGAGGGGGCTTGCTGGGATCGGGATGATCCTGAGGGGGTTTGCTGGGATCGGGATGATCTCGAGGGGGCTTGGTGGGATCGGGATGATCACGCCGATTGTGGCAAAAATTTTTGACTGTAAAAAAATTTGCAATGATTATCTCTCTGTATTACGATTTGATGCCACTTGTGGTAGAACGGGGAAGAACGGAATAGAGCGGTCGAGCTTAACAGACTTTAACAGAGCATAACAGACCTTGATGCACCATCCTAGTGGATCTTTTCATTTCGGAAGTTTCATTTCCTGGATTCAAGCTGTCTCTTTTTTTATACCCCGATCGTGCTCCAAGCGTGCTCATAAGTTGTGGAGCTCTGCGCTTTTTTAATCTCGGAGATCACAGACATAGTGGCACAGTGTAAACCCAGGGTTAATAATAAATTGCCAGAACAGCTTCATTGCACATTGGAATTAATTCTGTAAGTTTCAGAAACTTTACATTCTTCCAAAAGAAGTTCCCTGAACTGTTTTTATGATGGTGGTGAGTTTTACATGTTTATCCAAAATTGGTGAAAAATCATCCTATATACAGTTTACACCAGTTTTGCTCAAGTTACTGTTACGACACTGTGGTCGTCTGTGCCCTGTAGATGTGGGGGGAAATTTAGCATGTGGTGTTTGTTCATCTTTTCAAGGTTTAAATTCGACCCTCGGCTGATGTTCAACTGTCTCGGGCCTCACGTGAATCGACTGCGGCAGACACGAAAGTAAATGGAATTTGAAAATCCTACCCTGCTGTTGCCTTTTTTCGTGATCTTCCCTTTGAGATCGTGGCGGTCTCTTCCACACATGGTTGAAAGAGTAAGGTCATGAGGGTCTAGAGGAACAGGATATCACCCTGCTGCACTCACCTTCATCTGTATTTCTGTAGTTTCTGACAGCTGCAATTCCCCCATAGGCTGACTACATTCAGCACTGATCAGATCACGTCTCTCTCTCTCTCTCTCTTCCTGCCTTTTCTTCATTTTTTTTTATCTTAAGATTAACAACTTAATCCTGAGCAGAATAGAATTACAGGAATGTTGTGTTGGCAAGGTTTTCATTAGTGTGGTTTTGTCAATTTAAAATGAAATGAACATATTTTTTGTATTCTCTAGGCACCAGAACTCTCGGTGTATCAAAATTCAGGCCTTAAATTTCACCACAGTGACATTACCATGTGTGATGAACTTATTTGAACATTTTAGTGCTGAAGTTGGTAAAAGCCAAAGTGTGAATAACTGAATGTATTTTGTTTCGGAAAGCAAGGTGCCTCATTTTGAGTAGTGACCACTAGAAGCAGGGTGTTTTTTTTTTTTTTACTTTTTTAAATTAAATCATACAAATTCCATCATTTATTACACCTGCTGATTTTTTGGGGAGGGGCTCTGTTACAAATCCACGAGATTCATAAACACACCTGATGGTTGTGGCAAACTGCGTTAGTTCACTTGTGAATGAGCCAAAGTACTACAGCGAGGTCAATTAACTAAAATTAATGAATGAATTAGATTAATAACTATTTAATGTGAATCTTTTTTTAGTGCAAGAAATGATATTTTGTTATATGAGGGTGTATAAGGGATATGAAACACTATGTTGCTCTGTGGAAAAAAAGCAGCAATAAGAGCAGTTTCGGTAATGAGGGAACACTTTCCACTTTGTATTGCTACATGTTGGATAATCAAATGTGTATCTTTAGAAATGTTACAGAATTATCCTGGCCTGATCTCCAATATTACTAATCCTGTCTGAAATTCAGTCTAGTGTTTTGTTGTCGTTTATTTGAGTGATAATGTAATAGGAATTGGTTATTAAATGCTTACATTTATAAAATAACTGCTTGTTATTGGAGTCAGTGTGATACCGTATTTTACTGAAGCACTTTCTGATCTGCGATGAAAATGATTCACACATTGTTTTGTCATTCACATATTAAGTCAATTTCCTGTAGTTCATGTGTATTTTTGTCTGGCTAAATAAAAGTTTGCTCAATAAAACAAACACCTTGCTCTCTTTCTTACTCTGACCTTAATGTGGTGGATATGGAATACACCGCCTTCACAGTTCCCACTTTGTGATATGAACAGTGTAGGAAGGTCAGAAGGCTCTGAAAGTGAAGTTTTTATGAGTCGCACTACTACAGATGCTGTACACTAGTATGAATGCACAGGATATAAAATACAATGAAAAAAATTCAGGAACTGAGGAACAATCTTGGCGGGGAGTTGTTGATGAAAGGAGATTGTAGTGATGGCTACACCCTCCTTCCTTATCTGAAGTGCTCCCGTCTCACAGAGTAAGGCAGCACTGTAGAATATTACAAGAAGCGTTTAATATCATTAATTGTTTTAAATTGAAGTCGAGTTGAACTTTATTGGATGTTGTAGACTCTTTGCATGTGATGAAACTTGGCATTACTGGTGTTATCAGACTTTTTTCTCTCTCTTCAAAAGTACCATAAACAACAATTCAAGTACAAAGAGCATCAGTCACAAAGATGCTGAAAAACTCTGTAATTAGAGCAGATTCTCCAGCACTTACTTCTATCAGGTAACTTTGAGTTAGTCCTGGATTTTTTATTCATTTTTGATATACTGTATTAATCCCGCAAAGGACATTTTTGGCTCTGTGTTTAACCCATCCAAAGTGAGCACACACACACACACACACACACACACACACTCAGAGAGAAGTTGGGGGTTAGGTGCCTTGCTCAAGGGCACTTCAGCCATGAAGGAGGAGGAAGGGAACACATTTTTCCTTTACCATTATACTGTTACTAGTGTTAATTTTTATTGTGAATTTTTTTACTGTGATAAATGTATTGATAAAAATCAAACAATTGAGGACACTTTAATCACTGTGCAATTAAAAATCACCAAACAATTACTGTATTATCATTTTTTTCTTTGATTATTTATGATATGAATTCTATTTATAAAATATGACTCATTCTGTTTATTTTCTTCCTAGTCAGAAGCAGCTACTCTTTAAAAAAACAACAAACAAAAAAAACCCCACACACATCAGCCACCACATCACATCGGAGTGGGATCAAATAAGATTCTTTTTCTTCCCACTCCCCATCAGAGTTGACAATTTTATTTGCTGTGTTGTCAGTGTTTATTTATTCTCTTTAGTCATTTTAAGTGATTTATTTTGTCAATGTACTATTTATTCCTGAATACTTTTTTTTATACACATATTTGAAATAAACATCATTGATTCATTCATCACAAATACCATATCTTTATTAAAACATTATGCATTTGGCACAATCCACCTCACAGCACTGATCTCTCTGAGCCATTTTCATTAACAGTAGCCTAGCAAATGTACACCATCTCTGAACAGACTGTGTTCATTTGAACAGCTGGTTTAGCATTTGGACTGGATGAAATGACTAGTGAGGTTTTGGGATTTATGTTCAATTCATCAAACACAGACATTTAAAACAATGAAGAGTCACAAGGCAGACCTGCAAACGGTGCAAAAAAGGCACTGAAATTTCATGTCATCATAAATCTTGGTTTAGCAAATGAAAGTCGAAAGCATCTTTCTCTATAATCAACAGTCATGTGCTGCAAAACTGGCCAGTGATGTTCTTCACAGCCAGAACAGATATGCATGGATTAATATAATGCATGCATTTATACAGGAAACTCCTTTAGTAGTACTACACATACTTATAGCATTTAGTGGAGATTTTAAAGGTCAGGTAAATAAAAATGTGATGCAGGTGGACAGCTGGAACATTCACAGTACTCCTCTACAAAACTAGTTAAGCTTGCTCTCTCTTTAAAGTTTAAAGACAAAGCTTCCACGAGACACACCGATGCTTTCACAGGAAAAAAAGGAATATCGAGTTGCCGCTATATAGTAATGCAAGATTAAAAAAAAAAAAAAAAACATTTTTTAAAAGCATCCACAGCTAACAAAAATAAAAGCTCTTCCCTGAATTATAATATAAAGTGCCCAAAAATGTTTTAGTATCTATTACTGCTAACATTATAGGAGCCCCGGGCAAGCGTCAGTCTCAACCTAATTACATCAGAACAACAGCACCACCACACTGCTCATCATCCTGAAAAACTCCCGCAGTGATCAAATATTTCATTCGAAAATTCATTTAACCCAGTGTTTAAAAGGAAGCGTTGCCATGGTGACATGACCTCACTCACAGGCTATATAAAGTAATACGAGCTGTGTGAGTGCAGCAGGCACTAAATTCTCTAGACGTTTTAATTAAATATGCACTTTTACATGGTATCTTTGGTTATAAAAAATAAACAGATTTTCATTTAAAGTAAGAAATGAAAGGGGAAAAAAAAATCAACAGATAAGTAAAAGAATGTGAAGTAAAGGTGCTATTACAGCAGACGACCAATAGATGTCCCCACATCACCACTAGATCAATGCATAAACAATCACTGCAACATAATATAAGGCAGATTGCAGACATGTTCTTATAAAATATGCATAGATTTATATATATATATAAATATAAAATAAAATCAACCACTGATACACAAGTATCATTAAAACAAACAAAAAAAATGACATGGTGTAAATGTTCACCGAGACAAAGTAGCACAGCCTGCTGATAGATTGTTTGCTCTTTAAGACACTGCTGCTGATTTCTGCATAGAGTAAGCTACAGTACATTTTAGAGATAGATAGAGAGAGAGACAGGTATAAAATTCTAACTCTCTGTTCTGATTGTCACATCTATAATGTATTTTATAGCGTATATGATTATCTATACAAGACTTCTGTTCAGTGGTGAAACACGTGATTAGAACTAGAACCCCTGAACACATTTACAGTATCAAGTAGAGAGATCCTGATCAGCTGCAGCTGAAATACGATACACACGCTGAGCCTACAGCCTGGAAGAGGGAGAGCATCCTCCTGCATGCATTTTTATTCTTATTATATTATAGATAATATAAATAATATTACATTTAATCAGCCCTCCCATAATCCCACCGCTAAACAGCCCACACCTGGTTCTTTCTTCCTTCACCTATCCCTGTTAAAGGATCTGATAACCAGAGGATATTCTACATAATAACCAGCAGGTTTAAACCGACATTCGGCACCAACAAAGACAAGCCAAGCCCTTGAGCACCAGATGAAGTTTGTTCCTAGCCCAGTGCATCCCAGTTCCTCAAAATGCATTTCAACTTCCTCTATCTCCATCAACTTCCTGCTAATTGCTTCTGCTCCTTGAAAACATGCCCTACTTCTCTTGAGTTCAGAAACCTCTAAACTAACCTTACTTAGCATTGCATCAACTTCACTTAAAACCAACATACGCTCAGCATTTCATTCGTTCTGCATTCTCATGCCTCGTATTGCGCGTCTGTTACATACTGTCTTCCTTCTTCATCTTTCCTTGAAGTTTATGATCACGTGCTATGCTTCCTGCCTGGATTCCCAACACTACACACCCCCCTTTACTAGTAACTGTACTGTCAGTATGAGCTCCTGCAAGGAGAAGTTGTTCAACAGGTCTGATAATACTAACAACGGTACCACAGCCAGTCTCTGTTCCGCACAATGCTGATGCAGAACATTAAAATCAAACCATTTAACGCAGTTTCGACTATCAGCTAAATCTACATCAGGTCTACTTCCATCTGAACAAACCCAACTTTATTTATTCTTTGGTAACTAAACCTTGCAGGTCAGCAGTTCCTTCTCTTACTGCCTTTCTCTCTATTCATTCAGTTTGGATTGTTGCTATGACTCTTAAAAAATAAAATAAGACTCTTACAGTAAAGATTAAAAAAACAAAAAAAAACAGTTTCCCCACATAAATTAAAAACAAAAATATGTACAAACCATAGTATCGAACATTTAAATAAAATCATCAAACAGAACAGATTCTCAAGCTTGCATCATTCACAAGTTTAAGAGGTAACTTAAAAGGAAAAGTTGGGGGTGAGCTGGGAATATGGCACTCTGGGAAAGCGTGACACACATAAAGGAGCAATCCCACATGATCTCTGGAGGTCAGAGTTTCTGAGAGAGATGTGTCGCATTCATACTATGTGCCTCCTGAGGCATCAGTCCACTGTGTGTGTGTGTGTGTGTGTGTAGCATTGTTAATTGGGGTTACTAATTGCTCTGAGTGCCTCCTCCAGCTTCTCTCGGTAGATGTTGTAGCGTGTGGTGATCACTGTGACCTGGTCCTGTTCCTCCTTATCCAGGATGCGCAGGAAGTTGTGCAGCTCAGGGATGGAGAAAGCGTCCCACTGCAGAGACAGAAAAGAGTGTGCAGATCAATAGGCGTGTTCAAGTAAGCTTACACTGTTTGACTTGCTCTGAAGAAGGAAAAATGACTGACGGCTCACCATGACTTCTCCCGTCTGCTGCTCTCTGAGGACGAAGCTGAGGGTGTCTAGGTTTGGCCCAGCCAGCAGACGCAGGAACAAAGGGTGTTCTCCCTCTGACAATTTACATACACAGACTGTAGGGAAAACACATGCGCACACACACACTATTACAAATAGTCAAAACACAAACACAGACCACTTGTCACATGAAAAGGCTTAAAATGAGCATGTTGCTCAATAATAAAGTATTGGGGGGGAATAAAGTATTTTTTTACATATTTCAAGTATGAGAGAGGCAGGTAGGTGAGCTCTGTGCACAGCGCATCAGGTAAGGGCATGTTTTTAAACCCATTCAAAGTTTTAGTTCGTACTAGACAAAAACAAAGAAAATAAAACTAAAAGGAGATATTTATAGTTTATTTTTACCTATTTTAACAATGATGGAAGCAAGAGAGTGCACTCATGAAACAGTATGTTTTTAATCTCATTCAAAGGTTTAGCATATGTATGGCTTTGCTAATGGAACCACAAATTGGGACACCTGGTCTAAATGTTCAAGTTAAATAAAACAAGATCTAAATCATGCCATTCGATAGTCAAACCCATTTCTCAAAACGATACGCAGGTTTTATGGCCTAACTTTGTGTACAATAAAATTGGCACGCTTTAGTCTACTCAGAGATTTTTGCGAGTTTCATGGTGTCCAACTGCACAAAAACTACTAGGTGAGTCTAGTGTATCCATCATATTGATTATCCACCAAGGATAATGTCTATTAACCCCTAGATAGCGGACTGATCAGATCACACTGTTCCAATGTAGTATATACTAATACACTTTAGCCAAATATCTTTATACACCATTTCTACTGTCAATTATGTTAAACAAAGGAAGCTAAAATACGTAATAAAATATAATACCCTGTCGTCAGTGACAAGTCATTCACTCCCAAACAGAGTACAGGGAACACTGATTAGCAAATAGAACTGATATGAAACCAACACCTTGTTGAAACAGTGATGGTGAACGCTGCAGTGCAAACATACACATGACCGGTAATAAGGAAGAACTCTTCTGATGTAATGACATCATTCCACCAAATTTCCAAGAAACCAACTGTAGGATAGAGGTGTTGTAAATACTCTGGTCTCATTTTACACGCTACTACTTCTAAACAATGTTATTTAACAGTAAATCTGATAAGATAAGAAAATGAGGTGGGTCAGTGCTTAGGACAGCTGTGGAATAGATCATGAACAAATAAACGAAAACCTAACAGGAAAAAAAAACACTTAAAGGCTCCACTGAGAGCTGATCACACACCAGATTAAAGAAGAACAAATCTAAAACCAACCCACACCAGATCAACCCCACTGAGGATATCAGAAGCCTATTACGGTACTTTCAAATGCTGTGAGAGGCCGCTCCCTTTTCTTCGAGGAGTGAAAACCATTGCAATTTTATTACTGTATGTTTAGTTATTGTATTCCACACTATAATATATTATGCTTTATACTCTCAATCACTCATTTGCTGAACTACTTTGTTCTACTATTAAGACTGTGTAGAAGCTGGAGCCAACACTGGGCCGACACTGGGCGATGGCAGGGTACGTCTGCGATTCAAAAAAGCATGGAGCCTTATGAATTTTGAGCATGCTTGGATCACGACTGGGGTATAAAAAGGAGGCAGGGTGCATCCAAGAGATGAAACTTGAAGGAATCGTGTTTTCGTTGTGGAGATCATGGACATCATGCCCCAGTGTAACCCCAGGTTAATCATGTAATAAGTTATAACTACATGTTTATATAATTATATATCGTATATGACAATAAATCTTACAATGGCATACAGAAGAGTAGACTGTTTTGAAATGGAATGAGAAGTTTGTAGTTTGAGTAACTGAATGCAGTTGATCTTAATGAAATGGTTCTCAGAGTACACACAACGCTGCTGTTGTGTCTCTGGCACGACATGCGTCATAATCTTCCTTTTCTATGCTGCATTTTGTTGCTGTGAAGAGGGCTGAAATAAATGATGCTCTGTTCTCTGTGAAACTCTGTAGCAGATCCTTTCAATCCAGTTCAACTTCACTGTGCTTCACAAAGCTGCTTATTTAGTCTAGACAGGGCAGTTAATTAAGAGAGCTCACATTCTCAGCACATGCCATTTTTCGATGGGTGCAAAACACAACTGCATGACTCTGTTTGTGTGTGTGTGTGTGTGTGTGTGTGTGTGTGTTCCCCACATACTACAACCCACATTCCCATTCCTTGGATTGCAGCTGAAGGGGATTTCAGACTGAGGTGAGAGAAACAGAGACAAGCTCTGAGACGTTTCTGTATCCGCAGGGAAGACACGTCTGAGACATCCAGACAGCAGTGTCAGCACATTTCCACACAAAAGCTTATATGCCCAATCCCCCTCCTTATTCATTCTGTCGAATAGTTGAGCGTAATGTGTCCCACTGCACTGAGGCAATAAGATTAAAAGTGTGTCTGCTCAGGCTGCTGCGTTTATGTGCGCGAGTGGACTCGAGCCTATACACATATCCTGGTATATATACAATATATCCTAGCATACTGTCTCATACGTACATAAGTCACAAACACAGGTACTTAATCACAAGACACATGTGTAATGTGTTTGACGTCAGAGAAGACCCTTAACAGCAGGACAGCTAAGTCCTGATTAAGAGAAGACAGTGGGAATGGTTTCTGATAGATGAGGAGCTGGAATACAGATTTCTGTCTGGAAATCGTGGGGAGCCTCCAGCACGAGACAGTGTGAATCTGCAAAGTGAAGTCTAACTTGAGATCTGTGTATGTGGGGAAAGAGGCCAGTAACAAGTAACAAGTGTACAGGCTGTCAACAAACTAAAACTGGGCTCTCTGTGTGTGTGTGTGTGTGTGTGTGTGTTGTGAGATTTGGACATTCTTGGCACAAGAAGCAGAAATCATATACTTTGAGTAACAGCTCTAGCCCCAAAGGCACTAGGAGCCAAGTCAGTCCATAAATACACACATTCCTAACGCAGGCTTATTTGCTGGACTGACCGTAATGTGGAATGCCTGTCATCCTGGCAACACTCACACACGAAGATCATTACTGAACTGGCTACTGTACATGCACATGGCCATATGTAAACAAACACACACAAGCACGCACACTCATAGCTCACCATGGTCCTCGCGGCGGAAGCGTTTGTACAGGGCGAACTTGGCTGGGTTGTCAGCGACGGTGAACTTGTACAGCAGAGCCTCGATCACCTGCTGTACCGTGTTGGAGCTGCTGATGTGCAGAGTGTTTACAGAGCCACGCGGCAAATAAAACGCCTCCGCTGCCTTCATCCCTGCTACCCCACCAGTCACAGTGATGGGCCGCCGCAGCTCCAGCTGCACCTTAATGAAGCCTGTGTACAAGCCATCGGGATTCTGGCAGCAGAGAAGGAGAAACATTACATGTAGCCTGTGCGTAATAAATAATCACAGAGAAAACATTTAACACAAGAATAAAAGTTCAGAAGGTCGCCATGATCATTACAGTACACTGTTACTTTACTTCTTTTTGGAACTGGGTGAAATTATTACAGGACTTCCGGTTCGATCCCAAGCTGAAGATATTGTTAGTAATGTTTTTAGGCTGCTCATAGGGAAGAATGATTGAGTAAATGTGTGGACGTGATGCCCTGTGATAGACTTGCGTCGTGTTCAGGGTGTGTTCGTGCCACACACCCAGTGTTCCTGGGATACTCTCCATATCCATCATGGCTCTGACCAGGAGCAAGCAAATATATATAT